>QEOT01004333.1:64135-144995 GCA_003123785.1 Pterocarya stenoptera
TTAAAATTAACTTTGTTCTCCATTGATCACTTAATATTTTTTTCTTAGTTTCTTTGTATTCTTCTACTATTCTTTTAATTTGTTTCTCTGTGGAATCGACACCCCAAAGTTTTGCTACAACTACCGCGTTATTCTTTGGGCGTAATCAGGTCTTGTTGCTTTTGCTAAAAAAATAAAATTATTCCAAACCAAGATTAAATTATTTGGTTATGATTTTCTGAAGGCAAAATTCAACCTATTAGTTGTGCTATCGAATTTGCAGATAAGTTCCTTGATGTCATTCTTGATAAAAATTCAGTTGCAGAGATTCCTTAGTTTCCTCAATTATGTTGCTGAATTCTACAAGGACATAAGGAAACAATGTCGCCCACTCTTTGAGCGACTACATTCCAACATTCCTCCGTGGACTGAAATTCATACTAATCTTATTAAGCAAATCAAGACACATGTTAAAACTCGACCGTGTCTTGGAATTTCTACTATTGTTTCTTTCAAAATTGTTGAAATAGATGCCTCTAACATTGGTTATGGTAGCATTCTGAAACAGATTGTTTCACCATACTCGTCTGAACAAATTGTTTGCTTCCATTCTGGAGTCTGAAATATTGTACAAATTAATTATAGTACTATTTAGAAAGAAATTTTTATCTATAGTACTATGTATTTCTAAGTTTCTTTCAAAGTGACTTATTAAATAAAAAATTCTTATTACGTATAGATTGTATAAGTGTTAAATATGTTTTAGAAAAAGATGTTGAAAACATTGTTTCTAAACATATTTTTGCCAGATGACAAGTTATTTTAAGTGTATTTGATTTTGATACAGAATATATTAAAAAGCTTTATGCCCACAATTTGTTTTACATTGAACCAAACAGGTCTATGTATATAGATTCTTTCAAAACTACTTCTATTTATTTTCCCTTGGTTTTCACTGGATTCTTGAAAATTATCCTACTTCCTCATTGATAATATCAGGAGGCATAGTAGATCTAGAACTAATAAACGAATTAGATCTAAACATTTTATTCATTTTGAAATCAACCAAAATCTAAACTTAATTCCCATTAACCATGTCTTTACTCTTGTTCCTATTGCATTTCGTAACACAAATCCTAGCCAACTGTTTACCCACTCCCTAAATGCTTCCTCTAGCAAAATGGGTCTCAATGACACAGTTCTCAGGATTCACTTTACGACTGGGGTGGCACAACCAGAGACAAGAATAGAACACAATTAACAATACCAATGAAGGATTAGAAGATAATTCAATGAATTTAAATGAACATATATAAATCACCTACCAGCAGTCAAGAATGGTGGCTCTGATACCAGAAGGGGGTGGAAGCAGAACGTAAAAGAAAGTAAGTGAAGACCAGATGACTGGAGTTGAAGTAGGGACAAGATAATTGGAGCTAGAAGTGCCATATAACTGGAGTGATAGTGCAAGATAACTGGAGTGATAGTGCAAGTAAGTAAAATAAGTAATTAAAATTTGGGACCAGAGAACTGGAATCCAATTAAATAAGGACTAGATGATTGGGATCCAAGTCGAAAATAATTATTGAAAAGAGCAAGATAAAATATAAGAGTAGTAGGAAAGAGCAAGAACAAATACTGAAAATACTCACAGATTAGTAATTGAAACAATATTATGGGATTACAAGGGAGGAGCAAGGAAGTAGGGAAAGAGAATGGTTCTGGAGCTCCTAAGGATTCTCTAAAGAATCTGTCCCACTTTCAACAAAGCCAAGCACACTTATATAGGCAAAGGAATGGATTACAAATACAATGAGCAGTAGTGAACAGTAAATTTGATTTTTTTACTAGTCATTTGATGATATGAAAGTTACTAAAAAACCAAGAATCCAATCAGAAGGAATGTCTATCTTTGCACAAACCAACAATGAGAATCGAGGGGTCTTTATCAGGGGTCTTCAACATTTTTTGTTGGCTTGTACCAATGTCAATAATTTCATCATATTTGGATGGGGGCTCAATCACTGGATATCCTTGGGGTGGTTTCCGAATCATGTCCAAATATGCTATCATAAGGATCAGTATTACCAACAGAGGCTTCAAAGGATGCCTTAGACTCATCATCATAATTATCATTATCATCCTGGAGGGACTTTTTCAATAAATAAATCAAATCTTTTTTCTTGAGTCCTTGGAGAACAAACTTCTTCTTGGACTTAGAAGATTTAATTGATTTATTAGATATAGTAGAAGAAGTAGTAGGTTTAGCAATCTATTTAGCAGAGGTAGTGGCCTGAGTAATTGGGCATTCTGGCAAGGTTATAATTGTTTAACAGCAGGAAATTCCTCAATGCATTTGAGATCTAGAGCAGTTTGAGAAAAATCTCTGGCAACATTGTCAATGACATCCTGTGTGTGGGGATATCTATCCCACCACTTGATGAACCAATAATGGACCAATCTATCTTCATTCTGTTCATAACTCCATTTTAAGATACAATAAACCTTATATTTCTTGTAAAACAATAGCAAAACACTTAATGAAGAAATTTATTTGGAAAGACTTTAGGAATAGGGTTAAATTGGTGCCACAATCTCAGGAACTAAAGAGGGAAATGAATTTTGAATTTATTGTCAAAATTAAGAAACCAAGAGTGTGTCATCTCTGGGGTTTGGAATAGCATGAATTTGAACAAAACATCAATGTAGTCATTCATAGTAGCCGTAAACAATATCAGAATGAGGGTGGTTTTTTGAAGTATATGGATGAGTGAATATAGTTTTATTAAAAATCGTGATTAGAGAAAATCTTATCATGCTACTTTTTCTTATTCAAAAAAACTACGTATTAAACGAAAATGGCAAAACAAAATGTATGCCTTACAATATAGCATATATTTTTCTTTGACTTCGGTGAAAATTATTATGTTTCTAAAAGTAGTTTGAATGTTGTTAAAGCAAATTTTCTCAAGGCAGAAGGAAAAACGGGGGTAAGATCTAGTCACCCCCTTTAGAGACAATTATTATTTTCCATAAAGGAATTGATATAAATGCTTCACTTTTTAAATTATCCAATGCTGATTTTAATGCTACTACTTTTACTAAAATAAAGAAGATTATTGAACAAAATAATTTTTTCAATGAAACTCTTCATGTTATCTGTCAACAATTAGACCGTATTGATGAAAAGTTTGAAAGCCCTATTTCTACTACTAAACTTGAAACATTTTTTATTATTTTACTAGAGATATGGCAAGGTTCCAAGATCAAACAAGCGAACACTCTTGATACAATTAATCAAATGCTTGCTGATTTAAAGAAAGAACATTCTACCAATGTTTTAAGTAGCAAAGGTAAAAAGTGGTTGCTGATTTCTCTACAGAAGAATTACCTTATTCTGATTCCTCTAACAATAAAGATATTATTTTACTTGAAAAGAATTTTAAAAAAATTGATCTGAAAAAACCTAGGATTAACGATTTTCTTTAAGAAAACCTAATCCCATGACTATGACAAAAAACTGGTATTCTTGGCTTACTCCTCTTGATTTACAGTTTGAAGAAAGAATTTTTCAAACTCAATTTTCTGTTTCTTTTGAAAAACTATATAAATGCTTAGAGAAGATAGTAAGAAACCCTATTGGAAAGAAAAATTCATTGATGGATCGCCTCATTTATTTGCTCACAAAGTTAAGGATGAATATACTAATATCTCAGGACTCCTTAATTATGATAATTACATCTACGGTAATATTATCAGTACAATTAAGAAGTTTGGTATTAGTATGTGTAATGATAAAAAAAAGTACTTCGCCAGCTGGCGAAGAATAGTAAGAAAGCCAAATTTAAAATGATAAATTTTTGTGAACAATTTGGCATTTCGAGTTGATAAATCTGCTAAAACTCACACCAAGAAAAGATATAGTAAGGGTGATGATTTTTATAAAAAGCCTTCTGATTTTTATAAGAAAAAATCTTCTTCTATATATACTAGTAAATATTTTACGTGCAAGACATATATGCCCGGTTGAAGATGGTGTAACCGAGCAGTATTTCGACTAGACTGATCTTGCTCGGTGATCTTAATCAATGGTTATTTTCTTGTGATGCTCGAAATTTTCGAGCAGTGTATCCGTCGGACTGGGTTTGCTTGGTGATTCCAAGTGAGGGTTATTTTTTTGTGATGTTCATAAATTTTGAGCAATGTGTCAGTCGGACATGCCTTACTTAGTGATTTTGAACAAGAGATAATTTCTTGGGCTGCTTGGTATTACCGATTAGTGTGTCCGTTAGACTAGACTTGCTTAGCGATCCTAAATAAGGGATATTTTCTTGCAATGCTTAGATTTACCAAGCAGTGTCTTTGCCAGAAGACCTTGCTCAGTGTGTCAGCTGGAATTACCAAGTAATGTCTCTGTTAGACTGGACTTGCTTGGTAATCCAGGCAAGTTTTATTTTCTTGCAATGCTTGAAATTTTCAAACAATATGTCAATCAGACTTGCCTTACTCGGTGATCTCAAGCAAATGCTAAATTCTTGCATCATGTGTCGTTCAGACTGTGCAAGGCACGTATGTCTAGGTGGAAACGTTGTTGCATTTTTTATATGGAAAAATATAATCTTTAAAGTGCACATCCTTTAGAATGAATCATTAAGACTGAAAATCATCGAAGAAAACTAATAATTGCTAATATGATATTGAACTAAATAACGTGAAAGTGTTTTAGAGTTTTTTCAATTATAAAAAATAATTATTAAGTCGTTAGTAGCAAAGGGAACAAACCAATGATAGATATCTGAAGCAAAACATGGTTTTCGAACATGTTAAGTCAAGAGGCATATATACAACTATTATAAAGTTTAGTGCTTATTAGTAGCGGGCATGTATTTGTTTCACACATGATTAGGCTATTAAGAAGACAGCTAATTTGTAGATTAGTAGCGAGCATGTATTGAGTCACTTCCCAACTCATTTATAGTTTTCTTTTACTGCAAGGCTCATTGCCTAGGTCTACATATTTTGTATATATGAAGATCATCTTGAAATTTGAAAACTTTGAACTAAACTAATGAAAACTTAAAATAGAAAGGAACAAAAATAGAACGTTAGTTTGACATTTTTTAGTATGCTAGCCCTAATGATCGGACCATGTTTTTGTAGATGTTAATGGATAGTAAAATTATTAGATGGTCTTATTTCTAAATAATTGATACCATATGGTGTTATTCCTAAAAACAATCGCACATGCACCTAATCCTAAGCATGTCAGAGTACAACAGGGTGACCAAATTCACCTAAAACTTTCCCAAAAGAAACCTCACAGGTAAAAATGTAATTTTATTTGAAAGACAATACAATTTAATCAAGGCAAAATAGACAATAAGAAGAAATGAAAAAAAGAGAGGTACTAATCATCTAAATGAAAACTTTGGTAGTTTTGTCTCAAACAAAAAATATTTTGGAAGCTCATGGACAAAAAGGTAGCGCATCAAATGTTTCAAACACAAATCTCAAGGACAAAGAAGTACTTTTAACCATCAAAGACATAAGAATCTGAAGGATAAAGAGGTATTTTTTCTCACCAAACACAAACCTCAAGGACAAAATGGCGATTTTATTTTGCTTATCAAACTCAAACCTCAAGGATAAAAGGGTAACTTTTTCATCAAATACAAACTACTAACAAGCTTCAAGGACAAAAAGGCAAATTTTTCCATCAAACAAAATACACTATTCACATGGGGATAGCGACTTTTATAGAGTAGATACACTAATCGTAGTGCCATGAGGAATTCCAGAGGAGGAAGCTGTGTCCTCATGTGCCACCGAAATCAAGGGTGGTTGGATGGTCACCCTAGCAGTAGGTGGGAAAGGAGGTTCTCCCCTAGCTACAAGAAATGCGGGCTATTGTGGCTAAAATATTTGCGGCAGACTCAAAACCGCCACAAATAATCACTTTCTACAGCAAATTCAGAGTCGCTATAAAATTATGGGTTTTTGCGGACAAATCTCAACAAAAAGTGTGAATGTAAATCATGTGGGCTAGAGTGTTGTTTCTTTTTCTCTCAAAGCATTAAGGGGTGGTTTGGATTCAGTTTTGAGTTTTGGGTTTTTGTATTCTAGATGTGCTAAGTTGGCTTAAGGTTCTTTTGTGTAGCCATTATTGCTTGTCTTCAAAAGCCAAATTAATAAGGCAATCCTTTTTGAAACTTATGATTATGAATTATCAGGAATCACAAGTTGGGAAGTGTTATATTTCTCAAATTTTGGAGTGTAGTCAAGCATATATCACTTTTGAGTGATATATGCATCGACAATCAACAAAATTAGAAAGGCCTTTGCGATGAGTAGTAACTCTTTTTGCAGTGACTCTTATCGCTGTAAAAAGTTATTAATTTGCGGCCAATTGTTTTTGCTGCAAAAAAGTTGTTGTGTCGCTATAATAGCGTCCAACTCGCGACGATAGAAAATTGGTGGAAAAGTTGTATCTCAGCAACTTTTGATACTAAATGCGACTAATTTGGGCGCCGCAAAAAGGCATATTTGTTGTAGCCTAGTCTCGCTACTTGGCCATGTATGATGGCCTAGATTGGCGTGGCTTTTGCACGTACCATTGGATATTGGCTATAGATTGCGATTCAATATAGTTTTTCTTTTTTGTCTTATTGTAAAACTTAAAAGAAGTAGCAAGAAAATTGAAAGATTGCAAAATAGAAGTAAGAATATTGAAAGATTACAATGTAGACTTATCTCTTCAAGGGCTCAATATCAGTCACTACAAATTTTTCTTGTCTGTTCTTGTGAGTGTCCTTGTGGTGCCTTTTATAGGAAACTCAATGATAGGTTATTGTGCCACCAAGTCACATGCACACCAAACCCTCACATGGACATGAACAAACCCATGGTGAGTTGTGCCAACCAAACCACATGTCCAACAAACTCTCACATGCACATGAAGAAACCCATGGTGAGTTGTGCCAACTAAATTACATGTATAACAAACCCTCACGTGCATAATAAGCACAACAAGATAGAGTCTATATGGTCATTCACCAAATGTATGAATTTACAACATGTCTCGAGTTTTGTTTTTATTTTATTTATTTGTTTACGAATTTTGATATCTTAAAATATATTTTTATGGTTTTAGTATGATTTCTTCAAATAAATTAACTTTCGTATAATAAAGATTACACATGCTAGATTCATACATACACTATAAGAAATTTGATTTTTAGAGACAACTTTTTAGGAATGAATTAAATTTCATCCTTAATAGTAGTTATTTAAGACGAAATCTAGATTTCATCCCAGAACATGGATGCAGTTTTTTATCCGTTCGAATTGATAAATATCTGTTCGAACTATACTTTTGGGGACGAAACATAGTGTGCCAAAAGAGAAAGGGGTTCGAATGTAAGTTTTTGTAATGTATTTTACATTCGAACCTTGTGATAAGAGTTCGAACAATATTTGTGGCAAAAAGTTTTATACAATTGTGGAGGGGAGAGTTTCTCCTAGTTCAAACAAACAAATGAGTTTGAGACCGTTCGATGGTATGGTATTTTCCATTCGAATGTTGAGATAATAGTTCGAACGATATATTTGTCTGGAAGTTATATTCAAGTTTGGTGGGGATGTGAAATTTCAAATAGAGTTATAAACCGTTTGAAAGCTCCATATACTGGTTCGAGCTGTGATGAAAAAAACTGAAATAACAATTGTTGTAGAAATTTATTTAAAGGCATCCAAATTTTTTAAAAATAATCATTATTTAAGTTTGTTAATTTTCATTGCTTAAAGATGAAAAACCTATCAATAAGGGTTTATTATTTTCAGTGGTCAATTAAAATAGATCATATATGTCAGCCTAGAAAAGTAATATAATTAATTGGAAATCTAAATTATTAGTTTTTTATGGTAAAAAAACAATTTGAAAATAAAAATTTTAATTAACCACGAAACTGATTTTTGATATTGCTAAATGATAAGAAAAATAAATAAACATTTAATGAAAAAATAAACTATATATAAAATAAAAACTATTAAAAAGTGATAATATTAGAGGCAAAACAAATATTCGATACAAAATAAAACTATGTGGATAGATTCTCGGGGTCCTCTTACAACATAGCCATGCATGCCTCAAGTTCTTTTAGTCGAATAATGATGGGCACACTGATCCTCTCCACTATCATCTTCATATTCTGGATCAAAAGTGCCCGTCAAAATCACATCCATCTCCATTTAACTAGGAGGTTGGAGATCCTCAATGCATACGGTAGACTACCTCCAGTTAAATACTATGACCCAGATCGGATGCAGATGAGAAAGTATAGAGGCAGATCAATCGGCTCTCTTCATGCTATCGGTAAAATTAGTCGAGCCCTTTTAATGCCGAAATCCGTCTTGTGCTTTCTTAGATCGATATTGTGTGAGACAATAAAATTTAATGTGCGAAAAAAGGCTGGACAATCTACCTGTTTGATGACCTTGCTGCCATCATATAGAGGAGCCGAATCGTCCTGCATCAACTGATGAGCCTCATAGTCTGTTGGAGCCACATCCATGATATCATCACCATTGTCTGTCCCTACAACTGGTGGCAACTTAGGGTATACACCTACCATCATGCAGGAGCAGGGTGGTTCTCGTGGCTGGCGGTTGAGGAGAGTAGAAAAAGAGGTGAAAAGAAAATTGAGGGAGACCAAGAGGAAGATTAGAAGAGAGAGAGAGAGAGAGCGTATGTTGATAAGATCATCTGATGGTGAAGAAAAGAAAAAATAAACTAAAGGGGCATGGATAAAAAGTGGGTTCATGGAAGAAGAAATGAGGGAGCAACTGACAGGAGGTGAAGATTACTGGGGGGGGGAGGGGGGGGGGGNAAAATGACGTCGTGTGGGTCTTCTAGGCGGCTGGGCTCTTCCTGAGCCAGGGTCGTGGGCTTGGGCCTTGGGCATTACAACACAACTCCATTGTTTCGTTTTGGCTCATATGGGCTTCCCTCACATGGAGGGACCCATCCAACAAACTCGTGATTGGAGTGTATTAATACACCACATTCTCACAGTATGAACACATCTTTTAATTAAAGAAAACTATATACAAGTCTCTCTTTCATTTATAATATATGTCTCACTTTTAGCATTTTTTTCCCACATACCTCATGATATTAACTGGAAGCGACGGGCTGCGCATATATTTTTCACAATTACCATTTAATGAAGAATGGCATATTGCAATTCGTAAAAAAACATATCAATCTTGTGTTTTGAGTCACCATAGAGACCTTGGGTAGAGGTAGTTGTTGTGAAAATTGAAAGATAGGTTCAAAATCTTCAAATCAATCATGCATGAGTCTGTCTGTGTGGATGGTTCCCATATGTTAAACAAAATGTTAGCATGGATTACCCTGCTATAAATCTTATATATGTCCCATAATTTTTGCAGTTGATACCACTACAAGCTGGATAACTCAGAAACTCGCTTATTTTTTGTGGCTCATGTAAGCAACTTAACAATGCTTCTGGTTTTAAATATGTCATGTAAAACACTTAACTAATCAAACATGTTACGATCATTTAAAATGTCTCAGGATTTTTTTAAGAATCTGTTTTCCACTTCTGATCAGAGAGGATCTATAGATTTTTTGGGCAGCCTGACAGGAAGAGTGACAAATCAAATGAATGAAGGGTTAGCAGCTGCGTATCCTGAGTAAGAGGTGATAGAAGCTCTGAGGCAGATGCATCCTTTGAAAGCTCCAGGTCCATATGGAATGGAACAAATTTTTTATCGAAAGTTCTGGCCTATTGTGGGTGGATCGGTAACTGCAACTGTTTTGCAAGCTCTAAACACTGGTGAGTTTCCACTTCTATGAATCACACTTACATCACATTGATTTCTAAGAAGAAACCCCCTACTAAAGTAGCTGACTTACGACCTATTAGCCTATGCAATGTTGTGTATAAGTTGATGTCTAAGATAATTGCAAATAGATTGAAAAGTGTGCTCCCTTGTATTATCTCAGAGTCTCATAGTGCTATTGTTCCTGACCATTTGATTACTGATAATGTGCTTATTGCTTATGAACTTATTCATTATTTGAAGCACAAGAATTAAGGTAGGAAAAAAAGGCTTTATGTCTCTAAAGTTAGATATGAGCAAAACTTATCATCGTGTTGAGTGGGATTTTTTAAAGGTTGTTATGATCACCATGGGGTTTGAAAGACATCTAGTGGCTATGATCTTGAAATGTATTTCCACTATTACTTACTCTGTGTTGATTAATGGTGATCCAAAAGGGCCAATTTCCAATTAGGGATTTGAGACAAGGGAATCCATTATCCCCTTATCTATTTCTCTTGTGCACAGAAAGTTTTATTTCATTGTTGAACATTGCTGGGGTTGATAATAGAGTATATGGTGTAAGGGTTTATAGCAATGTTTTGAATACCGTACCGGATGCCGTACCGATCGAGCCACTGGAACGAAATATTTTGGTACCGGTACCGTTTCGTATACCATTTCGGAATAACATTTCGGTATATGAATAAATTATATATATAAATTATATTTCAAAATAATAGTCTATATATAAATAAATTATATATAAATACATAAATATATAAATTATAAATAGCCTAGTCTGAATTAGGGATCAAAAAATGAACTTGTAGTTTGAAAATATGAAAAAAAAAAGGTCGAAATATAGGCCGGTCAGGCCGGTACTGGCTAGTACAACTGGTATTTCAGCCGGTACGGAATATATGGTGTACCTATACCGGTCCGGTGGCCGGTAGGAAAAATACTGGCCGTACCGGCCGGTACGGTACGGTATTCATAACAATGGTTTGTAGAGGTGCTCCTTAGGTAAACCACTTATTGTTTGTAGATGATCGTGTGATTTTTTGTTGAACAAATGTGGAGGAGAATAGGTATGTGCAAGGGTTAATGGTTGTTTACGAGAAGGCCTCTTGATAGAAGATTAATAAGGAGAAAACCTCTATGGTCTTTAGTAAAAATGTCACTGATGGTGTGCGTGAAGAGATTCTGAGTATGTGGGGGACAAGTTGTGAACAACAGTATGAAAAATATTTGGGTTTTACCATCAGTTGTTGGAAGATAAAAAACCAAGGCTCCTTAAGGTGGTAAGGAGATTGTCATTAAAGTTGTAGCTTTGTTCATCCCAACCTATTCAATGAGTTGCTTCTTATTACCTGGTACACTATGTTAAGATTTGGAATCCATAATGGCTAGATTTTGGTGGGGTTAGAAAAAGGAGGAGGGGATGATACATTAGATTAGCTAGGAGAAAATGTGTGAGTCTAAAGCTAAAGGTGGCTTTGGTTTCAAAGATTTGAGATCTTTCAAGCTAGCCTTACTTGCTAAACAGGGATGAAGAATTCTTCATGCTGAAAACTCATTGCTTTACAAAATCTATAAGGCTAGATACTCTCCTAAGGAAAATTTCTTTGACTCAAAATTGGGGGGCAACCCTTCATACACTTGGAGAGGAATTTGGGAAGAAAAATCTTGGCTACTTAATGGTTGTAGATGGAGAATTGGTGATGAGAAAACTGCAAAGATTTGGAATGAGCCTTGGATTCCAGGTTTTAGTAATGTTGCTTTGGCTAATCCTGATAGAGTTGCAATAAATGTGGAGGAAATAGTGGATAGTTTATTGGACAATAATACTAATTGGGGGAATGTAGCAAAAGTGAGAGCTCTATTCAATCCAAATGTTTCCTCTGAGATTCTGAAAATACTAATATGCCCAGGTACTCAGCCAAATTGGTGGACTTGGATCCCAAGAGAAGAATAGCCTGTTTAGTGTGAGAAGTGCTTATTGGTTGATAAGGCAGGGATCATAGAGAATCTGAGGTGAATGTTTGAATGCCTGTACACAATAGGCTTTGTGGAAGACTATTTGGTAAATGCAAGTTCCAAACAAAATTAAGGTCTTTGCATGAAGAGTTTGTAAGGATGGTTTACCAACACAAAATAATCTGAAAAGAAAAAATATTATTAATGAGGAGGTAATTTGTTGTCTCTGTAATGTTGGAAATGAAGAATTGACTCATGTTTTGCTCAATTGTCCTTCCATAGAAGATCAGTGGGGTAATTTTCTGCCTGTTATGCAAGTTGTGGAAAGAAATATCCCAATTGTGAAGGTTGCTATGTGAGTTAAAGCTTATGGTAAAACAAAGTCTTTGACAAACTTTTTCTTAATAGCTTGGAGATTTTGGTATAAGGGGAATAAGAAGATACTTGACCCAAGGCAGGTTGTTGAGCATGCTTTATCTCTTTAGAGGATGTACACTGGCATAAGGCCTAAGTCTATTTCAGAGGTTAAGAAGTATTGTGGCTGGAAATCACCTCCTGGTTTTCCAGACTTTATCTCTCAATCAATTTGGCTTGATGGTTGTCTATCTCTTTCATTAATTTAATGTTCTTGTTATTAAAAAAAAAAAAAAAAAAAGTCTCATGATAATTCATGTAAACGTTATGATGTTTTAAACTTATCCATGGCTTCTAAGAGGAGAAATCAAGTCTGATGATGTGCTTTTGTCTTTTACCGTTGGTTGCAAGTTTAGGGCCGGGACTCAACATGATCTTCAACTCCCTAACTTATGGTTTCAATATGAGTTTTAAATTAATAACACAACTTTAATTGCCAGGAAAAAGAGAACGAGTGGAAAAATTAAAATTAATAACACAACAATAAGACTATAGTCTAGATGTTTTTGTTTGATAGCCGGCACATTATTTGTACATGAAAAATATTTTAGACACAAAGAGACTTCACAAAAATAAATCTAAAAATTGACGTGGCTTGATCTGATACGTTAGATTGTAAAACTACTTTTATTATAAATTAAATTTAATGTCATCATATGAAATCGTGTCATTGTGAATTACTTGTGTGTAATACATTTGTAGATAACTTACCTGTATTGCATATTATTTGGACTCTATCTTGGTCGATCACGACATCTTATTATATCTAATTCATTATTTTTTCACAATATTGTGGGGGAGCCTGAATTAAGGAATACTAACTCAGGAATCGAGTACAACATCTTTATCTTGAAGATATACTTGTGAAGGGTTTTCAATCCACAATCTTTTTCAAAATCACTCATCTTTGATACTGTCCAAAAGGGATATCATTGTCGAAAGTGGAAACATTGATTTATCCAAATATAATGGTCGTGCCTACCACCGTTCAAATCCTTTGTCACGATGCCAGCTGTTGGTTCATATCTGGTGTTGTTGGCCTTTTTAGATTGCATTGGGTAGTGATGTGATTTCAGATATTCTGTAAGTAATAATAATAAAATATTAAATAATAAAAAAAAGTTAATAAAAAATAATAAATACTAATGAAATATTCATTATCCAAACTAGCTTTTAAGCTTCCAGACTAATGGAGTCAAGCGTACAATTAAAAAAAAAAAAGAAATAAAGAAAAGAAAAGGAGAGTAGTTTCTATGATCATGACAACTCAACTACTCCATGCTTTATGTAAGAATAATAATAAAAATCGTCATTTTTTTTAAAATATTTTTGTCCCGCTATTCTAAAAGAAAAAATATATTTTTATAAGCTAGAATTATAAAAATGTCCATATTTTGTAAAATATATCCACAATTTAAAATAGAATAACAAAATAATTATAAAAAGGTTGTCTCTTTGGAGTAATTTTTCTCGCACAAAAATGTTGTTCTTGTATATATCTCATGTATTTGAACTATACCTATTTTGTAATTAATTAGAAAGTAATTTTTATTTATTGATAAAATAAAAAACTGCACTTGTGATTTTGCCAACTTAACTGTTTTGTTATATAATGGTATGTGATTAATATGCCATCTCAAGTCTCAACCACTACATTTAGCTTGGTTTAAATCAATCTCATTTCATCATTACAATTTTCACATAAAATATAATAAATAATTTAATTTTTTCAAATTTTAAAATTATTATAATATTAAAAAATAATATTCTAATAATATTTTATTTAATTTTTTATTTTTATCTCAATTCATCTCATCCCAACTCATTATCTAAACCTACCCTTAAGTAATTGAATATATAAAAGCGCAACTATAAAGAGCTTGTTTGACTTCTACGTACGTAGTAGCCTACCCAAGATGGCCTCAAGTTCAAGCCTTGATCAGCATGAGCATGCGCAACATCCATCTGCCAATGGAAACCTAGCTCCATATTGGACTGCAAGTCTGCAAGATCCATAATTTGTCACTGATATCGTTAACATATTCGACAGCAATCATGGCATCTATTCATGTGCTTCGATCCTTTAATTTTCTGCTGCCAGTATAGGGGCTAGTCAAAGTAATCTTCAAGTCCTTAACTTATAGTTTCATGAATTTTAAATTAATAACACGACGACATTAAGTATCCGGCTTCATAGACAGTTCAGATAAAATGAGATGAGATGAGATCTTTTAAATAATAATGAGATTTTTTAAGTTAAGATAAAATGAGATAGTTTATAAAAAATTATATATTTAGATGGTGAGATGAGATGAGATAGTTTTGATTTTTTAAAATTTGAAAAAGGTGTGAGTCTTACGGTAATTATAGAGTAGCCAAATTTTGCACTGTTTATATACTATTCAAGCACTGTTAATATCAATTTTTACTATTTATTTAATGTTTATTTAAGTGGATGTTTTTAAAATTTTAAAAATGAAATATTGTGTTTGGATAACAAAAACTATTATAAGGTATAACTTCTGATGATATGTTGTATTGACTAACCAAACCGGGCCAAATTGACTGGAAAAAGAGATGAGATCAGTCCGGAAAAATATTTAACAACACAACAAGAAGACTGTAGTCTAGATTCTTTTGGTTGATGGTTCATTATTTGTACATAACTTTCCTGTATTCCATATTATTTGTACTTTATCTTCGTCGATAATCAGGACACCCTATTATATGCTAATTCATTATTTTTCACATTGTTGGGAGGCCTGAATTATATTATAAAGAGGAGTCACAACATGTTTAACTTGACGTACGACATATCCATAATCTTCTCCAAAACTACTCATATTTTATATATACCCTCTAAAAGGGATGTCATTGTCGACCGCAAAACAACAATTTATCCAAATGGCCAGCAATGCGTGCCACGTTTAACCATATCCAGTCTTATAAAACTGTTTTAGGGAGGACCGACTCACACTTCAACACTAATGGAGTCAAGCTTATAATAAAAAATAATAATTTTACTTATTATTTTCACACACTACACACTTTATTTATTTTAATTTATTTTTTTATTTTTCTTATAACAAATATATGGTATATGGATAATAAGGAGAACAATTCAATTAGTTTAATAAAAATAAAATAAAATAAAAAATTATTTTAAAATATATAACACGTGGTGTGAGATGACGGGCATCTGATCTTATTAAAAAAATATATAAAGTGTTATGATCATGACAACTCAACGACTCCATGCATTAAGTAAGAATAATAATAAAAATTGTCAATTTTTTATTATATATTTTTGAAACTCTATTTTAAATAAAATATCCATTTTCATAAACTAGAATTATCAAAATGTCCATATTTTGTAAAATATATCCACAACTATAAATTGAATAGCAAAATAATTATAAAAAAGTTGTCATTCTGTCGTTACTATGGAGTAATTACCCGTAGTTTTGCTCGAACATAGATGTTGATCATGTATATCTTTCCTTGTACTTGGATTATACCTACTTTCTCATTAATAAAATTGTTATTTACTGATAAAATAATAATTGCCTGTAATTTTGTCAACTTTAGCTGCTTTTAGGATGGCCTATGATTATGCCATCTCAACTACTTCATTAAGTAATTGCCCATGATTTGACCGACATATCACACTTCCATAGAAGTAATTGGCTATAAAGCGCAACTAAAGAACTTGTGTGTTGCAAAGCCATTGATCACTACAAACTTCTACGTCCCTAGTAGCCTACCCAAGATGGCCTCAAGTTCAAGCCTTGATCAGCATGAGCATGCGCAACATCCATCTACCAAAGGCACCGATATTAATGAAGTACTGCAAGATCCATCTGCCGATGGCGACGATATTGGACTGCAAGATCCATTTGTCACTGATATCCTTAAAATATTCGGCAGCAATAATGACATTGAAATTCCTCCAGGTTGTGTCTTCCCTGTGCCCACGTTTCTAAGGAACTCCAAGCCAGAAGCTTACTTCCCTAAGGTTATAGGCTTAGGACCCCTCTATCATTCCGAGTCACCACGGCAGATGGACAAGGTTGTTGTAGCGAGGAACATTCATAATGAATTCGGACATATTGAGATCCAAGAACTCATTCAGGGACTCGTGAAGCTAGTGCCATCCATTCGCGCTTGTTACCAGGTGTACTTGACTGAAGGGGACGAGATGATAGCATACACAATGGCGATAGACGGTTTGTTTTTGTTTGCGTTGCTTTGTCACCGTAACAGAGGTAAATATGCTCTAACCTCTTCGGATACTTTGCTTCGCTTATTAACCCATACAGATATGAGCAGATTCCCCTGGGATGAGATCCTAGGGGATACGATGATGCTTCAAAACCAAATTCCCATTTTTGTACTGCAACATATCTTGCTCATGGAATGCTCGGATCCACTAATCGTTGAGGAAAATCTTCCTCGATTATTTTTCGGTTATTGTAAAGCACTCTCTCCATTCAAAGTGCTGGAGAACTACCCGGATTCCATGGTTTTAAAGCGCACGCATATGTTGGATCTTCTGTACCACTTGATCACGCTCACAGAGTACGAATTGGAAAAATTAATTGACGAAGAAAGAAAAGAAAAAAAAGAAAGAAAAAAACTAGAGACGAAGAAGGAAGATCTAAAAGGAGATTTTCCACAACTGCGGCCAACCGGAGTCTTGGATTTTCTCGCAGGGCTACCTCTGCCAAAAGAACTAAAAAAATCAATTGAGTTGATAAAAGGTTTAGTTGGTCTACCGTGGTCTTTGCTACTTTATCTATCCTTTATTGGAAACAAAGCTGGGGTTGGAGATCAGGAAAACTTGATGCCTACAGCATCAAAGCTGTCGGATGTTGGAGTGAAATTCTCCCGGGATCACATCAGACAAATTCGATTTAAGCGGGAAACAGCCTCGATTAAGCTCCCGTTCATTCAAGTGAATATAAACTCAGAGGTTATTATCAGGAACTTATTGGCATACGAAGTCATGTTCAAGCCTAAAGTGATCTACCGGCGTTGGGTTTTTAGAGATTACATTAAATTGATGAGTGCGCTGGTAAAAACTGGCAAGGATGTGAAGGTACTTAGGGATCATGATATTCTAGAAGTTACTGGGTACCGGAAGGATGACGAGGTTGTGAAAATATTTAGTGGAATGACGGAGCCTCTTTTCTCGGCACAGGAACTCTGGATCGTGAGAGACATTAACCATTACTACAATGGTTTACTGAAGGTTAAGGTTCGGAAATTCGTAAAGCAGATTCTCAAGCTTTTTGTCACAATCCTTCTCTGGTTGGTTGTGGCTCTCTACCTGTTTGGCTCGGTCTACGGCTATCCGCTTGTATTCGAGAAGAGCAAATCTTTCTGTGGGAGTATTATCAGCTTGGTGCTGAACAAATTACTTTCCTTCTCCAGTACGCGTACCTCATCTCATGAGCTGCTTTCATCAGTTATTTCCGCTTCCGGATCTTGTTTATATATATATATGCTCCCTGTAATTAAGTTAAATATGCTAAACAGATGTTTTGAAATGATTATTGCAGTTATAGAATATGCAAACGGTGTATTCTCAAAAATGAATAAATATGATACAACTTCAATCAAGAAGATGAGAAAGATTGGAAAAATCAATTTTGTTATTCATTCAGCGTAAAGAAATACATCGACTTACCCTTCTATTTATATACAACTGAGTCTAACTAACTGAAAGTAAAAGACTAAAACAGAAACAACTAAACAGAGGAGCTAAAGTATTTAGTAAGGACTAAAAAGTAAAATCAACTTGACAGTATTTACAATAGTCCCCCTCAAGATGGATGATATATGTTGTGAACATTCATCTTGCATAACAAAGAATGAAAAACATTAGAACCAAGAGGCTTAGTTAACAAATCTGTAAGTTGATGAGAAGAGGAGACATGTAGTGTTCTGAGCAGGCTAGCTTGAATTTTCTCTCTAATGAGATGACAATCTAATTCAATTTGTTTTGTTCTCTCATGATAAACGGGATTAGCTGCAATATGAAGTGCAGCTTGGTTGTCACAAAACAATAAGGAAGGTTTAGAATGAGTTTGATGAAAATCAGTGAGCAAAGACTTTAACCAACTTAATTCACAAACTGCATATGCCATAGATCTGTATTCAGCCTCTGCAAAAGATCTGGAGACAATGGTTTGCTTATTCGATTTCTAAGAAACTAATGAATCATCAAGGAAAACACAATAGCCAGAGATAGACCTTCTTGTATCTGGACAACTTGCCCAATCCGAATCAGCAAATGCTTTCAAATGAACACTAGATGAAGCTGAAAGGAAAATGCCTTGACCTGGTGCCAACTTGATATATCTAACTATAATAGAGAGCTGCTTGCATATGAGGACACGAGGTGCTTCTAAAAACTGACTCAAGTAATGAACCGAGTAGGTAATATCTGGCCTGGTATGAGTAAGATACAATAACTTGCCTATAAGCCTTCTGTAGGCAGTTGTGTCTTCAAGCAACTTTCCATTAGACTTAGAAAGTCTGCAATGAGAATCCATAGGAAAATTCACAGGCTTAGAAGCCAATAGACCAACATCAGCTATCAATTCCAGTGCATATTTCCTTTGGCATATAGAAATGCCCTTCTTGGATCGAGCTATTTCCATTCCTAGGAAATACTTAACAGGACCTAAATCCTTTACCTTGAAAAAGGTGCTTAAAGACTGCTTGATATTCTGAACAACAGAGAGATCACTACTGGCCAGTAGGATATCGTCCACATACACCAAAAGAGCCACAAAATAATCATCTGTTTTCTTGGTAAGCAATGAATAGTCAGATTTAGATTGGACAAAACCCAACTCAACCAAGGCTGCAGTAAACTTTGAGTTCCACTGCCTAGAAGCCTGTTTTAATCCGTATAAAGATTTTTGCAGCTTGCAAACTCGAATGTCCCCCTTTCTAAGATACCCAGGTGGAGCTTTCATGTAAATTGTTTCATCCAAATCACCATAAAGGAAAGCATTATTCACATCCAAATGCACTAAATGCCAACTATGGATTGCTGTCAGGGATAAGAAACACCTCACTGTTACCATTTTTGCAACTGGGGAAAAAGTTTCTAAATAGTCAACCCTTCCCTTTGGGTATAACCCTTGGCAACTAGTCTTGCCTTATATCTCTCAATTGAGCCATCAACATTAAACTTAGTTTTATATACCCACTTACAACCGATAGGATTTTTCTCTTGTGGAGGTTCAGTGAGAGTCCAGGTATCATTTGATTCTAAGGCAGCTAATTCAATGGACATAGCATCTCTCCAATGAGAGTGCTTAACAGCTTGGTGGTAGAAGTCAGGATCTTTTTTAGATGAGATAGAGATGCTAAAAGCTTTATGAAAAGGAGACAAATCCTCATATGATAAAAAATCAGAGATGCTGTAATTGTTACCTGAAGTTATGTCAGATGAGCCAATGGATGATGTGGTAGAGGTAGAAGCTGCTGAAGAGGCTAAATTGCAATGATAATTTTGCAAATAGTCAGGAGCTTTGTGTTGTCTAGTAGACCTTCTAAGAGGAGGAAAATGACTTGTATCTTGTAATGGAGGAATATCTGGAATTTGGTTTGAAGAAGGTAAGGATTCTGGTATGGATGTAATAGAATATGAGATAGTATTGGAATTATTTGACAAGTCATCTAAAGTGGTCGATGATTGTGATATGGTCTGAAATGGGAATAGGTAATACCAACTCAGATGGTATGCAAGTCTGTTGGGAAGAATCTATAGTCTGAAAAGGAAAAAGATGCTCATGAAAAACTACATCTCGGGAAATAAAAAAATTATGAGAATCCAGATCATCCAACTTGTATTCTTTTGTTCCAAAGGGATAGCCAACAAATACACACTTTCTAGCTCTAGGAGAAACTTTTGACCTGTTATTGCTTAAGGTAGAAGCATAACATAGGCAACCAAACACTTTAAAATGATTATAAGAAAGAGTATCACCATAAAGAATTTGTTGTGGTGATTTATTTTCAAGAATACGGGATGGTATATGATTAATAATATGGGTTGCTGTTAAAACACATTCTCCCCAAAAATCTAATGGAACATTTGATTGAAATCTTAATGCTCTTGCCACATTCAGAAGATGTTGATGTTTCCTCTCAACTATTGAATTTTGTTGAGGAGTCTCAACACAAGAAGTTTGGTGTATGATTCCTTTGGAATGGAAAAAATCTTTCATTTGAAATTCTAAACCATTATCTGTTCTTATGCATTTTATTTTCTGTTGGAACTGTGTATGAACCAGGTTGTAAAATGCTACAAGAATATGTTTAACTTCAGATTTAGATTTCATTAAGTAAACCCAAGTTGATCTAGAATGATCATCAACAATTGTAAAAATAAACTTGAAACCATTATGAGTAGGTACTGAAAATGGACCCCATATATCACAATGGATTAAATGGAAAATTGAACTAGGTTTGTAAGAGTGAACTGGAAATGATAATCGTTTTTGCTTTGCCAATGGGCAGATTGTACAATGATGTTCATGTACAGATTTATTGAAAGTGAAATTTGGAATTGACTTGGAAAGAAACAATAACCTTGAGGATGAGGGATGACCTAGTCTATTGTGCCACAAATGATAAGCAGAATTTACACTAGGTGAAAATGTGGAAGTAGCAGCTGTATTGACTGATGGTTGTTGCAAAAGATAAAGACCAGCTTCCCTTTTACCCTTCCCAATCATCTTCCATGGGGTAAGGCCCTGTATATAGCAAATCTCAGGCAAAAAAATAAAGCAACATTTCTAGTCAGAGGTAAGTTTAGTTACTTAAAGAAGATTATATGCAAAACTTGGAACACATAAAACATCTTTCAAGACTAAACCTTCTGATAAATTGACAGTACTAAGATGTGTTACTGTAACATTTTCTCCATTTGGTAATTTGACAAATGTATTGAGAACTGGAGTAATTGTGGTGAAAAGATTTATAGAATGAATAATATGGTCTGTAGCACCTGTATCTATGATCCAAGTGCTAGAGAATGATGTTAAACTCTCATTTTTCATGGATGAAAAGGTTGAATGACAAACTGTTTTACCTGACAAGGAAGGTAGATTGGATGTTGATAGTACATTAGCTGCCTGATGAAAGTTTTGGGGTAACTCAATTGATTGTGGTCGAATTAATGCCAATAGTTGCTAATACTCTTCTTGAGAGAAAGACATGCAATTTTGATCAAAAGGTGTACTCGAAGGTTGGACCATTACTTGATTTGCCGATGAAACCTTCCCTTTTTGTTTGTAACTTGGAGGATAACCATGTAATTTGTAGCACTTATCCACCGTGTGATTGGTCATTCCACAGTGAGTGCACAATAGTTTTTCTTTTCTGTACTGTTGTTTTCCAGGATTAACCTTCAAACCTTCAACTCTTTCGTTCATGAAAGCTACATTAGATTCAAATCCTACTCTTCCCATAGAGCCAACTTCTCTTTGTTTCTCTTCTTGAATGATTAAAGAGAAAGCTTTAGTAATAGATGGTAAGGGTTCCAATAGTAAAATCTGGCCCCTAACATGAGCAAATTCTTCATTTAACCCCATAAGAAACATGATTACATGTTGACGTTGTTGATATTCTATGAACAAACGAGCAGCCCCACAAGTACAGTTTTTAGATGCCTCACATGTACAACAAGGCATCTGATTATAGTTCATGAGTTCATCCCATAAGCACTTGAACTTTCGATAATAAACACTCACCGAGGTTTGATCTTGAGACAAGGAAGAAAGCTATTTTTGCAACTGAAAAATCCTTGGTCCATTGCCTTGTGAAAATTGATGCTTCAACTCATCCCACATATCCTTGGCAATCTTTGCATATACAATGGTTTCTCCAATAACCCTAACCACGGAATTAAGAATCCATGATAACACCATGCTATTACATCTATCCCATTCAGCATATGAAGGATTTGTTTCAACAGGTGGAGTGATTTCACCATTGATGAAACCGATTTTGTTCTTGGCCTTCAAAGCCATTGCCATTGATCGAGACCAACTGTTATAATTGTCTCCTGTGAGAAGATTGGAGACCAAGATTGATCCAGGAGAATCTCCATTCTGGAGATGATACGGACTGGAATCCTCTTGCACTCTTGCACTTGACGAAACAGAGGAAGAAGAATCTGTCATTCTTGCAGCGGAAATTCAAATCTTGAAAAAGGATTTCGAAGCAAAAACCCTAGGTTATTACTTCTGATACCATGATACAACTTCAATCAAGAAGATGAGAAAGACTGGAAAAATCAGTTCTATTATTCATTCAACGTAAAGAAATACATCGACTTACCCTTCTATTTATATACAACTGAGTCTAACTAACTGAAAGTAAAAGACTAAAACAGAAACAACTAAACAGAGGAGCTGAACTATTTAGTAAGGACTAAAAAGTAAAATCAACTTGACAGTATTTACAATAAAATATGAGACCCACATTAAAGAATTAATGGTGGACTCTACTCTTTTTCAAAATGAGTGCGTGGTATTTGCACAACCTATAAGTGTATCTAGCATTACTCAATATTGCAAACATTATAATAAAGCATTTGTTAGGTCATTACACCCGTCTTACTCATTAATGCATATTTCCGACAAGTAATAATAATACACTTACACATCTTTTTACAACTTTTATAAAATCATATTTTAAAATGAGGGTATTTATGTGAAGCATGACGAAAACAATCCCAATATATATAATAGTATAAAAGGTATAAAAATGATTGTATATCTATGATTTTACTTTTTCGGTGTGGTTTGGATAGTGAGATGAGATGAAATGAAATGAGATGGTTTTAAATGAAAGTTAAAAATTGAATAAAATATTATTAAAATATTATTTTTTAATATTATTATCATTTTAGGATTTGAAAAAATTGAATTGTTTATAATATTTTATGTAAAAATTAATTTGAAAAAATTATAATGATGAGATGAAACATTTTCACTGTCCAAACAATGCATAAATAAAACAATCCCAAACTTCCTCTCTCTTAAGCTAGATCTATAGATAGCAAAGGGGAGGAAGGGATCGACTTCTCCTCTTCTCAGCCTTGTACTTAGATTTCTTTTTGTCCAAGTGTTTCTTCGTCTCCTTTTGTTTTATTGTGCATGGAAGACAGTACCTGGCTTAGATTTTCAAGATGATCTGATGTTCATCACTTCAACTCTATTGGTGTGTAGGCTCTATGCAGTGCGGGTACTGCAACGACATGCCTTTGTTACCAAATGTACGATCTATCTAACTCTTTCTGTGTTCGTCATCATGTCTTATTTATTTCTTCAAATATTAATAACTTGGAAGTAGTGGATGTGAAAATCTCATTCATCAGACGCCTTAAAACAAATGATAACAGTGCTCCCTTATCAAACGCAATTCCCTCATTGCAAACAACAGTATATGGAGGTGATCATGATCTCCTTGACATGTACACGACCAAATTAGACTTTTTTGATCTAGATCATCAGCCTAGCTAATCTTCTATTATTTTCTTTGTACATTGTATAATATGTATGATTTCTTTTCTTTTCTTTTCAGGCAGACCACCTTTGACCCCTCCGACTTAGATATCCGGCAGGAAGGTGCGGGGAAACTTAGTTTGAGAAGCGCCACAAGCAGATGATGGACCACTAATTAATGTTGTATATATATCTACAGAAGCAATGCACAAAGTCAGAGTTCAAGTCTTTGGTTTTTTTTCTGAATTAAGTATCATGTAGTGTGTGCTGTAATATTCTCGTTGTTGCTGCGAATGGCTGATCTGTAGATGGCCATCCTCGTATATTCGTGGACGAATAAATTAATAGAATGTGATCATGACTGGAAAGTATCATGTATGTATATCTTCTAGCTTGTTTATAGCATTGTAATAAAGCCTGAAAGCTTCTGTTGTCTGTGATGACATTCTTGCTTTGCAAAAATCTCTTGTGGAGCTCTATTATATATATAAATTATCTGCATGAAGAGTCTCTTCGGGATTATGCTAGAAAAAATAGAGCTTTTTATATTAGTGTTTTTAGTTCATATGAAGCTCTATTATAAAGCTCTACAATTAAAAAGTTGTAAATAACTTACGGTTTGATTAATGTGCATCTAAAATATTTTTGAAGTTAGTTATAGTAGTTTTGAAAAAATTTACAGTCGTCTGTACCTAGGAGTTTTTTAATAAAATCTTCAATTTGATGTTTTTTTAAAAAGTGGATTTTCAGCTTCTTCTTTTTTTTTTTTTTAAGTGTTTAAAACACTTTTTATAATTTTATCAAAATATGATCATTTTTTTAAAAGAGTTTTTAAGCTGTTGAAAGTACTTTTTAAATTTCCAAACTCAAACCCAAAGAGATAGTAAGTTTGCTTGCCTATTATCAGTTTAATTCTATTAATGTTAATGCCAAAAATCGCACAATATATAGGCCAGAATGGTGGAAAGAATTATCTCCAGCCCACATGATGATTCGGACATCAATACAGTACTCTTCGCATTCATCCATGAAATTAATAGCAAATAAACAAATACAAATAAATATAGAGATCAGATACAGAGATTTACTTGATTTGGCAAAAAGGCTTACGTCCACGGGTTGTTTTGGAGCAAAATTCACTAGAATAGATAATTTTACAATCTCTCATGGTCTCACATATCTCTCCATACAATGGAAGAATTTATAGTTTCAGGAGGTAGAAGACGATACCTCATTTGAGAGCAGATCCTTAGGACTTATTGTGCATAGTGAAGTCTGTACGTAGGAAGCCTATGTAGATTTATTGAGATCTCCTCATTATATAGATGTTTCTTTCCTTTTTAGGAGTGATTGAGTCATGCTTGCCTTATAAAACCTTTTCCCTCCAGGAGTTTAAGTAGAACCCAAACAGATAGTAAATTTGCTTGCCTTCAAACCCAAACAAACAATAAGTTTGCATGCCTATGATCATCAGCTTAATTCTATTAAACATCTACTGTTATATCAATTCATGAAATTGTACTCTCTCACTCCCTCCCTTCCTAAAACATTGTGTGCCTATGTGGACAACTTATATATGTATCTACATGCGCGAAATTTGGAGTACCTTTTTTTTCATTTTTTCAATAAATAACATAATATAAAAAAAAATATTATTCGATCATCATTGTAGTCATTACTATGTAATATTAAATTATTGACAAATTATCAATAATGTTTTAATTATATACCAGAGGCCATATGCACTATTGAGAGTCTATCACATAGAAGAGATATGGCATGTTGACTCAAACATGTAAAATGAAAGAGAATCATAAGCCAAGTAAAATGAAAGAGAATCATAAAGTATGAATTAATTACTCCAAAGAAGGAAAAAGACCTTTATAGAGGAGGGAATCTTGTAAGATTTTGGATAGAATTCACTACTCAAAGACCCTTCAAATCTTCTCTCTCTAGGAAGAAGGCATTTCCTTCAACTTTTATCAAACTCTAACTTCCTCCATTGTATTGAGAGATATGTGATGCCAAGAGAGGCTTTACAAATTTTCAAATACAGTGGATTTCACCCTTTACCGACCATGGGTGTAGGCCTTTATGCCGAACTACGTAAATATTTGTCTCTCTCTCTTTATGTACAGTTTAAAAAACATGCATCTAAGGGAGGGCAGTGGGGCCACTCACCCTGCTACCTTTGCCCTGTACACCTCGCCTCCTCCTGGGCAGGGCGAATACCCTGTCTGCCATATGTGGGTGGCGGGATCACCTACCCGCATTTGGCCTCCCAACGGGTGTTGGGGGCGGGCTGGTTCTAGCCCCAGCCCACATTTCCCTTACCCCACATATATATTTTTAAAAAACCTGAATATATTAAAACGGCGTCGTTTTGTTTATTTCTCAAAACTACCCCTGAGCTCACTCCCTTGATTCTCTCTCTCTCTCTCTCTCTCTCTCTCTCTCTCTCTCTGATTTACCATCTCTCACACTCTCTATCCGTCCATCCATTTGACAATGTCACTATCGCCATTCAGGGATGGTAATATTCTGGCACCCACCCTTACCGTTCCGCCTACTCCTGAAGCTTGGATTGGGAAAAGGCATGGAGCAGGGTGCGAGGTTGGAGCAGGACCCCCAAGTCCATCATCTTGTAGAGGTCCAGTTGAAGTTGGATAGATACTTGGCATCGGAATTGAACCCATTTATGCAGGAGTTTGATATCTTATCTTGGTAGAAAACCAATGCCATCATGTATCCTGCCTTTTGAGACAAAACCCGCAATATTTTGGCCATCCCTATTAGTACCGCAGGCTCATAGTAGGCATTTAGTATCAAAGGACTCATATTGGATCAATTCCAAAATTTATTGTCTCCTAACATTGTAGAGGCATTGATTTGCACTCAGAATTGGATCAAATGGACCTTAATTTATATTCCGAATGTGAGGGACTTTAAGGAGGCCAACGAGAAGGTCGGTGGTGATCAACCTGGATCTGGTAATCTCTGTTCACATAAAAAAATATCTGCAAGTGCACAAAATCGCAACAAGTAGTAAAGTGTTTTAAAGAAAACGGATATCGAACCCACATGGAATAATTATGCTATTGAGTATTGAAATTGACTAAATTAATTACTATTAACGAAACCAAAATTTGAAGAATGGTTTATTAAACTGAAGAAAAGAACATTAAAATTAAGATTTTAAAAATAAGAAGAATAGATCTAGAGTGTTTGACTTCACCTAGCAAATCCCACACAGTTTATTCTTCTGTATTATAGAATCCCAATTATCCCAAGTTGATGATAAAAATCCCTTAACTATTCAATATTTTCTCTTGAACAATATCAAAAATATCTCCAACTAAAAACTCCATATCTTTATGTGAATTTAACTAATTGGAGACTCATTAAGTTTTTTAGATTTTTCTTGAAAATCACACTAGTCATGGTAAAGCATCTCTGCTTTCGCTCAACTAATGGTGTTTAATCCTAAAGTTTTAATCACAAATCACCTCTCAGTCTCATTGAGATCGAAAAGATTGAATAATAGTTAGCTAAAAAATTGTAAGCAATAAGAACAAGGAATAAACATTCAATTATGGAAATATTGAAAATAAAATAACTTGGAATATAAATTGTGTATTCAATGCTACGCTACAACAAAGCTCTAGAAAATACAATTAGTTCATAATGAAATTAAAAAGAAAAAGAATAAAACAGGTATTCTTCATTGAAGTCGGTTGATGAGGCATGCGGCTCTTGCCTCTGCCCTCCAGTTCCACCTTCTTGAAAGAACACTTAAGAATAAATTCTGGAACTTTGAACTCAAACCCAAACTCTAAAACATAAAAACTCTCTATTCTGATTCAGAACTCCCCTCTATTCATCCCACAAGTAGAGAGTAAATAGATATCAAAATCCAAATCTGGAAACAAGATAACTGCAGCTACAATCTAGCCTAAAGATCTGAAAAATAGTTTCTAAAGATAAATATTAACAGAAAAGATATTATCCCAAGAATAACGAGATTATCTAAAATAGAAGATTCAATAATATGCAGCTTGAATTGTGGAGCTCGGAAGGATTTGGGCTACAAAGAAAATGTAAGATTCAAACAAAGCAAGAGGACTTAAGTTTGAACACTAACAGAATAAATAGAGCATTCTCACTTCTAACACAAACATCTCTTCTCAATCTTTGTAAATCTCTCAACATACCTCCCTTTATTACACTTTCAAGTATCTCTCTCTTTACCCATCTATTTGGTAGGTCAGGCATTTTATTTTTTAATTTATTTTCTTTTTTTTTTTGTGTGGAAATATTCCATATTTTTTTTACTGTCTTTGTGGATGACTCTCGTCGGCCTTTTCTTGTTGGCCACACAGTAGACGAGTTGACTCTTCACACCCCCAAACTTATGATTTTGATAATATCGCTATACTTAATTTTACTAGTAGACCTTCTACCTCTCTTGCCTTTCATGCTCTTACGAGTCTGTGACTTTGTGTAAACTTAGTTCTCTTGGAAGGTAAAGAAATCAGTGTTTAAGCTCAAATAGGGTAGGGAATATGAGGTTTATAAGAAAGAAAAATATAAGGCCAAAATATATTTCAACAAAGCTCAAAAGGGTGACTAAAGATAAAGATAATAAACAAGTAAGCTTGAAAGGCTCAATCTGTCCAAAGAATACCTTAATCATTTCCCCAGTAATATTCTGTGTAGGATTTCGCCTCAAGTGTAATCAAATAAGTTTTAGAGTAAGTTGAGACCATATAAATTCACAAAATTCACTTAAAATTTCTCTAGGTACTCAAAACAATTAATGATCATAAGAAGCATTCATTGAATATAGAAAATATCAAATTAAGTAAGATCAAGTAAAGAATTAACAACTAGACTTAAGCAATGAGAATGTTTCCTAAAAATTATAATCAATTTCAATCATATTCTTATCATAGTTTTTTTTTTATTCATCAAACCGTACTGTTTTTATCATTTTTATTATTATTATTTTAAATAAAATAATATAATATCCTTTTCCCCCAAACTTAAATATTACATTGTCCTCAATGGACAAAAGAAAGAAAAATTAAAGCAAAGAATGAGAAAAGGTAAGAGATGCTCCACTGATTTTTTTTTTCCTGGTCTTCCAATTGAATATTTTCCTTGAAGGCGCAGCCATGTACTCCTTGGAGATCTCCTCGCCTCTTCATTCCTGCAAGATAAAAGAAAAGGAATAATATTAAGCAAAAATAAAAGTTAATAAAATTAAATTAAATTAAATTAAATTAAACTTGGGATGCCTCCCAAAAGCGCTTATTTAAAGTCTATAGCTAGACATTGTCCTCTCATCATTTATTACTGGCAAGATCGATGGAACATTTTTTCAAGTTAAAGTCTCCATCCATATAGGGTTTTAATCTCTGTCTATTTACTTTAAATGTGCCTGTCTCGTGATGGACTTCAACCACCCCATAGGGAAAGACACGGGTCACCACAAACGGTCCTGACAACCGAGAGCGCAACTTTCCCGGCAAGAGTCAAAGTCTCGAGTTAAATAATAGAACTTTCTACCCGACTTCAAATTCCCTTATCAAAATATGCTTATCGTGCCATCTTTTAGTTTTATCTTTGTAAATCTGAGCATTCTCATAAGCATCATTGCGAAACTCATCCATCTTGTTGATCTATAGTATCTTCTTCTTGCCAACCTCTTGTAAATCAAAGTTCAGTGTTCTCGTCACCCAATAGACTCTGTGTTCTGGCTCCACGGGTAGATGGCAAGCTTTTCCATAAACGAGCTGATAAGGTGATATCCCGATTGGTGTTTTGAATGATGTCCGATATGCCCACCCAAGCGCATCATCTAACCTTTTCAACCAGTCTATCTGAGAGACATTCATGGTCTTCTCCAGAATGCGCTTCAGCTCTCGATTAGACACCTTGACCTAGCCACTCGTTTGAGGATGGTATGGTGTCGCCACATGATGGGTAATGCCATATTTAGTCAATAGCGCTTCAAATTGGAGATTGCAAAAATGCTTCCCGCCATCACTGATTATGGCCCTCGGCGTGCCAAATCGAGAAAAAACGTTCTTCCGCAGGAAATTCACTAGAACCCTCCCATCATTGGTTGGTAAGGTGACTGCTTCCACTATTTGGATACATAACCTACAGCAACCAAAATAAATTTGTTAGAATATGAGAATGGAAAATGACCCATAAAATCTATACCCCAAACATCAAATAATTCAATCACTAAAATGTTGTTTAAAGGCATCTCATGTTTCTTAGAAATGTTGCCAACCCTTTGACAATGATCACATAAATTAAAAAAAATTAAAAGAGTCTTTGAAAATAGTTGCCAATGAAAGCCGCATTGTAAAACTTTCACTACTGTTTTTACTCCACCAAAGTGGCCGCCCGCTTCCAATGAGTGGCAATGCCTGAGTACGCTCGCCATCTCTTCCTCGGGTACACATCTCCTGATTATCTAGTCTGCGCAATATCGATATGGAAAAGGTTCCTTCCAAAAATAATATTTCAAATCGGAGAAGAACTTCTTCTTTTGTTGATATGTCCTTTCGATCTATAAAATTCTGAACACCAAATAATTTACCATGTCGGCATACCATGGAACAACTTGTATAGCAATTAATTGCTCGTCCAAGAAGGTCTCATTAATTGAAAATTTTGCCAACCGCCTCTTTCAGCTCAAGGCGAAATAAGTGGTCGGCCACTACATTCTGAGTACCTTTGTTATCTCTTATTTCCAAATCGAACTCTTGTAGTAGTAGAATCCATCTTAACAGTCTTGGTTTGGCATCCCTCTTCGACAACAAGTATTTAAGAGCTGATTGATCAGTGCAGACGACCACCTTCGAGCCTATCAAATAAGAACAAAATTTGTCAAAGGCAAACACAACTGCTAACAATTCTTTTTTAGTAGTAGCATAATTAAGTTGAGCTCCTATTAAGGTCCGACTTGCATAATAAATAACATGAAAAATTTTCTCTTTTCTCTGCCCCAAAACAACCCCTATAGCATAATTGCTGGCATCAAACATTAATTCAAAAGGAAAATTCCAATCCGTGACACAATGATAGGTGCTGAAATTAATTTCTTTTTCAATGTTTCAAAAGCATGCAAGTATTCATTCGAAAATTCAAACCGAGTATCTTTAATCAACAGAGTGCAGATAGGTTTAGTAATTTGGGAAAAATCATTTATAAACTGACAATAGAACCCGGCGTGACCCAAGAAGCTCCTCACACCTTTCACATTGGTCGGTGGTGGGAGTTTGTTAATAACTTCTATCTTTGCTCCGTTGTCCTCAATTCCCTTGAAGGAAATGCGGTGCCCTAGCACTATTCCCGCATTGACCATGAAGTGGCATTTTTCTCAATTTAAAACAAGATTTGTCTCCTTGCATCTATGCAAAACCAAAGATAAATTAGATAAGCAATTATCAAAAGAGTGACCAAAAACTGAGAAGTCATCCATGAAGACTTCTAAAAGTTTTTCCACCATGTTCAAGAATATGGAAAATCATGCATCTTTTAAAAGTGGTTGGCCTATTGCAAAGACCAAAAGGTATGCGCCTATATGCAAAAATGTCGTAAAGACAAGTGAAAGTGGTTTTCTCTTGATCCTTGGGTGTAATGGATATTTGATTGTAATAGGAATATCCATTTAGAAAATAGTAGTAGGTGTGGCCAGCAAGTCTTTCTAGCATTTGATCAATAAAAGGTAAGGGAAAATAGTTTTTTCGATTTGCATCATTCAGTTTTCAATAGTTTATGCATACTCGCCATCCCGTGACTGTCCTCGTCAGTATGAGTTCATTGTTATCCTTTTTTTTTACCATGGTTATCCCTCCTTTCTTTGGGACGACTTACACTGAACTTACCCATGCACAATCTGAGATTGGATAAATGATCCCAACATCTAAAAGTTTCAATACTTCTTTATGCACTACTTCTTGCATTGATGGGTTCAGTCTCCTTTGAGGTTGGACGATCGGTTTAAAATTATCCTCCATTAAAACCTTGTGCAAGCAAATTGAATGACTAATTCCTTTGATGTCAGAGATGGTCCAACCCAAGGCCATTTTGTGTTCCCACAAGACTCTCAGCAACTTCTCTTCCTCTACATCACTCAAGGAATTGTTAATAATGATTAGAAAAGTAGAGTCCTGGTCTAAGAAAGTGTACCTTAAATTTGATGGAAGCGGTTTGAGTTCAAGCTTGGGTAGTTCCTTACTTGGCGACATCGGCTGAGATGAGTTTAGCTTTTCCACTTTTGGTTTTATTGAAGGAGAAATGGAAGGTGTAGCTTCCAAAAATCTCTCACACTCCTTATCCTTTTCATCTTCGGATTCAATAGACGTAGAGTGAGAAAGACATACCTCGAGTGATAGCTTTAGAAATTCAACTCCATACGTCTCGTTGGACTTGACCATGTCTCGATCGCTTATTTGAAAACAAGAATGTACCTCGGATGGAAATTTCATAGATTTAAACACGTCAAACGTGACATGCTCCTTGCCGACCCTCAAAATGAGTTTCCCTTGTTGGACATCAATTAAGGTTCTCCCTATTGCCATAAAAGGTCGGCCCAGTATCAAAGGGATCTCCTTATCCTCCTCCATATCGAATACAACGAAGTCGGCCGAGAAGATGAACTTATCAACTTTCACCAATACGTCCTCAATGAGTCCTCTCGGGTATTTAATAGATCTGTCTGCCAACTGCATATTTAATAGATGGTAGTCGGCTTTGTTTCTCCAATACTACTTTTCTGAAAACAGAGAGAGACATTAGATTAATATTTGCCCCTAAGTCACATAAAGCGTTATCATAATAGGAATTTCCTATAGTGCAAGGGATCGTGAAACTCCTCGGATGTTTCAACTTAGGCAGCATCTTCTTTTGTAAAATTGCACTGCTCTCCTCGGTAAGCATTACAGTCTCATGCTCCTCTAACTTCCGCTTGTTTGATAATATATCCTTCAAAAAATTTGCATATTTAGGCATTTGCTCTAAAGTTTCAATGAGAGGAATATTAATATGCAGTTGCTTAAATATACTCAGAAATTTAGAGAATTGATTATCAATATTATTTTTCTTTAATCGTTGTGGAAAAGGAATTGATGGATCATAAATTGAAAGAGAATAAGTTTCAGAAATAAACTCCCTGGATTTTTTTTATTTTGCAGCCCCTTTATTCTCTCTAGTCTTCTCAACTTGCTGGTCGGTCGCCTCCCAATCGGTTTCTTTCACCTCGTACTCGGTTTCTTCTTCTCGGACTACACATTTTCAACAGCTTCTTCATCTTGCTCGGTATTTACCGACTATGGCTGATCATATGTCTGCCCACTTCTCAACATTATGGCTTTGGCATTTTCCTTCGGATTGGTCACAGTGCTGCTCGGTAAGGTCCATGTTGTCCTCTTAGTAACCATGTTGGAGAGCTGACTAATTTGTGCCCCAAGATTGCAGATTGAAGCCTAGTTGTTTTGGATCACCATATCAGCCTTTTGCATTGCCATATCAATCTTTTGCATATACTGCATAAACATATCCTCAAGTGTTGGCTTCTTCTCTTGCTGTGGAAACTGTTGAGGTGGTCTAGTCGGCACTTGGTTATTGCTCCATGAAAAATTAGGGTGATTTCTACATCTGGGATTGAACGTGTTTGAATAAGAATTATTTTGACATTGGAAATTAGACACATAATGGGGCTTGTTCATGACTCGGTTAGACAAAATGATTCCTCACTTGGCAATCTACACTTGAATGATTTCCTGCACAATGATCACAAACCACATTAGTTTGAATAGCATTATGGTTCATCTTACTTATTTGTTATGATAGATTTGCCATCTGCGCCACTAATGTGGTAATAGCATAATCTCTGAACACCTTGTACTCCTGGTCGGCCATTTTAAATTTAGAGGTGGTGACCTCTTTCTTCTTCTTTTATTGATCCGACGTAAGGTTTTTTCAATCTCGAGATCGAAAGGTGTATGCTCTAATGATTTAGGTCGGGGCATGCACTTCTGATTCCTGAAAAGAAAAACCAAACTGAGATCTAATTTAAACCAGATTTCTTTTATATAAATAAAATAAAATAAAATCCAAAGTAATAAAAATCTAGTTGGTATCAATATCAATAACAAATAACTATTCCCCAGCAACGGCGCCAAAAACTTGTTCGCATAAAAATATATCTGCAAGTGCACAGAATCCTAACAACTAGTAAAGTGTTTTAAAGAAAACAGATATCGAACCCACAGGAAATAATTATGCTATTGAGTATTGAAATTGACTAAATTAATTACTATTTGGAAAACTGAAATTTGAAGAATGGTTTATTAAACTGAAGAAAAGAACATTAAAATTAAGATTTTAAAAATAATAAGAATAGATCTAGAGCATTTGACTTCACCTAGCAAATCTCACACAGTTTATTTTTCCTTGTTATAGAATCCTAATTATGCAAAGTTGATGATAAAAATCCCTTAACTATTCAATATTTTCTCTTGAACAATATCAAAATATCTCCAACTAATAACTCCATATATCTATGTGAATTTAACTAATTGGATATTCATTAAGTTTTTTAGATTTTTCTTGAAAATCACACTAGTCGCGGTAAAGCATATTTGTTTTCGCTCAACTAATGGTGTTTAATCCTAGAGTTTTAATCACAAATCACATCTCGATCTCATTGCAATCCAAAAGATCGAATAATAGTTAGCTAGAAAATTGTAAGTATTAAGAACAAGGAATAAATACCCAATCATGGAAATATTGAAAATAAAATAAATTGTGTGTTCAATGCTAGGCTACATCAAAGTTCTAGATAATAGAATTAGTTCATAATGAAATTAAAAAGAAAAAGAATAAAACTGGTGTTCTTCGTTGAAGTCGGTTGATGAGGCATGTGGCTCTCGCCTCTGCCCTCCAGACTCAGACTCTAAAACATAAAAACTCTCAACTCCGATTCAGAACTCCCCTCTATTCATCCTATAAGTCGAGATTAAATAGATGTCGAAATTCAAATATGAAAACAAGATAACTAGGACTACAATCTAGCCTAAAGATCTAGAAAATAGTTTCTAAAGATAAATGTTAACAGAAAAGAAGTTATCCCAAAAATAACAGGATTATCTAAAATGGAAGATTTAGTGATATACAGTTTGAATTGTGGTGCTCGGAAGGATTTGGTTGCCAACAGATTGATTGCGGAACTCGAATTTGGTGGTCATCAGCCGATTGATCCCGGTAGGAAGGAATTATGCCACTGAGTAGATATCGTGTGCGCTGAAAATAACTTCGTGGAGGTCACAAATGAACAGGCGTGAAGGTCACAAAGACCATACAACCGTCTCCTCACTTACAAAGTGGAAAGAATCCCAACCGAGATGAAAGACCCCCCTCGCCTTTTCTAGTTGTTGCCCACGATTTCGTTTATGTTGATTTTTTAAGTTAGTCGTTTAGACTAGTTGCCCAATCTAACCACCTAGAGTCTTGTTTCCAAATCTTCACGCCTTCTGGTCGCGAGTTTCCTCGCCTACCGACAGGTAAGTCTTCTCACCTTTGGGCGAGAGAAATCTCTTTGCTGCCAACGGGACAAGGCTCCTCGTCCAAATCTCATCGACTGTCTTCAGATCTCGCTACCTCTCATTGGTCTTGATGCGTAGTCTCTTCTTTTTCACAAAATACTCTCATTTTGCACTAAATCTTCTCATTCCTTCAAATCTAAGAAAATAAATAAAAATATGTAAAAATAAAATAAAATCAATAGTATTGAAGGGAAAATGACACTTTCATAAATAAAAGAGTGATAAAAATCACATAAACATAATACTTATCAATCTCTCTTAATTTATTAATTTGTTGTTGTTATTTTAGTTTATTTATATTCTTTTAATCGGCATTAATTTTAAATTTAATTGTTGTAGTGGTACATGAGGTTACATCTACATCGGCTGCAATATGATTTTATGTGTATTTGACCCACCATTTCCTTTTGTCATTGGTTTGTGTAATTTGTCCCTTAATTATTTTTTGTACTTATATAAGTTTTGGTAATTCTAATTGTTTTTCTTATATTTTCTTGAGCTTTTATAGTCTCACTATCATATGTCCAATCCCAATCCCAATGACCTCATCTTGATTCCAATCTTATCATGGTTAGTACTTTTAATGTTTGTAATTTTTACATATCTACTTGTAATGTTGTCCGTCCTTTGGTGGGACTTTAATAAATAGTTTTAGAAAACGAGACGAGAATTACTTAACTTTTTTTAAAAAAAATTTTCCCCTCCCAGGATATAAAAGATTCCAGAGTTAAAATTGAAATTTGCTATTCTACAAGAGAGTTTTGCAGCTGAATTCATTTAATTAAAAATACAAAGTCCTTTTACAAAACTGGTTTCATAAATTACATAAAATGCTTAGGGTTCTATCAACTTTTCCTTGGGCCGTGTCTATCCTGACTGTTTGTTCTCATTTCATTTCTAGGTGGGGCACCCATAAAGACAAAATAACTCGAATACTAGGTAAGCATTACTTCATACTGTAAAAATATACTAATATACGTTTCATTTATGCATTTCTCATTTATATACATACTTTACATAAAACATTTTCTTTTCTTTAAAAACATTATAAGGTGGGATTTTTCTTTTAAAAAGGTTTTCATTCCTCAAAACATTTCCCACCTTGTATATCCCCTCATAAAACTAAAACATTTCGTACATCCAGATATTCCTATCACTTTTTCTCTAGCCGGTACACATTGTTAAGCCCTGTGTGTTGGGGTTAACAATCTTTTGGACCCGATTCTGCCCGTGGCTGCGGGTTGGGAATCCCTCAGTCAAGGGGGAGCATTGAGTGCACTACCAGTACTACTTACCCAAGATTGCAATCTGCCCAGTTCATTGGTAATATCATTCATTCATTCAGTCATGGCCGTTAGGTAGCTTCATACATTAAAACATTCGTTTCTTTTCAGTCATTTCCTTTCCTTTCATTAATTCCTTTCATTCTTTTCATTCATCAATCAATTTCATTTCATAACATAAAATATCATTTCATAACATAAAGCATAAAGGCTCATCATTTCATTTCATGAAACATACATACAATACATACTACCTATAATATACATTCACATGCATACAACTATTCTTTGGGTGCATAAAAGGGGGCTACCAAAGAAGGTCATTACATACATATACCTTTAAATATTAATACTTAGCATACTTTCATAAAACATCATTTCATTTTAAGAAAAAAATTCCTTTTATTTCATTTCTAGAAAAACCATTTTCTTTTCCTTCATTTTATAAAAGAACATTTTTCTCATAAAAGCATAAAACATTTCTTTTTCTTTTTCATATCTTTAGAAAACTCTAAAAGAGTATGAACGTAATACTTACCTGAACTCCATGCTATTTACATTTCAAGCAGTCCATTCATGTGCGTGTCAGATGGCAACCTAGATGCCTACATAACCTTACGTCATTTCTTTTTCATTTACATAAGAACATTACACTTAAAATTTGCATAATAAAACTACTCCTTACTCTTTGTGCATTCTCTTTCACATGGCCTTAACCTCCAAGTCTAGACTATGAACTTAAAAGCCTAACTTCATTTCTAACTAATAAAGTGAGCTCCTATGCATCACTTTAACATCCAAGCCATCACTCAACAAGTTTTACAAATTAGTTTCACTTCATCGTTAGACCTAGCTATAAATATAGTACCCATCCTCCATATACATACAATCCAATCCAACATCAATGTAAGTTCCCATTCATTTCCTCGCCTACAAATATATTACACAATCCAAACCAAATATACATATATCATCCACCAAACATACACGTGTCATATCCCTTTATCATCTAAGATCAACATATAATCCATATAAGTACTATTTTTTTTTAACAAGCTCCATCCATAGTGAATACATTCAATAAACCAAATCTATCCAATTAAACAAACAACTTTATCATGCTTTTCAGACTTCACTACAACTCCATTTAATCCCAACACTTCAAAACAATTTGAGATACCCAACTTCATTCATTCATAGCCAACATCTCAATACAATCAATTAGGTAGCATTTTCCAAAAACAAGCATAATCATTCAATTACAACTCACTTCTATACTAGATCATCAACTACAAATGAAATTAATATTAAATATTAAAATCTATCTAATTCTTACATCTCATGGCCTTCATGTAATTCAAATCCATAAACCATTGCAATCAAGTAAAATCAAGCCAACTCTTCAACTAGATTAATATACACTCTTCACTTAAACCCATTATCCATTTAAACCAAATAAACTACAAACAACACCATCACATGGCTCCCCAATATCCCAACCTTCACAAAACCTATTCTCAATCAATAAACCTATTAACAATTAATACAACATTATTCAATTCATCATCCATTTAAACTTAATAAACACAAACCAACATAAAATACACATATTAAATCCATAGTCCATTTAAACTCCATACAAAACAAACTAACACAATCACAATTACATAGTTTTATAATCTCAACCATGGACTCCTTTGATCCATGAAGTCCAACACCACAATACAATTACGCACTTACTTCCATCACTTTACACAATTCACAACTTCACATTTAATTCCATTACTTCACAACATATAACCACATCACAAACCACATCCCACTTCTCCTCAGTCTACCATATCCAACACATATGATACATAAATTAAATATAAATCTGCCCAAGTGTGCAAATACAACACCAACATTCATACAAACTACATAAACATAATACACCTTAAGACATAGAGATAGAATTTATACCGCAAAGTAAGGGGCTGAACAGTGGCTTCAGTGGTTTGAGATCAGCTGAGTAGTGGTGGCCAGTGGGCCATGTGTGGAGGGGCTAGGTTTGTGGCTTGGAAGAGAGTGTCGTGACTGTGGGTGGAATAAGGTGGCTGAGGGTGCGACGAGGCTGGGCTTCAGTAATGGGGGTGTTCTGCCATGACGGGTGGTGGTGTTGGGGGCATCCGGTAGGTCTCATGGTGGATGGGAAATCATAGATCGAGCCTCATGGTGACTAGTTGACAGTGGCTAGGGAGGATTTGTGGTGGCGGTGTGAGGAGGCTCGACAAAGAGATAGGGGAACAGAGGGAGGCATTGGGACCTATGACAATCGGTCAAGAGAGGAGAGAAGGATGGTTGCGGTGAGGCTCATGGGGCTGCTCATGGTGCAGGAAACCCAAATGAGAGACTGAGAGGGAGATACTGAGAGAGAGACAAGCCAATAGTGAGAGAGTGAGGGGCTGAGGGAGAGGAGAGGGTGGTTGGCAGCGACGTCGTGAGGGTGGATGGTGTGGCCAATGGCGGCGTGGTGTTGTGCCCTGACGAGAGGAGTCGAGGGAGAAGGCCAAGCCCGACTTCTTGGAACTCAAAGCTAGTGAGTTCTTCATTACTTAGAACATTCTGTGGAAGGGCTGACACCTCTATGGCTTCCAACCATTTCAAGAGTTGTTTCTGTTGGAGGCGCAGCACACTGTTGTGAAGTGGTACAACTGTCGTTTCTTTTTCTTGTCGGGCGATGGATAGGAGTTCCCGGTCGGTCAGGCCCTCAAGCACCGGTTTACCACTTTGGCTAGCCACATCAACTGAATCCATGAGATGGAGAGTAGGCTCCAGAGGCTATTCACAGGGGTAAAGTCTTAACTTACAAACTCCTCATACTCTTTGTTTGTTTTCTTTCTAGATCTTGACTCTGACTTGTGTGATAGGGGTTGAAGTGTCTGGCAGCCTTCATTGTGGATGGCCAAGAGGAGGTGATGAGCGAGAACTGGGCTCTTCGTTCGCTTGCATAATTGGCCTTAGACTGTGCGGCTAAGGAGAGGAAACAGAAGGAAGAAGCCGAGGAGCCTTTGCCGACTTGATAAGATCCCAGGGTGAAGTCAAAGCTCTTCGCACTGATGCCTTACTTGCTCCAGAGGCGAGGGAGGTGTTGCAACAGTCTCTCGACAACTGCTAGTTAGAGCTTGAACGGCTGCAGACCGAGAATCAGGAGCTGCTCCAACAGGGGGATTCCGATAGCCTATCGAACAAGTGGGTGACGAAGTGGGTTGAATGTGTCGATGAGTCTCTGACAAAGAAAAGGAAAGCCCTGGAGGAGGAAAGGAAGCGGAGGCCACCCAGGAAGAGGCCAGGTGGCTTTTATAAGCTCCCATCTGTAGTTTACGGGAGGCGTTTTCATATGTCCGAGGTGTTTGTGATGATGCATGGCACTTTGGTTATAATGACGGCTTAGAGCGAATGAAGACTCACATTCTTCAAAACCCTCAGTGCGACCTCAGGGTCTTGTGTGTGGTGGATCTTCCTCCGCATCAAGAGTCTCTGAAACGGGGTGCTCTTCTTGGGAAGGGTCTAGTTTCTAGCGACCTTGGTGATGGCCCTGTGGGGAACGATCTTGCCCGCTGACGATGGACTTTCCTCAATCGCAAGCAGCGCGATTCTTTTCCTGGTAGATCTTCTTGCTCTTCTCTACTATTGTTGTCCCAAGCCTCTTCTCCACAGCTGTTTCTTGGCAAATCTTCTTTTCCTTTCTCTGTTGTTGTTGTCCCAAATCCCTTCTCCTCGTTTAATCCCTTTTGCATATGGATCCTTGCTCGTTCTCGCCCTTTTGCTTATGAGACTCGTCTTCGAGGCCATTCCTACCCGCTATCTTCAATTCCTCCAACAGTTTCTCATACCTCTCCTCAGCTGGCAGGTGGTTTTGGGCAGCTCCTAGATGATTCTATCACCGTACGACTCATTTAGTTGCCTCATTACATCCCTGTTGATTTTTAGAGGTAACCTTGGGCTTTATCGACACGCCGTAGTGATGGAGATCTATGTCTGCCATTTTCATGGAATATGATTTGATCGAGCTCAATTGTGATGAGTCGCCTTGGGTTGTACTTGGCTCCTAGTTGTTCTACGGTCTCGCATTGTAACTTGTTCTTTGTACATCTGCTGCTTTATGTTGCAACTTGTCCCTTGTAACTATACGGCTTTATGTTGTAACTTGTTCCTTGTAACTCTGCAACTTTATGTTTTAACTTGTTCATTGTAACTCTCAATGATTAATAATATTACTTTTTTGTTGACTATATCCGACCGTGTCTTTTTGCGCATCCTGGGGGGAGCTTGGCCATGAGGATTTACCACACAGGGCTTTTGCGGTCCACCCTGCTAGTGCCTGACCCATGTCCGACAACCCCGCCAGTAGGCGATCTTCCTGCTCGCGCCCCTTTCGTCGGCCTTTACCATGTAGTCGTTCTCCCAGGGCCTTAGCAACATTGTTTGATGAGGCCGGCGTTCTTCACATTCTCCATTAGCATTGATTCGTTTTTCAGGTAGCCATGGGGTTGGTCCTACTCTTTGTCGTGGGAATTCAAGATGGCCTTGGGCTTGGCTTGCCTCCATAACCAGTGGGGAGGTAAATCGTCCAGTCAGTTTAGAACTATACCTATCTTCCTTCATTAGCACAGATTTGTTCTTCGGGTAGCCATGGGACTGGTCCTACTCTCTGCCGCGGGGAGTCAAGACGGGCTTGGGCTCTGCTTGCCTCTTCGGCCAGCAGGGAGGTAAATCGTCCGGACATTTTAGAACTGTACCTATCTTCCTCCATTAGCACATATTTGTTCTTCAGGTAGCAGTGAGGCTAATCCCACTCTCCGTCATGGGGAGTCAAGATGGCCTTGGGCTCAGCTTGCCTCCTTAGTTTGCCTAAAGGTAAGTAGTCTGGGCAGTTTGGAGCTGTACCCATCTTCTTCCATTAGATTTTGTATCCATCCTATCCGGGAAATAAGAACGTTCTCATTATTTTGCTTTTGAGAATAGAAGTTAATGTCGCAAACCAGGGCCCTCTGGCCTAAGCCATACAGTGCTTGTTATTTTTCGCCACACCACTACTGTATGCGTTGCCGACGTCTGTATCAATGATGTCCGTGTCTTTCACTTCATTATTCAAGCGGTCCATAGACTCGGCCCACTCTCCGTCGGGGAGAGGTCGGAATGCCTCATGCCAAACCTCCACTTTCTCCCCCAAGGAGGTAATTCGAACAACGATGTGGCTGGTTCACTCCTTCACAGCAGTGGGGGTCGGGTTAAGTATTCAGCTAGCCTCATGGCTAAACCAGCTCTCCTTCGCGGGAGGAACAAGACGGCTTTTGGCTCATCCTATCCTTTTGCTCCGCACAGGAGGTAGGTTGTTCTGGCAGTCTATTCTAGACCCGCTCCCACCCGTTAACACCATAGAAAAGGATAAGTTTGGGCCAGGCTGGCGCTAATCTCACACTTCTTCATAGCAGGGGCCGAGGTAAGTTATTCGGGTAGCCCCCAGATTGATCCTGCTCTCCACTATGGGAGGGATAAAGCAACCTTTGGGCCTACTTTTTCCTAGGGTATCCCGCAAGGAGGTAAGCACTTTTCTTCAGGTAGTTGAGGACTGACCCGCACTCTGCCGCAAGAGAGATAAGGCAACATTTATGCCTACCTTTCCCTCATTTGCCCCGTAGGGAGGTGATTCATACAGCAATGTGGCTAATCCACTCCTTCGCCATGATGGAGGTCGGAGTAAGTTATTCGGGCCACCGGGGGGGACTGGTCCTACTCTCCCGGACTAGGAGGTTAAGCCACTTGCTCACCTATCATCCTTCGTGGAAAGGTAGGTTGTTCAGGTAGTTTGTTCTATACCCACTCCCGCCCGTTGACATCACAGGGAATGGTAGGTTTGGATTAGGTTGGCGCTGATCCAACACTTCATCGCAGTGGAGGTCAGGGTATTTAATTCAGGGAACGGTGGGGCTGATCCCACTCTCCTTTGCAAAAGGGACAAGGCAACCTTTAGGCCTACCTTTCCCTATGGTATCAAGCAGAAAGGTAAGTCATTCAGGCAGTCTGTTACTAGACCCGCTCCCACTTGTTGACACTTAACGAGGAAGGTAAGCTTTTGTCTTCAGGTGGTGAAGGACTAACCCGCACTCTTTCGCGAGAGGGATAAGGCAACCTTTTAGGCTTACCTTTCCCTTTTTGCCTCGCGAGGAGGTAAGTTGTTGATGGAGTTCCCATTAATGGAGTTGACTTTGCTGATAGAGATTGTTCATTTTGTCAGAGGGGAGTTTACTTGACGAGTTATGTTATGTTCTTGAAATTTGCCATTGAAATACAAAATTATTTTATTAGGGCCCATAATGGGTGCATGAAAACATATAAATTTATCACAATGAACCAGCTTAGCAATAAAATTTTTGTATATGTTTGGAGTTCCAGGGATGCGGCAGCACGTTTCCTTGAGAGTCTAAGAGGCGGTAAGAGCTCGGGCGATTTGTGGCAACGACCACGTAAGGGCCCTCCTATCGGGGGCCTAGCATACCTTCATCTCATATTGTTGTTTGTCTCTTTGAGTATGAGATCTCTGACCTTGAATGTTCTCAGACGCATGTGCTTGTTTTAGTATCTCTTGACCCTTCTTTTGTTGGTTGCGATTCTTATTTTAACTTCTAGTTTGACTTCTTCCAACAGATCCAATTGTTTTTCTAGCTACCTATCGTTGGACTCTTGTTCGAAATGCTAAACTCTGTTGGTAGGGATTTCGATTTCTACTTGTGGCATCGCCTCGTGGTCGTATGTAAGGGAGGGGGTAAAGGGAGTTTCCTCAGTCAACGTTTTCATTGTCACCTGGTAGGCCCATAGCACGGCAGGGAGTTCTTCTGCCCTTGCCCCCTTTTAGTCATCGAGCCGCTTCTTGAGCATTCCAATCAGCGTTTTGTTGGTCGCCTCAACTTGCCTGTTAGACTAGGGGTGCCCTGGGGATGAGTACCGAAATTCGATTCCCAATTCCTGACAGCAGTTGCGATAGTAATCGGAATCAAATTGCCTCCCGTGATTCTTATTTTGACTTCTAGTTTGACTTCTTCCAACAGATCCAGTTGTTTTTCTAGCTGCCTATCGTTGGACTCTTGTTCGAAATGCTAAACTCTATTGGTAGGGATTTTGATTCCTACTTGTGGCATCGCCTCGTGGTCGTATGTAAGGGAGGGTAAAGGGAGTATCCTCAGTCAACGTTTTCATTGTCACCTGGTAGGCCTATAGGACGGCAGGGAGTTCTTCTGCCCTTGCCCCCTTTTAGTCATCGAGCCGCTTCTTAAGCATTCCAATCAGCGTTTTGTTGGTCGCCTCAACTTGCCTGTTAGACTAGGGGTGCCCTGGGGATGAGTACAAAAATTCGATTCCCAATTCCTGACAGCAGTTGCGATAGTAATTGGAATCAAATTGCCTCCCGTTATCAGATATGATAGTACGTAGGATGCCAAACCTGCAACTACCGTCCTCCATATGAACCGCATGATGTTGTTCATCGTGATGGTCGCTAAGGTCTCAGCCTCAAACCACTTAGTGAAGTAGTCCACAGCCACTACCACAAACTTTACTCCCCCTCTGTCTGGGGGAAGCAGGCCAACCAAGTCAATTCCCGACTCGGCGAAGGGCCAAGGCGACGTGATCGACGTCAATTCTTCCAATGGGCAATGGGGCACCCTAGCATGTTCTTGGCACTTTTGACACTTCTGTGCATATTCCTTGTCGTCCCGTAGGGCCTGAGGCCAATAGTACCTCGTTCTCATTACCTTTCTGGCTAGCGCCTTTCCCCTTGAGTAATTCCCACAAATCCCTTCATGTATTTTCGCCAACATGTATTGCGCTTCCTCCGGGGAGATGCATCTCAACAGAGGCACTGAATGGCCCCTTCGATACATAACTCCCTCAACTAAAGTGTAGCATGTTGCTTCTTTCTGATCTTCCTGGCCCCCTATCTGTCCTCTGGTACCTCATTAGTTTCCAAATATCTGATTATGTCCTCCGCCCATTCTAGGGCTCCAGGCAATATTTCCGTTATCTCGATCCCCACAGTCGGTACTTCCATTGTTCGGATCACTGTTTATTCTTGCAAGGGGGAGTCCACCTGTCTGAAGGCCACACATGCCAACTTGTCTGCTTTCTAATTTTCTGTCCTCGGCACTTACTGAATCCGAATTTAGTTGAAATGGGGGCAGGGCATTCGGCCGCTACTAGTGCTAAATATTTTTTCAATTTTTCTCTTTTTACAACAAACTCTCCTCGCACTTGATTTACCACTACCTGTCGGTATTTTGTTTCGTACCATACCGGCCGGTATTTTTCGTACCATACCGGCCGGTATTTTTCGTACCGGCCACCGGTCCGGTACAAGTACACTGCCTGTTTCGTACTGACCGAAATACCGGCCGATATTTTGATCTGTACCAGTCGATATTTCGACCCTTATTTATTTATTTATTTATTATTTTTTCAAACTACAAGCTCATTTTTTGACCCCCAATTCAGACTAGGCTATTTATAATTTATATATCTATGTATTTATGTATAATTTATTCATATATAGACTATTATTTTGAAATATAATTTATATATATACATTTTTATATATAATTTATTTATACATCGACTATCCCGAAACGGTACACGAAACGGTACCGGTATCGAAATATTTTGTTCCAGTGTCTTCACTGGTACGGCATTCGGTACAATATTCAAAACATTGCTTCATACTCCTCATTGTTCATTGTTTTAAATGCCAACTTGATGGCATAATTGTATTCCTCTCCCTCGAACGTGATGATATGCACTCCCACTCCCCTCTAGCCTGGCAAGATGAGCCATCAATGAATACTTGCCAGGGCTTTACTGGAGGTGTATCATCGTTCTCTTCCAGGAAACTGGTATACTAGGCAACAAAGTCCAGTAGCACTTGTCTCTTTATGGTGTTCCGCAGTGCATAGTCGATGTCATACTCACTCAATTCGACTGCCCAATTCATGAGCTGGCCTGAGGCGTCCGATCCTTGTAGCACCTTTTTATGGGGGTTTCCGTGAGAACCCTTACTAAGTGAGCTTGAACAACTTGCACGTGGTTACTACCAGCACAAAAGCCAGTTGCTCTATGCGAAGGTACCTAGCTTCGACCCCCAGATACGCCCAGCTGGTGTAGTAGAAAGGCCTCTGGACCCCATCTTCCTCGTGTACAACCGCTGAGGAGGTAACCTGAAGAAAGACCGCCAAGTACAGGGTCAGAGTTTCGCCACATCGGGGTTGGCTGAGGAGCAGTGGGCTTGTGAGATACTTCTTGGTTTCAAACGCTTGGTCACACTCGCCATCCCATGCTTGTGCTTTTCGCAAGACTTTGAAGAAAGGTAGCCATTTGTCGGTGGATCTTGATATGAACCTGTTGAGGGTGGCCACTCGCTCAGCCAGCCTTTGTACCTCGTTTATGTTTTGGGTCGGAGCCATACTGAGGATGGCCTCCACCTTCTCGAGGTTGGCTTTGATTATGCATTCTGACACCATGAATCCTAAGAACTTTCCTGTTCCGACACCAAAAGTACATTTTGTCTAGTTCAGCTTCATTTGATACTGTCACAATATCGTGAAAAGCTCCCTTAAGTCATTCAGGTGTTGTTCTATGGTCCCACTCTTAACCAGTAGGTCATCCACATAGACCTCCATGTTTCTTCCTATCTGGTTTTTGAACATACTATTGACCAAGCACTGATAGGTGGAGCCCGCATTCTTAAGCCCGAAGGGCATCGCCGTGTAACAGTATAAGCCTCGGTCAATGATGAATGAAGTTTTCTCTTCGTCCTCAGGGTTCATAAAAATTTGGTTATACCCAGAGTAGGCATCCATAAAACTGATCATGCAGTGACCGGCTATGGAGTTTGACAATCGGGTCGATGCGGGGAAGTGGGAAGCTATCCTTCGGGCAGGATTTGTTGAGGTCCGTGAAGTCGACGCACATTCTCCATTTGCTGCTCAGCTTCTTTATGAGCACTACATTGGACAGCCACTCCGGGTAACAGGCTTCTCGAATGAATCCCCTGCTTAGCAAACAGTCCACTTCCTCAACTATGGCGACGTTCTTTAATACACTAACGCTTCAACACTTTTGCCTCACTCCTGTGGCCTTTGGGTTTACACTAAGGTTGTGCTGTATGACTTTGGGCACTATTCCGAGCATATCCTCATGGTTCCAGGCAAACACGTCCTGGTGTTCAGCGAGAAGTTGCTACATGGTGCTCCGGGCTTCAATGGTCATTTCACTGCTAATCCTTCCCTTGACTTCTGATTGATCTGGGTTGAGGATGATGAGCTCCAATGGCTTGATCGGTTTCACTTTCCTGAGCTCCTACTCATCTCGCACTTCGGTTATGACCTCCATGCAGCCGGGAGTTGGCTGCAAGGTGCAGCCATCCTCCATGGGATATGCCTTGCTTAACCTGCCATTCGTGGGCATCTCTTTGCAGGTGTGTGCATAACTTTCTTCTACTATGCCCTTTTCACCCCCAACTGCTGGTTAAATTCCATGTCATTAGTAATACTGGCAAGCTTTCGAGTTGTCTAGAACGGGTTGCCTTAGGTGCACGAAATGCACGTAAGACCTAAAAAAGATCCCACAGACGGCACCATTGTTAACGTCCTGTTTCGTACACTTTTGGGTCAGGCTCCGACATCTCAGGTCTTCCGAAATGGGTCTGCAAAAGATATGAAGGAAGACAGATAGGAGAGGGTGACCTTGGGGCCGGGAAGTCTCTGATTCCAAAGTTAGTAAATATTATTGTAAGTTTGTAACTAAGTGAAGGAGTCTAGGGATCAGAGAGTTTTCTCGTACCTGGACTTACTATTTATACTGTGGGTTGGAGGAGGTGCAAACCGTATTTATCTCCCCAAAGTTCTTGCCCTTCCTACTGTTTCTTTGGTCAGAGTCTTTTAATGCGGTGTCGATGGCACCATAAATATGGCGTGTAGCTCGGTGGTGGCGCCATTAATGTGGCATGGTTTCCAGGCCTTACTTCCATCCCTTATGAGCCGTAGATATTCTGATGTCAATGGATTGAGGGCCTTTCGCATTTCCTGCTGCATCTCATGCAAGTCTCTAGGTTCAGAATGTGGTCGTGTGAAGTCAGGCTTACCTGTCCTATCGGTTATTCAACTCCTTTCCCTAGTAGACACCCTGCTCCCTGAACAGTCATGGTGACCCTTGGGTTGGGCACAAGGCCAAGGCCCAGTGGGTTTATGAGGTGGGGAAAATGCCGTTACATTAATAATATTTTATTCAACTTTTAATTTTCATCTAAAATCATCTCATCTCACTATCAGGCTTTAATGTGATTTGTTATTTTTTATTTAAATATATATTTATATGTATTTAAATAAAAATAACAAATCACATATTGATATATAGTATAAAGTAACGCGTTCAACAAATGTCCTTGTTCACTATTCATTTTACAACAAAACACTGCAAGGAGTCCCGATATAATTAACTTTAGTCACTTCGGAAAAGCTACCCTTTAGCAACTAACTTTGGTCTACGGCTAGAAATGATTATGTGAATGCTAGTGAGTAATGGCCTAACTATTGTCAAGTCTAAATTTTGACTAAAATTTGAGGTTTTGGCTAAAGCCAAAACTTTTGAAATGTTAATCTACATTAGACTAGTCATTTTAAAGTCAAAATAATAATATAATATTATATATTTTAATAAATTTTTAGTTTTTTTTTTATATTTTACAAATACACTCCATATATTAATTAATAATTTAATTTTTACTTTCCAAATAAATTATTTAACATGAAGAAGAAAGGAAGAGAAAGAAAGAAGAAAGAAAGAAGAAAGAAAGAGAAATAGAATACTTTTTACAACAATATTCTTTTGGTTGGTGAATAATAACTCATCAAATATAACTTTTGTTTTCCGTTTACTGTAACTCATAACTAGACTTGAAGTTATTTGACTAGTTCAATACAGCTAATTTGAAAAAAAAAAATTAATAAAAACTTAAAATTCGCTGGCAATGCCAGTGCTCTAAGCTATAATCATCTATGCATTTCCAAATTTTGAACGTGGGCTTCTTTTTGTGCCCAAAAGTCCTTCCACTGCTGAATTTGTTCGGATTTTGTGGAATTTTATATGAATAAAAGATAGTTATAAAGTGATGCATGAGCACTAAAGTAGGAGGATACCTTATTAATTTACCTCCCTTGCATAGCCTACTCATTTGAAAAAGAAAAAAAGCAATTCCAAGAGAAGTAGTAGCAATAGAAAAATCTTGTCACATTTAGGAGGACATCTTATACAAGGAAGCAGCTCACAAACGAAAGAAAGACATCAATCACACACAAACTATTAACCAATGCGAGAGAGAGAGAGAGAGAGAGAGAGAGAGAGAGATATGGAAAAAATGGAAAAGGGAAAAAAAGCATGCATGATGGGTGACATGATTTGAATATTAAGAGTGGGGAAGAAGATTAATGTGCAGCCAGCTTTATGATTACACGCATAATATATATGCATCTTATACGTCCCCTTGCTGATCCTCAAAGCTAAGAAATACCCTCCAATTATGTTCAATTCCTATCACTTTGGATAAATGAAGCAAATACGAAAGAAAAACTTTCACGAAACCCCAATGCTATCAATGCCTTACTATTCCTTTTTTTGGTCGTCCATAGGAAATCAGGCACGCATCCAAGATCATAATGACTACTCATTTGCAATTCTTGTTAAATTGATGCGACACGAGTGCAATCTCCTAAATTTGAAACACCAAGAATATGCCCTGCCTTTTGTTTGCAGTTAAAATAGAAAGATTCTCCATTTTTTTTAAGAGTCATTCAAGATAGCTATGGTATCCTTTGTTATGCATGAGAGAATTTTCAATGGGTTATCATGTAAAATTCATGTTTTTGTAAAGAATAATGATAGAGTTACTATTCTACTACTACTCATTTATTATTCTTTTTGTATTTGATTTTTTTTATTTTTTTTTATTTTTACTTAATTATTAAGGAAGTGAGTATTAGTAAAATTATATATTTTTTTAATTTTTTCTTAGTGATTAAGATGTTAAAAAAATACTTAAAAGAAAATGATAAAAAAGTTTTAAAAAAAAAAAACTTAAAATGCACTTGGATAGTAGATGGGTAGTAACAGGATAGTAACCGGCCTATCACTACCCTTTTGTAAAATTTGAAGGAAATAGTTTAATATATCCCATCCAATAGATTATGTATTTTATAACTAATATCTAATTTGCTACAGTACCATCTCTATATCTATGGAACACTATTCACACTTGTATAAATATTTAATTAATTTCTCTCTGTATTTTTTATTCTTTATTCATTTCTTTATCTACTTTCTACTTTTTACTTTATCTGAAATAAATAAAATATATTAAAAAGTATAATATTTAAATGATATAAAGAAAAAATAGATAAATTGATGTATGGTATATTGTAAAAGTCAGTATGTAAAATAGAAAAGATGAATTTTAGTAATGTATTTTAAATAATAGAATGAAGACTCATTGGGAGTACGTGCTGGATGAGATGATTTTATTTGGTCCACGATACCAAGAAAATACCATGTAAGCCTGTAAAATGTGCGTCTCTCATGCTAGCTTATAAGTAAAAAGATCCGTAATCACTAATCAAGCATATTTGATGCGCAAATTAATACGCTAAATATTGATGCATCTCGGGTTTCTACGAAATGAATAGTGCCGACTACGAAAGAAATGTTGATGATTAACCAAACAAATCATTAATTATTCCCTATCTTCACTCATGTTTTTGATGTAATGCACTTGATCAGGAATTGAACATGATTTTTAGAAGGCACTGATGAGCAATGATCATGCGAAAAATACAACTATGAAGACAAAAGTACAGTTCATTTATGTATATATGGTACTCCTCTTTAAGACTGACATGGATGATGTAACCTCCAAATGAAGATAATCATCCTCATGAGGGATGTTTTAGCCTAGGAGTATTAAATAATCCATTCTTAATCATGATTCTGTTCTTTGCTTTTAAGCCTCTTCTTCCATCAGCAAAATTCAAATCCAAGCAACAGCCACTTCCCAAGAGTACCTTATAAAAGCTAGTCTTAAAAGACCAACATTAAAACGAAAGCTGCCTATAGTACTACGCTTCCTTCGAGTCCTGAAAAAGTGTCGTTGAAGTGACAAACAATGTCTCCCATGGTTTCTCTTTTGCTCATCTTTTCCTGCATGATCACTATTCTCTCCATTGCTAGAGCTCAAGATAGAGCTCATGGTGTTGCTTATGAAAACCCAATGGCCCTTTCACCATCAGCATATCATTTCTTCCATCCTAACACTCAAAATTCCGACACCAAAGATCGTTGTTCCCCATCCAACTGCTCGTCATTGCCTGTGGCAGAACAAGTAACCGAAGCTGCTCAAGAAAATGAGAGTAGTGCATCGAATTCCCAGCAAGGCAGGAGCCGAGTGGCAGCAGGTGTGATTGCTGGCATTGCGTCTGGCTTTGCATTTGCTGTGCTTGGCTTCGCCTGATCGCTGATCATGTGCTCACCTAACGAAGTTTTCTGAAGCTTGAGCCTCTACCTTTTCTTGTCTTTTCCTCTTCCGGTTTCTCTTTTGTTTCTTTATATATCTGGGGTTATGGTATTTATAAGCTGCAATGCAGCAGCGATAAGCTGCTTGGTATTTGGCAATAAATTGCTCTTGGTTCATAAACATTGTCAGCCTTTGATATAAATATATATATAAGCAATAAAGATGATCAAATGATTTCTGAACCATAAAGAATGAGAATGGCAGATGATAGAGTATATTTTTCTGATGACAAAATCGGCCCTCTGTGTCCTCTTCTGTACCTGCAAGTGAAAAGAAAAGGCTTGACATCAGAATGGGGAGTTAAGAAAGTAAGAAAGTTTGCACTAGAAAATGATCAAATCCTTTTTATCTTACAATGTTGGGGTATTTATAGCGGGGGCATCCACCAAATGTTCTAGTTGAGGGTCTATTTAATAAGGGTGGGCGGCGCCACCCGTCCACCCCGGCCCAAAATTATATATGTATATATATAAAATAAATAAATTCCTAAGTATAGAAGGACTTCATTTTGGAGTTTTGACTGTGTACTATATAAAGAAAACCACAAAACCCTAACTTCTTCTCTCCTCTCTTCTCTCCCTCCACCGTTATGTTCTACCTCCAGGCTCCCCTTTTCTCTTGTTCTATTCATCTTCTCCTCCACTTTTTCTTCTTGAAGGTTGTCACTATAACACACCTACAGGCCACGCGGGTCTAAGGCCATGAATGGCCATGGGTTTGCAAAGAGACCGTTCTGTACCTCGTGCCACAAGCTACGATGTGGCCGTGAGTTTGCTTAGAGAACCACGGCCACAACAAGTCATGGGTCTCTGAGCAAGATCCACAACCATGTGATGGAGATCCAAGAAGAGCCATTCGTAATGTCACTAGGAAGGCTAGGCGTGCCGAGGCTAGGAGGGTGGCATTGGGGTGCATTAATGGCTCGGGTGATGGGTCCTTGGGCGCCCGAGACAATGTCAACTAGAGGAGAATCAAGTTGTTAGCCAATTCATTGATTTTAGGGGTTGGTTGGCAAATCCCTTGAACTTAGGGATTAGATGACAAGATAACAAATCCCTTAACTTTAGGCCATATGTCCTTTAATTTAGGGATTTATCTATTATCATTTGTTTAACTTATCTCCTAGTATATTTCCTTTATTTTAGGTATTTGATAAGGTTGTTTCCTTAAACTTAGGAATTTGATTTGTTTCGGGATTAGGAATTCAAAGAGTTTGATTTGTTTTGGGATTAGGAATTCAAAAGAGGTTGGGGGATCATGTGCAAAGATAATGGCAAGAGAACAAACAAGCATAGATTTGACCTCTACTACACTTACCATAATGAAAATGCACAACACATAAGATTGTTGCGAAAAATGTTAACACATAGGGAATTTGTAAGAGAGTGGTGAGTTGGAGAGTCTCTTCGGCGAACATGAGACCTTGCTCAAAAAGCAGGCAACAAGGGGGCGAAGGGAAAGATCAATAGAGAGACACTGGAGTAAAATCCTTGAGAGGGAAAGGAACATCATAAGGGAGTAAAGCTCCCATCGCAGTCCAGCATGACCGCGCCAACCTACCGACGAGATCAAGACAAGTCATAGGAGGATTCGTTGGGGGTGGGCGAAAGCCTAAAGGAGTATCTTACTCTGTTCAATAAGGAGTGCCTGACTACATACGATGAAGATAAGAAGATAATTCTAGCAGCACTTTTAGGTGGGACTTAGCCGAGGACTCTTTCATGGCGAAACTTGAGAGGAAAACACCAACAATCTTACAGAAATTCATGGATAGACTAGATGACTTTTTCAATGTAGAAGATACACTTAATGCATTAACTGATTCACAAAGGGTGAAGATAGACCAAGCGGGAAGGATGGAGACGAGATAAGACAGTAAAGAGTAAGTAAAGGAGAAAAAATGAGAGTTGGTCAAAATGACCCGAAGGGAAAAAAGGTATCTTGCACAATCCATAAGAGTTCCAAAATAGTGTGCTCTAGCATGAGAGTGCAGGGGACGAGGGAGCACGGGCGTGCAAAGATAATGGCAAGAGAGCAAAAAATCGTAGATTTGACCTCTACTACACTTACCACAGTGAAAAATAACAACACAAGATTGTTGCGGAAAATCATAACACATAGACAATTTGTAAGAGAGTGGTGAGTTGGAGCGTCTCTTCAATGAAGATGAGACCTCGCTCAAAAAATGGGCAACAAGGAGGCGAAGGGAAAGATCAATGGAGAGACACTGGAGTAAAAGCCCCGAGAGGGAAAGGAACATCATAAGGGAGCAAAGCTCCCATCGCAGTCCAGCATGATCACGCCAACCTATCGACGAGAACAAGACAATCACAGGAGGATTCATATGGGGTGGGCAATCGATGAGCTTACTCCTATATCCTCCAAGAAGGCCCACACTAGGAGGGCCAAATATGAAGAGGTTTTCCATGTGGAGAGGCACCCAAAGTAGACAAGAATCGATGAGCTTACTCCTATATCCTTCACAGGACTGGGAATGGGTGTTATACCACACGACGATGCACTCGTGGTAACCCTCTTGATCGCCTAGCCTATGCCTAGCCACACGCAAGCCCAGCTCAGGCGACCTAGGCAGATATACGCCTTTGCCATAATAACGGCTAGTAAGGCACATACACAAATTCGCCACAATAGCGGCGAGCAAACCTCCCACACCCAAATGGCTATGCCTAGCTACACAGGTCCTACTTAGGCGATCAAGGCACATACACTCCTTCACCAGAATAATGGCAAGTAAGGAACATACATGCCTTCACCACAGTAACGACAAGCAAGGCATATATATGCCTTTGCCACAATAGCAGCGAGCACACCTCCCGCACCCAAACGGCTACTCCAACTACATGCAGGCACAACTTAGGCAACCAAGGCATATACACACCTCTACGGCTTCGCCACAACAACAACGAGCAAGGCACATACACGCCTTCACCATAGTAATGACAAGCAAGGCATATATATGCCTCTGCCACAACTGTTGTGAGCAAACCTCCCACACCCAAACGGCTACGCCTAGCTACATGCAGGACATCTCAAGCAACCAAGGCATATACACACCTTTTCCGCTTCGCCACAACAACAACGAGCAAGGCACATACAAGCCTTTTTTACAACAGTGGTGAGCAAGTCTCCTTCACCCAAATGGCTATGCGTAGCTACACGCAAGCAGCTATCTTAACTAAGATCGAAAAACAGTGATAACCGTGGATGTCAAAACTTCCACTTTTAGGAAGAATAGGCGGAGAGGAAAACAAAACATGGAAACCAGATTAACGGCAACGTAAAAGAAAATTTAAAGCAGATTTTTAACTGTAAAATTATATCTCAATTACAAAATATTATGTCCATTACAAAAGACTGCAGTTACAAAATGTATGTCCACACTAATTACTAGCTATTTTCTATAAGGCTAAGTTCATAGACCGCTATTAGGAGGTAGAGGGAGCGGCTGAGCAAAGAAGGTGTCTGGCATCACGTAAGCTCTAAAAGAGTCCAAGATTGCCAAGGCTACCGTGTTTGGAAGGACATTGTGCAACTCCAATGCCCTCAAGTCTTTTCCAGGATGAGCCAACAAGAACTTTCTCAACGTCCAAAGAAAAGTTTTGCACCCAATTTCCTATGCTCGATTTTGAACTTGGAGGGTCGCAGATAGTTGAGGGAAAGGCAAGTTGCATCGTTCCTCACCTCATCGATTTATGCCTCTAGCTCACCAACATGCTTCCTAGTAGAATTAGACAATTTAGTATAATGTTCATCTACCTTGTGAATTTCCTCCCTGATGATCTGTTGTTAAGCCTCAACCTACATTAGCTTTCCCTAGGCAATGTCGAGGTCCATGCGGAGTTGCTGACATGACTCTTCAGCCTCTACAATCCTCTTTGCATAGGAAGAACACCAATCCTACGTTGTTTCACCTTCACTGCCTTTTCCAACTTAGCCCCTAGTTCACTAATAATTTTGACGCTCGGTGGGCAACTCATCCTTTAGAGACAACATAGCTTAAGCGGCCTCCCATTCAGGCTCCAAAGCCCAATTTATGTCATGTTGAGTCTTCACCAACAAGGATCTCTTTGAGGCCAAGGCACCTGACCTTATGTACTTTGAAGGTCAGGTATCTTATAAGAAGTCAGAAAAGCTTCTTTTTTATATATATGTATGTCTCCTTATAAGTCATTAGGCCCAGATGGTGATTCTTCCTCTTTTTTTCAAGCTAATTGGGAAGCTATTGGAGATAAGGTATGCAATAGTGTTTTAAATTTTATTAATGATGGAGATTATTTGGTATCCATTACTCAGACTTTTATCACTCTTATCCCAAAAGTCTAAAAGCCTATCAAGTTAACAAATTATTATCCCATCAGTCTGTGTAATATACTCTATAAAATAATTTCTAAATTCTTAGCAAATCAACTCAAGCTTATTTTGTCTCAAATTATATTGATAAATCAAACTGCTTTTATTCCTAGTCGCCACATTACTTCTTTGCTACCTATGAAACAATTCATACCACGAATTCTTATTAAAATTAAGAGAAGGCTATATGGCTATGAAGCTTGACAAGAACAACGCTTATGATAGAGTTGAATGAGATTTTTTAAAACTTGGGCTGAGATGGGTACATTTGATATGGAGTGTGTTTCCTCAGTGTCATAGTCTATTTTAGTCAATGATGAACCACAAAAGGTTTTTCTACCTTCAAGACGGATCTGACAGGGACATCCTATTTCTCCCTATTTATTCATCCTTTGTGCTAAAGTATTGAGTCGACTTATTTCACATGCAACATTGAAGTCTCGTTTGGATAGTGAGTTGAGATGAGATGAGTTGAGATGAAAGTTGAAAGTTGAATAAAATATTATTAGAATATTATTTTTTAATATTATTATTATTTTAAAAATTGAAAAAGTTAAATTGTTTATTATATTTTGTATGAGAATTTGAAAAAGTTGTAATAATGAGGTGGCATGAGATGAAATACTTTCACTATCAAAACGGGGCCTGAATGTCACTCTTACTGGTGTGCCAATTTCAAGAGGTGTGATTCAGGTTTCCCATTTATTCTTTGCTAATGATTGTTTGCTTTTCATCAAAGCAAGCAAACTCATTGGAGTGGACTAGATTACAAGAATTTTTACAATGTTATGAAAGGTCATCTAGTTAAGAATTGAATCGGGCTACGACTCATCTCCATTTCAGCAGTAATACAAATAGAGCAATTAGAGATAATATTCATCAAATTTCAGGACTTTGATCTATTTGTAGCTTTGAAAACTATCTTGGATTACCATCTATGGTTGGAAGAAATAAAACAACTACTTACTAAGGCATTACAGATAGAACATGGGGGAGGATCAATAGTTGAAAACTTAAATTTCTATCTCAAGCTAGGAAAGAAATTCTTCTCAAAGCTGCCATCCAAGTCATTCCAACATATTATATAGGTATATTTTGATTGCCTAAAACTCTTTGCTCTCAAATAAATCTGATGATGTAGAGCTTTTTTTGGACCATAAGGAAAATGATCATAAAATTCATTGGTTGAGCTAGAAGAAACTGAGCAAAGCAAAGAAGAAAGTATGCTTGGGTTTTAGAGAATTAAGATGTTTTAATACCGTTATGTTCATGAAATAGCTTTGGAGACTACTATAAACGCCATTATCATTGTCTGCCTAGATACTCAGAGCCAAGTATTTTTCTAATTCTTCACTATTTGAGGTAGTAGTACCTACACATGCTTCTTATGCCTGGAAGAGTATTTGTTCAACCCAAGACTTATTTACGACAAGCTTGTGGTGGAGAGTAGGAAATAGAAAAAGTATTCATATTTGGAAAGAAAAATGGATTCCAAGACCTGTCAGTTACTCCATTCAATCATCAATATCAATACTTGAAGAGAATGCCAAGGTTGAGAAACTAATAATTCTAGGATTAGCAGAGTGGGACAAGAATTTACTGCAATAATTGTTTAGTGCATATGAAGTTGACATGATCTCCAATATATGCCTTAGTCCTCTAGGTAGTGAAGATAGGTTGGTATGGAGATGTACAAATTATGGTAGGCTTTCTATGAAAAGTGCTTAGCATCTTCAATTAGAGTTATATGGTATAACTCCATGTAGTTCTTCTCAGGGCAGTAATGAAGAGAAATGTTAGATGTGTAATTAGCAGTCAAATATGCCTATAGTGGTTAAGACTTTCCTGTGGAAAGCTTGCTGCAATATCCTACTCACTAGACAAAACCTTAAGCTAAACAATGCAAGTATAGGATGGGCTTTGTGCTATTTTTGAATTAGCAGAGGAATCTATAGAACATATTATGTGGGAATGTCCTTCTGCAAATGATGTTTGGAGTATTTGTAGTAAGAAGCTTCAAAAATTTAGTCTACTTGGCCTCAACTTCGTGGAAATCGTGATGTACTTGGAGGGGTTTCTAAAGATTGCAGAGTTTGAGAGAATGATGGTCACGACTGGCACTTATGGCTCAGACGTGATAAAAACTTCTTTATGACAAAATTTTCAACATCCATCTCAACTATTTCTTATGGCTCACAATTCTCTGGAGGAGTATCAAACTATCAAACAACCTGTCTTGGCAACCCCAAACCAATAAAAGGAAGTTATGGAGATACGAGGCATGTTGGAATCTAGATGAAAGTTGTAAAGCAATTATTATGAGTAGCTAGAACTATGATGAACAACAATCTGATAGTTTGGCAGCCATTAATTGTTCTATAAATAATTGTAGATCGGCTTTGAAAGTATGGAGTAGAGGTAAATATGCTGAAGAAAGGAGAGAACTTCATCTATTGGAGGCAAAAATAAAGGCATTGCATGATGATAGATCACATGAATCTATGGCTACATGAATCTATGGCTAAGCTAAAACAACTACAACTTGCAATGAATGTTTACTTGAAAATGATGACATAAGATGGAAGCAAATGGCAAAAGTGGATTGGCTAAAATATGGGAATCGAAACACAAAGTATTACCATGCTTGTGCCAACAAGAGGAAACGAGTTAATCACATTAGCAAGATTGAAACTAAGAATGGAATTGTACTGCATGAAGATAGTGATATCAAAGCTACTTTCACCAAGTATTTCTTTGATATTTTAACTTCATTTAATTCTTGAGGGTATTGAAATGTAGTAGCAAATGAAATGAACAAATATTTACTCAAGACCTTCACGGCATAAGAAGTCAGAAAAGCTTCTTCTTCTTCTTTTTATATATATGTCTCCTTATAAGTCATTGGGCCCATATGGTTATTCTTCCTCTCTTTGTTCAAGGTAATTCGGAAGCTATTGGAGATAAGGTATGCAAGAGTGTTTTAAAGTTTATTAATGATGGAGATTATTTGGTATCCATTACTCAGACTTTTATCACTCTTATCCCAAAAGTCTAAGAGCCTATCAAGTTAACAAATTATCATTCCATCAGTCTGTGTAATATACTCTATAAAATAATTTCTAAATTCTTAGCAAATCGACTCAAGCTTATTCTGCCTCAAATTATATTGATAAATCAAACTGCTTTTATTCCTAGTCGCCTCATTACTTCTTTGCTGCCTATGAAACAATTCATACCACGAATTCTTATTAAAATTAAGAGAAAGTTATATGGCTATGAAGCTTGACATGAGCAAGGCTTATGATAGAGTTGAATGAGATTTTTTAAAACTTGGGATGAGATGGGTACATTTGATATGGAGTGTGTTTCCTCAGTGTCATATTCCATTTTAGTCAATGATGAACCACAAAAGGTTTTTCTACCTTCAAGACGGATCTGACAGGGACATCCTCTTTCTCCCTATTTATTCATCCTTTGTGCTAAAGTATTGAGTCGACTTATTTCACATGCAACATTGTCTCGTTTGGATAATGAGGTTAGATGAGATGAGTTCAGATGAAAGTTGAAAGTTGAATAAAAAATTGTTAGAATATTATTTTTTCATCTTATTATTATTTTAAAAATTAAAAAAAGTTGAATTGTTTATTATATTTTGTATAAGAATTTGGAAAAGTTGTAATAATGAGATGGTATAAAATGAAATACTTTCACTATCCAAACGGGACCTGAATGTCACTCTTATTGGTGTGCCAATTTCAAGAGGTGTGATTCGGGTCTCCCATTTATTCTTTGCTGATAATAGTTTGCTTTTCATCAAAGCAAGCAAACTCATTGGAGTGGACTAGATTACAAGAAGTTTTACAATGTTATGAAAGGTCGTCTGGTTAAGAATTGAATCGGGCTAAACCTTCTCTCCATTTCAGCAGTAATATAGATAGAGCAATTAGAGATAATATTCATCAAATTTCAGGACTTGGATCAATTTGTAGCTTTGAAAAGTATCTTGGATTACCATCTATGGTTGGAAGAAATAAAACAACTACTTACTACGGCATTACGGATAGAACGAGGAAGGATCAATAGTTGAAAATTTAAATTTCTGTCTCGAGCTAGGAAAGAAATTCTTCTCAAAGCTGTCATCCAAGTCATTCCAACATATTATATAGGTATATTTTGATTGCCTAAAACTCTTTGCTCTCAAATAAATCTGATGATGTAGAGCTTTTTTTGGACCATAAGGAAAATGATCATAAAATTCATTGGTTGAGCTAGAAGAAACTGGGCAAAGCAAAGAAGAAAGGAGGCTTGGGTTATAGAGAATTAAGATGTTTTAATACTGTTATGTTGGTGAAACAGCTTTGGTGACTGCTATAAATGCCATCATCATTGTCTGCCGAGATATTCAGAGCCAAGTATTTTCCTAATTCTTCACTATTTGAGGTAGTAGTACCTACACATGTTTTTTATGCATGGAAGAGTATTTGTTCAATGCGAGACTTATTTAAGGCAGGCTTGTGGTGGAGAGAAGGAAATAGTAAAAGTACTCATATTTGGAAAGAAAAATGGATTCCAAGATCTGTCAATTACTCTATTCAATCATCAATATCAATACTTGATGAGAATGCCAAGGTTGAGAAACTAATAATTCTAGGATCAGCAGAGTGGGACAAGAATTTACTACAGGAATTGTTTAGTGCATATGAAGTTGACATGATCTCCAATATATGCCTTAGTCCTCTAGCCAGTGAAGATAGGTTGGTATGGAGATCAAATTATGGCAGGCTTTCTATGAAAGTGCTTAGCATCTTCAACTAGAGTTATATAGTAGAACTCCATGTAAATCTTCTCTGGGCAGTAATGAAGGGAAATGTTGGTTGAGTAATTAGCAATCAAATATGCCACCAGCGGTTAAGACTTTCATGTGGTAAGCTTGCGGCAATATCCTACCCACTAGACAAAACCTTAAGCTGAACAATGCAAGTATAGGATGCGCTTTGTCCTATTTTTGAATTAGCAGAGGAATCTGTAGAACATATTATGTGGGAATGTCCTTCTGCAAATGATGTTTGGAGTATTTGTAGTAAGAAGCTTCAAAAATTTAGTCTACTTGAACTCAACTTCATGGAAATCGTGATGTATTTGGAGGGGTTTCTAATGATTGCAGAGTTTGAGAGAATGATGGTCACTGTTGGCACTTATGGCTCAGACGTGATAAAAACTTCTTTATGACAATTTTCCAACATCCATCTCAACTATTTCTTATGGCTCAAAATTCTCTGGAGGAGTATCAAACTATCAAACAACCTGTCTTGGCAACCCCAAACCAATCTGCAACTGCAAGTATCTGCACAGTCTTGGCAACCACCAAATTCTAACTTTATCAAGCCAAATTGGGACAACTTTGGATAGTCTCAATCACAGAATGGGGATTGGTATTGTCTTGAGAAATGAAAAATGAAGATGTCTTAGCTTCTAAGCAAATACCAAAGGATGGCAATCGACTATTACTAAAAATAAAAGTAATAGTAATTAATGGCAATCATCATTGAATTTTTCATTTTAAAAAATAAAATTAAATCTAATAATTAATAGTAATTAATGAGATAAAAGTATAACGACAATCTAATATATAAGCTAAAAGTAATGTTATACACTACACTATTACTAAAAATGTAAATGAGTCGAGCTCAAACCAATAGTGGGTGGTCAAATCTCGTTCGTTTAGTTTCTATTCAACTACGAGTCGAGTTAGATCTTTTCATCAAATTTGATTTTATATTCATGAACAACTCATTTTAATATTCAAATAGGTTTGATTTATTCACAAGCCATTTCATTTAGATAAAAATTATTTATATTTTGTTTCGTAAAATTTTGTATAAATATTGACAAACAAATGTTGACTTTTTGCTAATATATTTTATAAAATTTATGTATACAATCTAATTATTTGATTTATAAGAATTTATGTAACATGTTTAGTATTAACAAAATGACTTCCTCTAAAATATGGTAATCAAAACAAAAAGTATTACCATGCTCGTGCCAACCAAAGGAAACGAGTTAATCACATCAGCAAGATTGAAACTAAGAATGGAATTGTACTTCATGAAGATCGTGATATCAAAGCTACTTTCACCAAGTATTTCTTTAATATTTTTACTTCCTTTAACTCGTGAGGGTATTGAAATGTAGTAACAAATAAAATGAACAAAGATTTACTCAAGACCTTCACGGCATAAGAAGTCAGAAAAGCTTTATATATTTATATATATATATATGTCTCCTTATAAGTCAACATTGGGCCCAGATGGTTATTCTTCCTCTTTTTATCAAGGCAATTGGAAATCTATTGGAGATAAGGTATGCAAGAGTGTTTTAAAGTTTATTAATGATGGAGATTATTTGGTATCCATTACTCAGACTTTTACCACTCTTATCCCAAAAGTCAAAGAGCCTATCAAATTAACAAATTATCGTCCCATTAGTATGTGTAATATACTCTATAAAATAATTTCTAAATTCTTAGCAAATCAACTCAAGCTTATTCTAACTCAAATTATATTGACAAATCAAAGTGCTTTTATCCATAGTTGCCTCATTACTTCTTTGCTGCCTATGAAACAATTCATACCACGAATTCTTATTAAAATTAAGATAAGGTTATATGGCTATGAAACTTGACATGAGCAAGGCTTTTGATAGAGTTGAATGAGATTTTTTAAAACTTGTCTTGGAAAATATGGGTTTTGAGCTGAGATGGGTACATTTGATAGAGAGTGTGTTTCCTTAGTATCATATTCCATTTTAGTAAATGGTTTTTCTACCTTCAAGAGGGATCTTACAAGGACATCATCTTTCTCCCTATTTATTCATCCGTTGTGCTAAAGTATTGAGTCGACTTATTTCACATGCAACATTGGTCCCGTTTGGATAGTGAGTTGAGATGAGATGAAAGTTGAAAGTTGAATAAAATATTGTTAGAATATTATTTTTTTAAATTATTATTGTTTTGAAAATTTAAAAAAGTTAAATTGTTTATTATATTTTGTATGAGAATTTGAAAAAGTTGTAATAATGAGATGGCATAAGATGAAATACTTTCACTATCCAAACGGGACCTGAACGTCACTTTTACTCGTGGGCCAATTTCAAGAGGCGTGCTTCAGGTTTCCCATTTATTCTTTGTTGATGATTGTTTGCTTTTCATCAAAGCAAGCAAACTCATTGGAGTGGACTAGATTACAAGAAGTTTTACAATGTTATGAAAGGTCGTCTGGTTAAGAATTGAATCGGGCTAAACCTTCTCTCCATTTCAGCAGTAATATAGATAGAGCAATTAGAGATAATATTCATCAAATTTCAGGACTTGGATCAATTTGTAGCTTTGAAAAGTATCTTGGATTACCATCTATGGTTGGAAGAAATAAAACAACTACTTACTAAGGCATTATTACAGATAGAACTTGGGGGAGGATCAATAGCTGAAAATTTAAATTTCTGTCTTGAGCTAGTAAAGCAATTCTTCTCAACGCTGTCATCCAAGTCATTCCAACATATGATATGGGTATATTTTGATTGCCTAAAGCTCTTTGCTCTCAAATAAATCAGATGATGTAGAGCTTTTTTTGGACCATAAGGAAAATAATCATAAAATTCATTGGTTGAGCTGGAAGAAACTGGGCAAAGCAAAGAAGAAATGAGGCTTGGGTTTTAGAGAAATAAGATGTTTTAATATCGTTATGTTGGCGAAACAACTTTGGAGACTGCTACAAACGCCATCATCATTGTCTGCCGAGATACTCAGAGCCAAGTATTTTCCTAATTATTCACTATTTGAGACAGTAGTACCTACACATGCTTCTTATGCCTGGAAGAGTATTTGTTCAACCCAAGACTTATTTACGACAAGCTTGTGGTGGAGAGTAGGAAATAGTAAAAGTATTCATATTTGGAAAGAAAAATGGATTCCAAGATCTATCAGTTACTCCATTCAATTATCAATATCAATACTTGATGAGAATACCAAGGTTGAGAAACTAATAATTCTAGGATTAGCAGAGTGGGACAAGAATTTACTGCAGGAATTGTTTAGTGCATATGAAGTTGGCATGATCTCCAATATATGCCTTAGTCCTCTAGCTAGTGAAGAGAGGTTGGTATGGAAAGGTACAAATTATGGCAGGCTTTCTATGGAAAGTGCTTAGCATCTCCAACTAGAGTTATATAGTAGAACTCCATGTAAATCTTCTCAGGGCAATAATGAAGAGAAATGTTGGATGTGTAATTAGCAGTCAAATATGCCTATAGTGGTTAAGACTTTCATGTGGAAAGCTTGCTGCAATATCCTACTCACTAGACAAAACCTTAAGCTGAACAATGCAAGTATAGGATGCGCTTTGTCCTATTTTTGAATTAGCAGAGGAATCTGTAGAACATATTATGTGGGAATGTCCTTCTGCAAATGATGTTTGGAGTATTTGTAGTAAGAAGCTTCAAAAATTTAGTCTACTTGGCCTCAACTTCATGGAAATCGTGATGTATTTGGAGGGGTTTCTAAAGATTGCAGAGTTTGAGAGAATGATGGTGACTGCTGGCACTTATGGCTCAGACGTGATAAAAACTTCTTTATGACAAAATTTTCCAACATCCATCTCAACTATTTCTTATGGCTCACAATTCTCTGGAGGAGTATCAAACTATCAAACAACCTTTAGTCACTAACAATCTGCAACTGCAAGTATCTGCACAGTCTTGGCAACCACCAAATTCTAACTTTATCAAGGCAAATTGGGACAACTTTGGATAGTCTCAATCACAGAATGGGGATTGGTATTGTCTTGAGAAATGAAAAATGAAGATGTCTTAGCTTCTAAGCAAATACCAAAGGATGGCAATCGACTATTACTAAAAATAAAAGTGATAGTAATTAATGGCAATCATCATTGAATTTATCATTTTAAAAAATAAAAGTAAATCGAATAATTAATAATAATTAATAAGATAAAAGTAGAATGAGAGCCTAATATATAAGAATAAAACAGATACATAGCTGATTAGAATTTTTTATCCGCAAAACATGTTCGAAACTCAAGCAAACGGTGCGTCGTCGTTTCTTAACAAAAAGAAACGGCGTCGTTGAAGCCTGACTTTGTCGTTGAGCGACTCTGGCTTCATCAACCCTGCGCTTCTGCTCGATCGGGTTGATGATCTCACTCTCTACGATCTCCGTCACACTGTTACTGATACTCACCTTCGCAATGCCAAGTCGACTCGTTCTTCTTCTTTCGCTCGCCACTCTCCTCCTCTTCTCCTCCCTCTCCCCGACCATCTCCAAAGACCTCCAAGACAACGACGAAGACGAAGACCTCAGCTTCCTCGAAGAACCCGACGACCATTCCCACCTCTCGTATCCGGAGCATTCTGACGAGGAAGCCCTCGAAGATGAAGATCTTGATAACTTCGATGATCTCGACGATCCGGTCGATCAGGATGGGTTTAAGGAGTTGGAAGTGGACGACCCAGATGTCATCGTTCTGAAGGAGGGTAATTTTAGCGAGTTCGTGGAAGATAACCGGTTTGTGATGGTGGAGTTCTATGCACCGTGGTGCGGCCACTGCCAGGCCCTGGCGCCGGAGTACGCGGCGGCAGCTACTGAGCTCAAGGGCGAGGACGTGGCCTTGGCGAAAGTGGACGCGACGGAGGAGAGCGATTTGGCTCAGGAGTACGATGTTCAAGGGTTCCCGACTGTGTATTTCTTCGTAGATGGGGTTCACAAGCCTTATACTGGCCAGAGGACCAAGTAAGTGTAGTTAATTTCGCTATAATTGAGGGCGTTTTTCTATTGTGCCTTTCTTGTGTGGCTCCTTTTGGTCGCCGATAAAGTTTTGGAATAGGTAGAAGAGCGAAATGCTATTAACGACTAGTAGTGGTTTACGTGACATGAAACCTAGACATGAAGTTCCAGTATTTTGTTTTCATTTTTCCTCTTGTACGATTGTATTTGATGGTAAATGATCATTATGTCTGCGACTTTTTCCCTCTTTCCATGGTCTGGTCAAATTCATCTACATTATTTTCCTTTTCTCAGGATGGTCGCCAGTTGAAGCGGTTTGAAAAAGAATACATACACATATATATATAAATATATATACATTCAAAGTAGGAATCTTGTTGTTTCTGTCGTGGTTATTTATTCAACGGGCTGATGACAATTTGTTTAAACTTCAGAGATGCTATGGTGACCTGGATTAAGAAGAAGATAGGACCTGGTGTCTACAACTTAACCACCTTGGATGATGCTGAACGCATATTGACTTCCGAAAGTAAAGTTGTTTTGGGATACCTCAACTCTTTAGTGGTATGTTTTCTTGTGTTTCTTATACTCAAATTGGCTGGTTACTACATGTATATATGATCGTAGTGGGCTGGTGTTCTGTTAGTCCATGTATTCATGAATCCTTCAGGCTGCGATTAATTAATTAAGAAATGAAATATCCAATTACCAGTGCTGATTCTTGAGAGTTTCTGTTTTTTTTTTTTTTTTAATGAATAATGCTACATGCACAAAGAGCTTTGCAATATCTATCTCTTATGAAATTTCATAGAGAATTATTTGCAATGCTATGCCAATACTTTTTCAAATATTATGTAGCCCTCAAGCAGGGCACTCTACACAAAAAATGCTCGGGATGGGCTTATTCGATATGCAGTGTGTAAATAATCAGCTGCCATGTCACTTTATAAGAGCTTTTTGGCGAACTCCTAGTACATTTTGTCATTTTCAGGTATCCAGAGGCTAAATTAATGTTGCAAGAAGCCACTGTATCTAACTTTTATAGTTGGTTATTCCTTTGATTTCATGACTCACAATGACCTGTCCTATTAATGTAGGGTCATGAGAGCGAGGAGCTCGCGGCTGCTTCAAAGAATGAAGACGATGTCAACTTTTACCAGACTGTGAATCCTGATGTGGCAAAGCTTTTCCATGTTGACCCTAAAGTTGAACGCCCCGCTTTGGTCCTTCTAAAGAAGGAAGCAGAGAAATTGAGTTACTTTGGTTAGCTTCTCTATAGCTGTCATTTTGCTTGAAAACCCCAAATTGAATTTTCTCGGTTGCATCACTTTAATGTCCAATTTCTCATTTCAATTTTATGCAGATGGCCAATTTGTTAAATCTACAATTTCTGAGTTTGTATCTGCCAACAAGCTTCCTCTAGTTACCACTTTTACTAGGGAAAGTGCCCCTTTAATATTTGAAAGTTCCATTAAGAAACAGGTTAAGTTGCTTGTGTTTCTGCTGTGTTTAGTTTCACTCTATAGAGTCACATTCTGATTGGAGTTTGATTTCAATATCTCTCTCTCTCTCTCTCTCTCTCTCTCTCTCTCTCTCTCTCTCTCTCTCTTCAGCTGTTGCTATTTGCTACTTCAAATGACACAGAGAAGGTTGTCCCAATATTTCAGGAGGCAGCAAAGTTTTTCAAAGGGAAAGTATGCTTACAATATATGTCTTTCAAATATTCTGTTCCTGATTTCAGAGAAACCATTGGAATTGAATAATTGGAAACAATCAATTGGGTGTTGAAGGTTAACTATTGATGTATGGATAACTTCTGGGTTGATTTGGCTTTTTTGTCCCTACTGATTATAACCATATGCATTATTGTGAAATTAAGAAATCATATTGAATTTTTCCATCTACATAATGTACTTAGTTTAGTGGTTAATTGCAGCTTATCTTTGTGCACGTGGAAATGGACAATGAAGATGTTGGGAGACCTGTTTCAGATTATTTCGGTGTCACTGGCAATGCTTCCAAAGTAATATTTTCCATATATTCTTCAATTCTTATGATGTATATATGTGTATGTGTATATATATACACATACATATATACATGCTTGCATGCATACTTACATACTGATATCTTAAAAAATACAGGTTCTTGCATACACAGGAAATGATGATGCCAAGAAATATGTACTAGATCAGGAAGTGACCTTGGATAGCGTCAAGGTTGAAACTCTCTCTCTCTCTCTCTCTCTCTCTCTCTCTCTCTCTCTCCCCAATCATGGTGTCCCATATTGTATATACTACTGTTGCTCACAAATATAACTGGATATGCTTAGGCTGCTTTCTTGTGTCATTTTTTTCTTTTTCTTTTTTAATATTCTTGGAAGATTAATGTTTTTAGCTCAACATAAGAACTGTTTCATCCCTCAGGCTTTTGGGGAGGACTTCCTAGAAGATAAGTTAAAACCTGTCTTCAAGTCAGATCCAATTCCTGAGAGTGTAAGTTATATTAATTTTTTGGCTGATTTAGTTTTTTTCCATGGTCCTCTAATCTAATTTGTATTCTGATTGATTCAGAATGATGGGGATGTGAAGATAGTGGTTGGGAATAATTTTGATGAAATTGTTCTGGATGAGTCAAAGGATGTTCTCCTTGAGGTATCGGCAGAGAACCCAATCAGCCAGTATTTGATGTTTGTCTTTGTATGGGACTCATTTTATTTTGTGATTCTAGATTTATGCTCCTTGGTGCGGGCATTGCCAAGCACTGGAGCCCACATACAACAAGCTTGCCAATCATCTACGTGTCGTTGAGTCTCTTGTTATAGCCAAGATGGATGGAACAACAAATGAGCATCCCAGGGCAAAGGTAATATACCAAGATCAAATCTGTTTTGGCTAGTAATGATCCATGCTAATTATTGTGAATGGCAATTGGAATAAGCAACTGGTACTCAAATAGAGCATAAAAAGCAGATCGTGCAGATAGGGCCCAAGTTCTCTGTTGATTGTTAAGCTGTACTTTCCTGGTTCCCTGGTTAGATACCAAATGCACGTTCAAAGCTTTCTGGTGTTAGGGACATGAATATCTTGTAAAGACCCACTTTTTGCATATGCTTTTAACGCGGTGCAATATAATGGTCTTTGGATGAAAATTTGAGGCTAGGGAAGAGAAACAATGTTCTGAAAGCTGTTTTGATTGGTTTTGCAGTCTGATGGCTTCCCCACACTTCTCTTCTTCCCGGCAGGAAACAAGAGCTTTGATCCAGTGAGATTTTAGTTTTTCATGCATATTTTCCTTGCTCCTTTGTCATATTCTCCTTTCTTTTTGTAAACATGCCTTTTACCTCGTCAGAATATATATATGTATATAATCTAGAATATTTGGATCCGTTATCTTGGCAGATTACTGTAGATGCTGACCGTACAGTGGTTGCATTTTATAAATTCCTCAAGAAGCACGCATCAATCCCTTTCAAGCTCCAGAAACCAACTTCAACACCAAATTCAAAAAGTTCTGAGGCCAAGGAGAGCCATGAGAGCAGCACTAATGAGTTGAAGGACGAATTATGAGGATTTTAATGGCATGTTACTGAAGTAGTACTTATCATTTATATGCCATCAGCACGGTCGAAAAGTAATAGTTGTCATATAGATTAAGTTAGAAAGAAAACATCAGAATTTAATCCCCTTCTGAGAGGAAAAAAAAATACAAGGATGTAGCATGTCCAACTGTTGCATCTTTTATTTGTGTTGCTGAAGATTATAATAAAAATCTATTATCTGTATTTTGCCGGATTACTCTCACTGTGTTACAGATGCCCTTGTAAAGCCCTTAAAATCAAGGTTTGAACTGCCATGGAGAGCATTATTGTCTTTATGATGGCAGGATAGAGAGGTTTGGCTGTTTATGCATAGGTATTCGGTATATGGGGTGTCAACCAGCCAGAGAAGGGAAGGAGGATGCTCGTTTGGAAGGAAAAGATAAGAAGGAAAGAAAAGAGGGTGAGGACTGTCACACTTTTGCTCCTCATGTTGCATTTATTTCTTTCAACTCTGTCATGCCTTAGGATGGATGGTTCACATGTTACAAATTCAGCACAATGAGGCTGACTCTGGAAAGAAGACAGAAGAAAGATTGTCATCATCTTGATTGCTTGTGCATGTAAATATTTGGGGTGGGAGACTAACCTCTCTTGTTTTTCTTATTTTTAATAATTTTTTATGCCACCATCACACACACACATATATATATAAATATATATTTTTATATGTATTTAATTTTTTTTATTCTGTCAAAATTAAGGTGGGATGAATTGTATGGCGTTTTTGTGCACCAAACTAATATTATTTCTTTTCTTTTTGAGTGGTCAAAAAGAAAAACAAAAAGAAAGAAAGATAAACAGCATTAGGTTAAATAATGGGAAGTAGTCTTTGATTAATTGAAACTATTTGTTTTTCTTTTTTTTTTTCCTTTTGTTCATTAAAGTGTATGCTGGATCCATTTTCTAGAGGGAATGTTTTGTTAGCGAAAAAAGATATTTGAAATTGAAGTCTTTATTAAATCGCATTCGGCGTTTGGTGACATTGAATGATATGGGTCCGATGATGATAAAAAGATAATTAAACAGATAAATGTGCTAGAAATTCGTTATTTTCAGAGGACAGCCAGAGGAAAATAGTAAGATTTCTTCTACTTATCATCTAAGCACCACACCTGCTAATAAAAAAATAAAAGCAGATTTGTGGAGGGATGAGTATAATTTTTCATATCGTAATTCCTTCCTTGACTTGGATTGAAATTACGTTATTTTACCTCCTTATCACTAATTGCATTTTGTAACTCAGATTGTCAAAGGTTGCATTTTTCAATTAGGACAGAATATTCTTTCAACTTAGATTCAACTTGTTAATGTCATGTTTTGCGGCCCGAGCAACTTTGCCATTCCCCTGGTTCACATGCAAGAATTAGAGAGATGGGATTAGGGGTGGTGAGGGTTACCTCTAATGCCTAAATCAATGTTATTCTTGGTGTCTAGTTTTTTTTTTTTGAGAAGGAGAATGTTTAAGAGCCCTGCCCTCTGGAGGGGAGGTATATATACTTGCTGATGTGGTCCCCAATACCTGTCAACTATAGAGTGTTGGTGTACTGGACGAGGTCTTGGCGGCGGGTGATCTGTTTCCAAGCCGATCATGGTCGTGCTACATTGTACCTAAATTGTACCGTCCTCCTTTCTTTTGCCGAGTGATAGGCAGGCCATGCCTGATTGTGATCACCGAGATGGGTCTGAGCCCTTATCGTGTTAACCCCACCAATCATTAAATGTGGTGTGCCCCTGTCCTTACATGCCCTCCTTGTCACCAATCATCTGGAAGCGACAATAGTTGTCTATGACTCTGAGTGAGAGGCTTGTCGGCCATTAAAGGTGTCAAGCCTTCTAGCTAGGAACCCTAATACTTTGTGCGTGTAGCTTTGTCGTTCGTCCTTGGTCCTCCTAGGTCGGGCCCGCCCCTTGGTCCTGGCCCATTCTATCCTTTATACTGGTTTCCTTTCGTTGGGCTGTCCCGAGGCCCATCTTCGCCCTGTGGATCAGACCCTTGCGTCTCGACCTGCTTTCGAGAGGGGAATAACCTCTCTCACACAACTCCTCTATAAAAATGATCCGTGTTTATTGAACACGTTTGAATTTTTTAAATGGGCAGGAGGAAATTTCTTCCAAATTAGATTGGAGGAAAAACTATCCTTTTAAATATCGAAAGAATAGGGAAATAGAATTCTATCTAGTTCTACTTATTATGATAGATCAAAACGGATTGAAAATTATATTATCAAATTGATATGTAAATCATACATAGTAAAGTGCTTGTTACGATCCCACATCGACTAAATATGAGATTGGTTGATGGTTTATAAACCCCTAGACACCCTTTCCTTATAAGTTAGTTTTTAAGGGTGAATTCTACGTAGTGGATACATAACAAATGGTATCAGAGCCACCCTACCTCTACGGTCATGTTGCGATGGTTACAATCATGCGGCACGGGGGTGATGCCAGCATGGCAGTGTTCGCCCGGAGTTAGGCAAAGACCTAGCGCACAGCCAGCCCATGTGAGCGTCGAGACCGCAGTGGATGTCAGTTGCAGAGCGTGGTAGTTGTTATGATTCAACATCGATTAAGTATGGAATTGGTTGATAGTTTATAAGCCCTTAGACACCCTTCTCTTGTAAGCTAGTTTTTAAGGGTGAATTCTACGTAGTGGATTCATAACAAATGGTATCAGAGCCACCCTACCTCTAAGGTCATGTTGCGATGGTTACAATCGTGCAGCACGGGGGTGATGCCGGCATGGCAGTGTTCGCCCGGAGTTAGGCAAAGACCTAGCGCACAGCCAGCCCATGTGAGCGTCGAGACCGCAGTGGATGTCGGTTGCAGAGCGTGGTAGTTGTTATGATTCAACATCGATTAAGTATGGAATTGGTTGATAGTTTATAAGCCCTTAGACACCCTTCTCTTATAAGTTAATTTTCAAGGATAAGTTCTACCTAGTGGATTCATAACAATGCTTATATAATATAATATAATTTAAAAGATGAATTTTAAAATTTAAATCTTACAATTAAAGTGATATAGAATATATACCTACATAATGGATTCAGAATATAATAAAGAGTTTGGTTTGGATTCAACTTACTGTTGTTGAGATTGAAGCTGTTCATTGTGCGAGGTGTCTTATATTAGGACACAAGGAACACGTGTCTCCCATGTGGGTCCACACCGGACCCAAATCTCATCCGATGAACAATACACAGGTATCACAATCTGGAATCTGGATAGTCAGCTAACTTTAAGGGATTGTTCGAGTTATTATTCGATTAAAAATGTTATTTTGTACATTCTATTTGTCCATTTATTTTGATATTTATATATTTTATATTTTTTAAATTTTTTTTATTTAATAGTTAATAAAGTGACTATTGATATTTTTTTTATATTTTTTAAAAATGTTTTAAAATGATAAAAATATGACTAAAAAATTAAAAATAAAATAAAAATAAAATTATAAAATTAATAGTATTAAATGTAAATTATAAAATTATGATAAAATTGAGGATAGTGTTATGTATCCAACAATGCATGTGACCTCACGTGCGGTTAAATAGAAAAAGAACAGAATATACTGCATGCCGTTTGTAAGGTCTGACTTACAAAGTACAAGCCCCTCTAAAATAATATATTTTTGATAACTCTTTCAACGGTTTTCGTATTCGGTAAAAGAGAAATGGTAGATGACATTTTTTACCGATATTTTGTATCCAATTCTTTTATTATTATTATTATTTTTAACGTTAAGGAAGTTTTTTTTTTTTAATGATTTAAGGATTTTTTATTTTAAATAATGTTTGAAAAAAAATTACATCATTCGGTAAAAAAATGGGTAGAACTGTGATGGCCCTAGCATCACTCTTTGGTAAAATAATTTGTAAAAATGATCGGTACACCTTTCGGTATTAATTACAGGTGGGTTTAGCACTAATCTTTTTTAAAAGATGGATAAATTTAAAATCTATATGAAAAAACTTACTTTTTTAATTTTATTATTCTTTAAATGGAATATGCAGGATTTGAATACTAAACTATATATAATATTACTCGTAAAAAAAAATGCTTGATAAGACATATTATATCATGTCTTATAAATTTATAAATTAATCCGACTTGATATGAAGCTAGATTGTAAAATTCTTTTTATCTTATAAAATAAATCTAGTGTTTACGACCTAGTCTTATTAGTCTACAAATTTATTTTTGTAAAATTTACTTTTATGACCCTATATAAATGTAACACTTCTCATTTCGTTCAAAAGTTAAGTGAGCCCTGAAATAGTCTTCGATGCTTCAGCTTGAGATCATTTTCCCTTCACATTGACCCGCAACAGACAATTCAACTCGAGCAGAACCATCTCTTTGGAAAGATATGACATTTGTAGTTTCTTAAAAAAAAAATGAATAAATATGGAATTTACATAAAAAATAATTAATTTTTTAATAATAAATTTTATTTTTTTTTCAAAATTAGTGTACAGCGCATACATAATCTATAAATGTATCTAGCATTACTCGATCAATAATGTTTTTAAGAAATACCACATGGTGTTTAAAAAAAAAAAAAAAAAGATCTTTAAGATTTGTCCACTTCGTTATTAATTCTGTCCATTTGATCTAACAAAATGAGGACAATTATTTTCTGTTTTTTTTTAAAAAAAGGAAATTAAAATAGGAAATAGAAAGAAAAAAATAAAAAAACCAAGGCCGCTCGCCACTTGCCACCATGTTCGCCCAAATCTAGAGGCTACCGTGAAGTGGCTAGGGTCACCTTGAAGCCGCGAGACTCGGTCTCACCTACCACATGGGGGCTGATTCCAATGGCCGTGAAGTGGCTGAACTAGGTGGATTCGGACGCCATGCTGTGGCCTAATATGGGTGAGCTTGTGGCTGGCTGAATATGAAATTAGAAATGGAAAATGGAAATCTTATGTTTGTTTGTCATGGTGCAATATATTATTCCCAAAGAAAAAAAATAATATTAAATGTAGTTCTAGAATGTACTAGGGTTGGATAGTCTGGGCAACCCCGCCCATGCATGGGGTGGGGGTTAAGTTAACCCTAAATCCCCCTTCCAGCCCCCCTCTCTTTTTCTTCTATGGCTTTCTGCGCCACTACCCTCTCTCCCTCTCACCGTTGTCGTCCTCTGCGACTCATCATCATAGTTTAAAATACCGTACTGTACCAGCCGGTAAGGTCGGAATTTTCCGTATCGGCCACCGAACCGGTACAAAAATGTTCTCGTTTTGTACCGGCCGAGGTCGTACAGGCTGATATTTCGGCCTGTACCGACTTGTGTACCAGCCTGTACCGACCGATATTTCGGCTCTTCATTTTTTTTTTTAATTTTTTTTTTCAAACTATAAGCTCATTTTTTTACTCCCAATTCGGACTAGACTATTTATAATTTATATATCTATGCATTTATACATAAATTATTCATATATAGACTATTATTTTAAAATATAATTTATATATATTTATATATATAATTTATTCACATATCGACTATCCTGAAACGGTACCGGTATCGAAATATTTCGTTGCAGTACCTTGACTGATACGGCATCCGGTACGGTATTTAAAACATTGCTCACCATCCTCCTCATCTCCAAGCTCATGAGTTTTTTTTATTAGTTTAGATTTTTTTTTATTTCCAATTCGAATCATTCGATGTGTATTGTGTTGTGAATTTGATTTGTATTTTATTTATTGTTGTGGGTTTTGTGTATGATTTTATATTTTGTTGTGTTTTCTCTTTTGTTTGATTTTTTTTTTTTTTTTTTTATATTCTGGTTGGAGCTATGGGGTGGCTAGTCAGTCTAAACCTACACTCTGACACACGGACGAGAGGCCCCACCCCTGAAATACAATGGCGGATTCTGGGGGCGGGGTGTGGGAAGGGAGCAACCTCATCCCGTAGTGCAAATAGCACCCCTAAGATGTACAAGTCTAATGTGCTCCCTTTAAAAAATATATAATCCATTTGAAAAGTGAGTTTTTACATATAGATCCTAAATGTGATCCACTTTTTTTTAATACACTATAGAGGACTTGCACAGTACACACTCTATAAAACTATACAAATCATTTTGAAAAAAAAAAATATTTACACATGGTCGAATTTCAAAAACATATTGGGACTTGAAGTTGCAATATATATATATATATATNCAAGCATCGTCTCTCAGGCGAATCCGCCGTCGACTTGGTCTCCCCCGGCACCTTCTCCTGCAGATCCCGCTCCAGCATCCTCTCCTACACTGTCACAATCCAAATCTCCTGCACCGACGCCGTCACCATCCAATGCTGATGTCCTCGGTCACGTCGAGGCCGCCACCGGCGAAGACGAAGTCAAAGACTCTTCCGGCGGAATGAGCAGTGGTAAGAAGGCCGGGATCGTAGTCGGAGTGGTAGTAGCAGCTGGGGTAGTCGTACTGGCTGGGTTGGTCTACAAGAAGCGCCGGGACAACATTCAGCGAAGCCAGTACGGGTACGCGGCGAGGAGAGAGATCCTGTGAAAAAGGCCCCGAAACCAAACTCGCGAGCAGCCGAGCTCAGAGGTTTCAACAATTTTTCTATAATCGTACTGCTATTGGTTTATTGTTACCATATCATTGCTTTGGTAATTTGGTAGTTTAATCGAATACTTTGGGTAGAATTAGTTTTTGGGGGGACTGTGAATTAGCGTCTTGGTTACTGGGATTCAGATTCTTCATTCTTTTTTGGGTTGGATATTGGATTTTCATATGCTTGCCAATAATGTCTTTTTACTGATATTGAATCTCAGAATTTTTAAAAATATATATGGAATAAAAATAAAAATCTGCTCTGCCTTTTGCCTTTATTTGCATTTTGCCCATTATATATATGATTATAAAAAATCGATATCTATATTTATAATTTTACTCACATATTTATTGAAATGAAATTGCCATTCAATACAAATAATATTGCGCATACAACAATTTAGTTCCAACGATAGCTGGATTTAAGCCAATCCCGGTTTTCTATATTTCAATTCGGCCTACTCAATAACGAATTAGAGCATTTGGGTTTTGGTTTTGTTTGCCGCCATGTTATCTAGACTTCTTTGAGAAGATGGATTGGCTTCTACGTTTTGGGATTGTTGAGGGCATTGATGAGGAATTGCCTTTTCTTGGGATTGTTTGCCACCACCAAAACGAGGGGCTAACAGTTAATGTGCATGCACATGACCCTTGTATGGTAGCACCAATTTTTCATTTTAGGCTCTAGAATGTCGGCATTATAGAAGAGAAAAATGTTATTTTGCCCCCGTCACTCTTCACTTTGACCGCTTGTCTATTTAATTTTATTTTAATTTTTTTTAGTTAATGATTAAAGAATTGACTTTTAATGTATTAATGTACTTTTTTATTTTTTAAAAATATTTAAATATGTTAAAAAATATGAAAAAAAATAAAAAGGTAAGTTCACCCAGTGGTCATTGCTGAGTAGCAGCCTAGCATGACTCTATAGAATATATTACTTATATACTACACTTTTATCTCACTCCGATCTTTCTGTCTTGACGGGTTACAATAGAACCACAACAACACAACATGATGAAAGCAAGACTGGATGTAACATATAACAATATCTTGATGATATAAGTTTTACTACACTTACTTTATCATAGGAAAATATTCTAGTCAGGGATTACATAAAAATAATTTTATAAACTGATGTAATATGTTGTGATTCGTCAGATTAGAAAATTATTTTTATTTTAAAGTAAATCTAACAGATCAGATGAAATCACGTCAATTTATAAAAATTATTTTTATGTAATTCTTTTTATGGACGTAACAGTGTCATCATACATCAACTTTTGATTTTGCTTTATTTCTAAAAAAAAAAAAAAAGAGTTGGGCTGTCCCCAGCTGTGGGCGTTGATTTCGTTCCTACCCCACAATTCGAAGAAAGAAATGAGCCCCACCTTCACATGTGAGACATACAAATGAAGTCATCTGATTTTTTATGGAAGCCAACCAACCCCATGCAAAACTTGTGTGTACAAGTCGCGACAGTTTTCTTCTATTCAAGGTTGATCAAGATGTGACAGAAGTTAAAGTAAGTTAACATATGTCAATATGAAATTAGACACATTAGCTTCTTGTGAAGCACCATAACCATTTATATACTATATAGAGTTACATCACAAGACATCGTGTCATTAAAAATATATACTAAGTTATTAACATAAACAATTTTATTTACATGACATTATATAATAAAATGAAAATACCATGCCATGCATATTTTGAGAGTAATATTTTTTCTTTGTATTTGCAATATATATGATATCCTTCTTATTATCTTTTTAATCCCTCAAAGCCTTCATTGGAAAATATGATAAGTGTCCATTACGCATATGATAAGTACATATTTTTTTCAAAAATTCAACTTAAAAAAAAAGAATGTTTTCTTGCCAAATGTTCACGATATACATGTGAGATTTTTAAATGGATTGAGTACTGTTACATTCACAAACGAATTACACAAAAATAATCCTATAAATTGATATGATTTTATCTGATCTGTTAGATCTACTTTACGATAAATTAATCTGGTGAATCACATCAAGCCACATCGGTTGCGCGATAGTTTTTGTATAATCTCTTTGTGACTAAAGTATTTTTCATTTTTTTGAAAGAATGAAAGAAAGAAAGCAATGTTGGTTTGGTGGTTTTAAGCTGTAACGTTTATCTCAGATTAGGTTCCTGGTCCCCATATGATATCCCATATTCCACCGAATGAAATTTACAGTTGCTCCCCAGAATTTAAGATTTTCCAGACATCCGAAACACTGCCTAATAATTATGGCCTCTACCAATAATGGGTCCCTTGAAATTTTGAATTGTTCTGTCTTATTCTGCAACAACTCAAGATCCCTTCCCTTCTGGACCATTTTGCACATGCTGCTGGTAGATTGATTCGATGTGGGTTTTGGAAGGGGAAGGGGGGTTGTTTGAGCAGTAAAGCCAGACTGGCTCCCAAGTGTTGATTTAAGTTGTCTCCTTGGACCCCAGATGTAAGGTTTCTCCTGGAATTTCTGTTGATTTTAAGGTCCAGGATCTGATTTGCATATAGTGAAAATTGATATTCTTTCTTGTTAGCATTGCAACTAAACATATGGTCAGATTCTGAACTTCCCACCACATTCACGAGATCTTGTTTTGCCAAAAACCATGTCACTTCCCACGACAGTAGAGCTTTAAATGAACTAATCTGTTCGATAGCCCGCTCGGTATTCGTTCGATTAAACTCGAATCGAACTCGACTTAAAAAAAAAAAAAACTCATTCGTGAAAGCAGATACCTACTCCATTTGTAAATGACACATACTCAACAAAATTCGACCCGACTCTGCTAAAACTCGCTAAGACTAGCTCGTTTATGCTCGAGTCGACTCGTTAGCTCGACTTGATTAAAACTCATTTATATATTGATAAATATATACATACACTTATGTATATATACATATATATGTATTAGCTAATAATATAAGCATACCACTTTTATAATTAAATATATAATATGTAATCTAATTACTTATGTCTATATAATGAATATACTTCATAAGTATATTTTATAATTTGTATAATAATTAGTCGATAAAATTTATCATATACTAGTATGTGGGAACCATATATGAAATAAATATATGCTGTCATATTAAGTGTATGTATTAATAATATATGTAGGCATATAATATATTGTTATTTTAGATAAATATCAACTAGTTAGATATTAATTATTTATAAATTTTTAAAATTTTTATAATTCAATAGAGGTTAATACTTGTTAGTTGTATAAATTTAATATTAGATCTTTTATTTATTTTCTTTATTAATTATTAAATCTTATTCAAAAAATAAAAAAAATAAACAATTCGAGCTCGGCTTAATTCGACTCAAACTCGTTTGTGGGATGAGCTCGAGTTCGAGTTGAGAGTTTAGCTTATCGAGTCGAACTCGAACAAAGAGCTAAACTCTCAACTCGAGCAAAGAATAAAAAAAAATCTCGAATTTAGGCTTGACCTCGAGCTCTAATATTTTGAGCTAACGGCTCAGCTCGGCTCGATTACAACCCTACATGACAAACAATCAACAATGACTTTGACAGTTTGACCTCTCTTCTTAAAGAAAGTCCAAACACTAACGCGGTATGCCAATATGAAATTAGGAAAATGATAAATATATAACTATTTTTATAATTAGTTTTATAATTATATTTTAAATTATAAGTATTTTTGTGAAATGACTTGTAAAACTAACAGCATTTTATATAAACAAAAAATTCTATTTATAAATAGTAAGCTTTTTTTTTTTAATCAAGAACCATCCATAAATTTTATTGCAATACCAAATTCTCAGTCATTAGAATATTTATTCTAACCTCTATATAGTCTTTTCTGCAGCACAAATATATAGGATTTTCACTTTGACTTTTTGACAGTCTCTTGACTCCTATCTGCCAACTGAAAGTGCCTCTGCTACTGTTCTTACTCTTGATCTGCAGGTGGGTCCACCGACCCAGTTGCATACTCCATCGCATTTCCGCACCTCACCACCGTCTGAAAACATTCCGACTTTTGTCAAGTTCACCCATTTGCTGTGATTGCAAAACCACAATCATCACGAAAACAAGGCCTTAAAAAACTGCCACTGCTAAAAGTGTCCAGCCACTAGAAAAATAAAAATAAATTTAGCGTGTGGACATAATGAGCAGCATGATCATGAAATCGTGAGTTGTTAGGAGACGCCCACGGCATTCACGAGATCTTGTTTTGCCAAAAACCATGTAACTTCCCACGAACAGACAATCGGCAACGACTTTGACAGTTTGACCTCTCTTCTTAAAGAAAGTCCAAACACCAACGCAACATTCTTCATAATCTGTATGGGTCATTCTTCTAACCATATCCTTTTCCTCAGCTTGCACTAATGCCATTTTTGCAAGTAAATGAGCTGCTACATTTGCTTCTCTTAAATTGAAAGTCACTTTCCAGCCAAATCTTCCATTCAACGTACTTCTAACATCATATATCAGTGAGCCATTCTCTATGCTAATTTCTTCATTGTTGTTTGTGGCCTTTACAATCACCTGTGAATCCCCTTCAAAAAAGCAAATCCCAAATCAAAACATACCTCCAATCTGGACATGGCAAAAGTCTTTTTAGGGTGAGTTGGAGTCTCTCTCCAATCTGGGAGAGGCTTTAAGAACAATTTTTCCTCTCGGTCTTTTGGACAAACCTTGAGATCAATAAGAATTGTGAAATTATCCAAGTATCCCTATTTATGCACGTTAATGCTTTAAACAAAAACTTATCAACACGGATTATTAACCAATATAAAATATTAATAACATTAACATAATAATTTGGTTATGAAGGAAAATCATTTAAAGAACTCTTCAAATGTAAAACCCTACAGGACAATCAAACCCAAGAAAGCCAATTTTAATAATCGAGAGTATTACAAGTAAAACGTTTACAAAACTTTTGTAACTAGACACGTTTACCCAAGACACGCGTCCCGCTTGTCTTCTACCACAATAAGTAGTCAGAACCTCTGACACTCTCCAATCCTTGCCTTCCCTACTGAAACCTCCAGTGGTTAAACTTGAGCACGACAACTCCCTCTTGAAATATGCTCTCACTAAATCCCATGGACTGAGCTTTTGGAAAATCCTTCACTCAAGAATTTTCACTTGCACAATTTCTTGAAGTTATCCCCAGACCATCAAGCTCTCAAGTTACTTGTGAA
>QEOT01004333.1:150171-167224 GCA_003123785.1 Pterocarya stenoptera
GGGGGGGGGGGGGGGGGGGAATGGTTGGTCAGGCCAAACGGTAACCAAAGCCTGCAGCAGAGAAAGGGTAGAACTCAATTAGGGACCAGTATGGTGGTGAGAGAATACTATAAGAACTACCTCAACCGTGGCATATACTGATATCGAGTGGTAAACTGCTTGTAACACTGACCAGAATCAGTGTGTACAATAACTGTGCAGCATTACTTTGCTCAATTAAAATGTCCTATAAAAATTAATGTGTCTTATAAAAGCATTGTTTGAAGGTCATCATGCAGGACATCATCTCCACCTTTGTAATTGAGGTGGTAAAACAAACTAAATCCAGGCAATCCTTCAAGAGAGAAATTTTAGCACTATTTTGAGATGATTTTTGGGCACGTTTGGTGAGTGAAGGAAACAGTCCAGTCCAGGGACTTTTTGATATTCATAAGAGATTAACACTCGGTAGCATCTCCGATTCAAAACAAGATGAGGCTCATTGGCTGTAATAAGATTTGACATTCTCATACATTTAAGTATGTTCACTTGCCTGTATCCATCAACATCTGCCAGGGCTCTATTTGCTCCAGTATTTTGGGTTCGAATACTTTGAATGCGTAACAGAGTGACAGGTAAATTCTTAACCTCTTGCCTGCATACATCACAGGTCTTGTTGCCCTTGATGCTGAACCATTTTATTGCACATTCTTGGTGAGCCAGAGCAAGTTCACCTTTGCAGCTGCATTCCATCTTCAGAGTCTCACCGCCTTCACAAAGTTCAACCAGACAAATTCTACAAACAGCCTCTTCTTCAGGAATGTCTTCACCACCATCATCATTCTTATCTGAACCATGAGATTATAATAAGACAGCAGGCAGATAACCACAATTGATAGACATTTGAAATACAGATAATAAGAAATTCAGTTCACAAGCCATTGAAAAAAGAAAGAATATATCCATACACCTCTTGTGAATTGGCAAAATTATTAGATATAGACCATGCACTGTAACTCCTACTGACATTTAATAAATAAAATATAAGGCCTTATTTCTGAGAACTTGCCCCAGTTTGACTTCTCAATTGACTGTCAAACCCATAACAAAGATATAAAATGTAAAATCCAATCAGTTTGGATATTCATGAGAGTGTATGCAAGTGCATAAAGAAATTAAGACAACAAAATTACCAGCTTTCCTGATTGGAGAAGTATTTGATGCTGCATCAATTTCCTTCACTAGAGGTGTAGAAGGAATTACACGAAAAAATGAATCCAGCCTCCTTATTCTTCTTTCTTTGTTGTTGATAGGGACTGAAAGAGAGCGAGATATCTGCAGCTGAGCTCCTTTTCTCTGCAAATGGGAAATCACAATGGAAATAATAAATGTTCAGATCCTCGTATTGTTCTGACTGTGATATTAAGGCTTCCCACAAGTAAAAAACCATAGAAAATGTAGGAAATTGAAGGAAAGTGCACTCAACATTAGTACTGGGAACTTCTGATGTCCCTGACTAATTTTTCTGAAGCCTACTCGGTAATATGCTATGCATTAGAAATATTTTACTTTAAATTATTTTCCTTGCCCCTAAGCACACAAATGAAGAATTTAACAGCAATAAGTCCAGAGAAGCTCTACTCCTTATGCTTACAACCGTGTGTTGTTTATAGAAGATGAGGTCAATAAACTAGGTTAAACATTCTTATACACTAATCACGAAAACTTACACATGAATTGTGAGATCCACTTGTGCTCCCAGAATGTGCAGATTCTGGGTTTGAATGTGCAATTGGAGTTACAGGAAGTGATGATGTTCTTTTCACCCTAGGAGTGAATATCTTTGAAAGGGAATATGACCTTGAGATTGAAGGCTTTTCTTGTGCCTCTGTAGATGAAGCTTCAGAAGCTAGATTGGCAACCTTCTCAATATCTGAGGAAGTTCGATAGATGAAGCTTAATTTTGGTAAAAGACTTCTTATGGATGATCTGCCCCTAGCTGAGGAGGGGCCGGGAGACCCAGTAATTCTTTCATCAATAGAACCATGTGACAGGAGAAAATTTACTTTCTTGGGAGTGGGAGTTGGTGTTGAGGGCATCTTTATACTAACAAAATCCTGAGAGGACTCCCCTGCTGTTCTGGAGGGTATCTCTAGGAAGAGATTTTGCCGTTTCCAGGGATGACTGTTTGGAGTATCTTTAGCTACTCCCATCGAGTTTTCCACCTGAAATGGGACAATAAGAGTTTTGCAAATATTTAAAACAAGCTCAATCAGTAGTTTCTTGCTTTTAACAACCTAGCTAAGAAGCAAAAAATTATGGGCATACTTAAGATTTTTTATCAGATTGCGCATACTTCAGATTTTAAAGTGTATTGTTCATGCAACTCTCCCTCTACATATTGATTTCAATCAACACACTTTGAAATCCTTAAAAGAAGTGGTGTTCATATTTCTAAGGAAAAGATATCTGAACAATCCATCACCCTGCACCAGAATGCACTCTTTTATCATCAGAAATAGCAATGCAATAATTGCATTATATAGCCTTTTTCCGGTAGATCTGATATGGTCAATGGCACGTTAACTCTTCTCATTATTACTTAACACAAAAATACCTCTTCTCATCATTTACCTCACCTAACCTAATCATCTTGGCTAGGCAGAAGCCACGAAAACATCAACGGATGCGTCGAATTAGTATAAACGAGAATTTTCATAATAAATTCACAAGATATATTAATATGGAGGTTTTACTTATAGGTAAAGTTCAAGAAACTCTTCTTTCAAACTAACTTCCGAGCACTATATAGCATTCCTATCTGTGATATCTTGTGTACTTGACCAAATTCAATGTATCAGATATAAGTTTCTTCCATTGAGTGTTGTGCCTAATCGTTGCTAGGTTTCATATCCAACGCCTACTGATTTCCAATATTGTCGCTAAACAAAAAGATAAAACTTTGTAGTCTGGAGGCATATTTTAGTTCATTTCCACAAGATCAGCCGGTCCATAACCTCTCACCACACAGGTGATGTATTTTTACTTTATTGGACTGGCCAAATTGGAGCTAGACTTACATGTCTTCAACGATTTGCGTAGAAAATATGTATCATACATGCATGCATACATAGAGTATATGTATACATATAATATATATATATTACGTGTATATATATACAACCAGACCCCCTTAAGTCACTTCCATCTCTACACTCGATTGATACTTTCATTTTTTTTTTTTCCTACAAGTAAAAATACTACAACATATTAAAGTGAAACATATCCCAATACCAGGAAATCTCAGACAGTTGAATTTGAGAACAAGAAAAAGAATACCAAAGGGGAACAGGAAAAATATGTATAGGATCAGAATTTGGAGGTAACCGATCCCAAATCTTTAACTTTGGTACACGCATCTAATGAGATTAACACCGAAATTCATACGAAAGGACACCCTTTCAAACACATAGGGAAGTAATAATTCAAAGAGCTGCAAATTAAAAGACAGGAGCAAAAAAGGAGCAAGAAAGCACAAAGTACCTCCCGAACTGGGACAATAACCGGGCTTTCGCAGTCACTCGCAACATGCCCCTCAGCCACAGGCTTCTCCTCGGTTCCCATTCTGTCATAACAAGATCCCACAACCCCAAATACCCAGCAAAGAATTTGAACTCTTCCGGTAAACACAAGCCTATCCAACGTAAACCAAGCTCTTTGAAATTCTAAACACCAGAGAGAGAGAGAGAGAGGAATAAAAACTTGTTCCTTGGGATGCGGGGGGAAATAAAGGAGAGATAAAGGTGAAGAATGAAGATGCTGATCAAAAACAGTTATGAAGGCGAAAGGTGCTGGGATGGGAAGGATGGCCTACTACTGCCTGCCATAATAGTATAATACTGCCACTGGCTCGCTCCCATCCCACTCCCACAGGCCGCAGACACACAAAACCGGTGCATTTTGGTTGACTCACGCTAATCTCACAACCATCTTGACCCGCTTTCCTTTTTCTACGCAGAGATTTCGTTCCCTTTTTTGTCTCTTCATTATCACTCGCCACAAACAAACAATGTGCTCTCTATTCTCTAAAGTCGCGTGCAAGTTTATCCCAATTTTTTTCCACCTTCCTTTTTTTTTTTTTCATTTGAAGTTATTAGGGTGTTGCTACCACAAAATAAGTTTTATAAAAAATTGATGAATATCCAATCGATCAAAAGTTTCAATATAAAAAGAGAAATATTTTAGTCACAAAAAAATTTCACAAAACTAAAATATCGTACGATATATTGTAAAAATTATTTTTATTGTAAAGTAAATATATCGTTTACATAAAGTCACATCAGTATTTAAATATATTTTTTTAAAATTTTTTTGTAGTCGTAGCATCACTCATACGATAATAAATCAAATTAATAATTATTATATTGGTGGTATCATCAATCAAGTGAAGTTTGTAAGGTTTTTATTGTAAGATTTGCAAGTAATTTTCATTTCGTAAAGCTCATCCTCTCCAATTTATGAAAAACGAAACATGGTTATGGATGAAATGAATCGATAAATATTATTCTCTTATTTATAAATTTTCACTCGTATAGATTAATGTGACATATTTGAAGTGATTTCTCATTTAAATAATTGATATAAAAATCACTTTAAATATATAACATTAGTTGATACGACTAAACATGACAAACTTTTATTAAAAAGTGGCGTTACTAATAAGATATCATACATAATTTGATGTCCAATGACACATTGAACAATGCATTAAAGTCCAAAGGAATTATACTTTCTAGTTTTTGCTCAAGTTAAAGGACTTTGAGGACTTCCGTCAAAAGAGAATTTGATGAATAAATTTGTGGAAGTACCATATCTTTGTTGTTGGTCGGTTGATTGGTTTTTATTAAATGATAAGAGACGATGTGACATTAAGAACCACTTATAAATAAATAAATAAATAATATATATTTATATGCAACCTAAGACAAGTGTAAAGGTGAAGATGGGAAGATATGCTATTTTGAACCAAAAGATGAGTCCTTGAATCCACCTTCAAAATAATATTTTTTTCTTCTTCTTTTTTTTTTTTTTTTTTTTTTAATATTTCATTTGAGTTTCATTTTCTTGGTGTAACCAAAGATCGATAGAAAATAATGAAATAAAAGATGGAAAGGAACTGAGGAGGCATTGCTGGCAATTCAAGAAACATTAGGGGTCGTTTGGAAACAGAAACGGTCATTTTATCTTATCTCATCTTATCTTATTATTACAATTTTCTCAAATTCTCACACAAAATATAATAAACAATTTAATTTTTTTAAATCTTAAAACAATAATAATATTAAAAAATAGTATTCTAACAATATTTTATTAAACTCATTTAAAACCATCTCATCTCATCTCACCATCCATTACTAAACTTTGGCTTATTAAAATAAAATAATATGATTTTTTTCAAAAAAAAAAAACTCATTTCGTGTGACCACATTTATGTCGTTTTTTTAGTAATGGATAGTTAAACACTTCTTGTATAACCAAGACCCCCACGAAATACCATAGTTTTCGTGTATTACTAAGTCACTATAAGTACTACAAATTTTATTACGTGATTAATCAAAAATTAAAATAAAAAAACTAATATTTATTATATCGACAAGTGTTACCAATTACAAAAAACTTATAAGATTTTACAATAAGATTTATTGTAATTTAGCATTTCCCAAATCAATACATTGGTGGTTGGAATAAGAGTAGTCTAGAGTAACATCCCATTTGTATCATTAATTAATGAGTAATATTGGTATTTGAAGGCATTTGCACTATACACAATTCATATAGCATAATTTTATTTGTAAGATTTAAATTTTTAAATTTATTTTTTTAAATTAAATTATGTCATGTGATGGTGTATAGTCTAAAAAAAATTTAATAGAATTATTTTTAATTAATACAGGCAGGCTTTTACAAAGAAATAATTTTTTTCATTTTAATTCATATCGTCCTTAGTAACACTTGATTATATAAAATATTTCAAATTGGTGCCGTTTAAGTGGTAAATATAATAAATAATTTGAAATGCAACACATTACCATGTGTGATCAGAGGTGACAAAATATAGGATAAAGAACAACATTGCTATTTATGAACGAGTTTTGTTACTCATCATCTCCACACACTACAAACCACACTTATTTTTATTTATTTTAATTTTTTTTAGTTTTATTATTATTAAACTAATTGAATTCTTCTACTCATTATTCGTTCACCACATATTTAGTAAGAGAGAAAAAAAAAAAGTATGGTGTGTGGTGTGTGGGAATAATAAATAAAATTTTTCTTTACAAATTCATGCAATTTTTGTAGACAATATATTCAATGTGAAACAAAACTTCAAGTCTTTGCTTCACAAATGGCAAAATTCAAAAAACAAAAGAAAACAAAAGCAAAAGGCAAGCTTGAGAGTGATTTCTAATCTTGGTTGGAATTGCTGATTGCACAAGCAAAGAAAGGAGGAAGGAGGGAGGAAGAAGTGGTTGACAGACTTATTATGGACCCCATGGCAGAGACGATAGACAATGATGTTTAAATTGGCAGAAGAAAATCACATCAAAAGCACTAACATTTGCCTTTCTTTGGGCAAAGTCAAGGCACTAACCATCCCGCTCCCTTTGATTTGAGTCTCTTCTGTCCTTTTTACCTGTGGGGAAGATCTTTTTATAATAATGACGATGAAGAAGAAGAAAAAGAGTGGAGGTAGGGGGAAAGAAAGGAAGAAAATGGGTGCTTTCCCTTTGTATCAATTTGTATACAGATTATTTGTTGATGCCAGAGTAGGAACCGCGTAAGGATCAATATGAGAAAATAAATTTAAAAAATACATATTTTTATACCTCGAGATAAGAAAGTGTTCGTTTATATAAATAAATAAATAAATATCACTCGTTATATTTTTATTATTAAATGTGTTTATATTGTTTCATCACATCTTTTTAAAATGAATTTTACTATACATCAATCAATATTTACCTCCACATCCCACACCTGACAATTTTTTTTTATATATATAAAGTGTGAGGTGTGAAATAGTGAATAGTAATTGATAAGAATAATTATTATTTTAAAATATATGATAAAAGTATAGCTAAAGTGGCTCTTTTTGTGGGGCCTACGAATAGATTACATCCCATAGACCCTAACAGCTTCCAAGTTTCATGAGTAAAAAGTAGCTGCAAAAGGTCAACTACATCAATTGATTAACTATCATTAAGCATGCTACCTTATTTTTGTGTTCCTTCATGATCTTGGCTTTTTATTGAAGTTTTTTGATTATGTATTAACATGTTCTGTTGTATGCAAATATAAAATGCTTCAAAAGTATGTAAACCTCAGACACTTTCATCTAACATGGTGGAAATGATGTAGATTCTGCCATAACATGCCTCCCTAGATGTGATTTTTATCTCAAAAATCCCATGAAAATTCATAAATTCCTTTAAAATTCACACATTATGTATACTTTTTTTCTTCCTTCTTTTAGATTCGTTATTTCAACAAAGTTTTTTGAGGAAATAATGTATTTATAAACTTATATTAAAAAATAAAATAGTCAGTATTCCTTTTTATGGGGGACAAAAGTAGGAAGTAGGTTGAAATTGGGAGAAAAGGTGGAAACTTCGTATGTTATCTTCTACTTTTGTTTCCTCTTCAACTAAAAAAGTGGTCAAGATTTGATCCATGAAGGTCTTGATGGTCAAGGATTTTTTGGAATTTTTTTAATTCAGCTTTCTTTCAAGTTCTAAGAGTCTAAAGAATACTTGGTATCCACATTTTTAACAGCCTTTGCTTTTCCAAAAGGTGCTTGCATTGTAACCTATTGTTTTGGTGAAGTGTAAACGCCACCTTCTTTGTTTCTCAAGAAGGTTTTATTCTCTAGATGCAGTCTTATAGGACTGGTTTGGTTATACAAAATCAAAATATCACATCTCATCTCATCTCATATAATTATTACAACTTTTTCAAACTATCACACAAAATATAATAAACAATTCAACTTTTTCAAATCTTATAACAAAAATTATATTAAAAAAATTATATGAGAACAAGATTTTATTCAACTTTCAACAAAACATTCTATCTCATCTGAACTGCATAACCAAACGAGACCATGTGCAAATTTAGTATAAATTCTTTGAAAAAAGTGAGATCCATCATTAGGTTTTTTCACGAGACTCCCAAGAATATCATCTTTTTTTCCCAAATAGACCATAAATAATTTGCATACTTTATCACTGTACAAATCATTTTCCTTACTCTAATAGCCCGCATTCATGTGAGACCAAACCAATCATTTGATACTACTTTTTAATTAGGTTTTAATTTGTACACTATAATTACTATTTTAATGTGTTTGTTGGAGCCTCTAACCCTTTTATTTATTTCTCATTCTTTAATGATGAAGTTATCTTATTTTGACCATAAAAAACTCCAAATCAAATAACTTATCATTTAATTTAATGATATTAATATCAAAACAATCCCTAGTACACATGAAGAAAATTAATTTGGTGTATGTTATCTGTATCTATAGATTCATTCTACACTTTAGGTTTCGTTTGGATACAAAAATAGTTTATGTCATCTCATTATTACAATTTTTCAAAATTTTCACACAAAATATAATAAACAATTCAATTTTTTTAAATCTCAAAATAATAATAATAAATAATATTTAATAATATTTTATTCAACTTTTAACTTTCATCTAAAACTATCTCATCTCATCTCATCTCATCTCATCTCATTTCATCTCATCTTAGTATCTGGCCTTAATTTATTGGATTGTTTAACTTGAGAGAGAGAGAGAGAGAGGTGTGACCATAGTTATGATGACATCTTTTTGTGGCCTTAGCTTTTAAAAAAATAATAATCCCTCGAATGATTTCAAACAAACTCAAGTCAGAGCTGTAATGCTAGTTAGTGCCTTTTCTTTTAGAGCATCCAAAAGCATACAGCTAAGGACCTTATCAAAATTAAAAAATATGAAGATATTTTTAAACAAAAAAGTTTGGAATAAATTATAATATTATATAGAATATGATTCTATCTTTCTTTCTTTCTTATTTTTCTACTTAAAATGCAAGCTCCAATAGGAACTGTTCACATGTCACCCACAGGTGTTGCCTCAGAAAGAATGAGATTAGAGAGAGAAATAAAACGAAAGTGGAGATGACACTCAACTTTTGACACAACATCACAGCAGGTTTAGAGCCTAAAGGGTGACTTTTAGCTCATAAATATTAGGACTGGCTGTTATGGCAGGCATAGAGATTTTTATTTATTTATAATTTGAAATTAGATTAAGCTATGTGAGTTTATAAGTTAATTTTTTATATACATCAGATATTCCTCTTGAAAAAAGACCATCCTCTTGCCAAACAAAGACAGAGAGCAGTGCAAGTGAACACTGTTTATCTAAGCTATTATTTGCTTCAAAGAAAATGTTATTTATATTTATAAATATATGTACATAAAAGGCAAAGGTGGTGACTAGGTGAGGAATAGGCCATCCCATTACTTTTTGTGCATTATAATAAGGATGGTAATATGTGATACAACTCATTAACTTCACACGAATATGATACGATAATAGTGGGTTTGAATTTGGTCTTAACGGATTCAGGTCAAAACGAGTTGACCCGTTAAGATACGATAGCTTAATGGGTTGATGACGGGGTCAATCCGTTATGACCCGTTAAAAAAATTAAAGTTATAATTATATTCTTATATCTAAAAAGAAAATTGTTGAAATTTTAATTTCGATATTTTTATACCCTTATATTAATATGTGGTGTAGGCCGGAATGATAAGTATAAGTAGAATCTTTCTTTCTAAAATTAGTCGATCAATCCCTAGATTCTGATGTCGGGTACCAGCTAAAATCCCTAATCAGAGAAATTTATCCTCAAGACTCTGTGCCATGTGTACAAATGGACACATCACATGCTGCATGTTAAAAAATTAGATAAAATATCAAAATAAGAAAAAAAAATGAAGTATAAGAACAAACAAAACAAAACAAATAAAAGAACAACAAAATTATAAAAAAACATGTATAAAAAAAGGAAAAACCCAACATAAGAAAAATAAGAACTATATGTAAGAAGAATGTACGTATAAAAATATATGCAAGTGCACAGAATCATAACAAGTAGTAAAGTGTTTTTAAATAAACGGATGTGAACCCATAGAGATTAATTATGCTATTGAGTACTGAAATTTACTAAATTAATTACTATTTAGAAAACTGAAATTTGAAGAATACATTTTCTAAATTAAACTGAAGAAAATATTATTAAAATTAAGATTTTAAAGATAATAAAAAAAGATCTAGAGCGTTTGATTTCACCTAGCAAGTCCAACACAATTTCGTCTTCCTTATTATAGAATTCCAATTATCCCAAATTGATGATAAAAATTTCTTAACTATTCAATATTTTCTTTTGAACAATATTAAAAATATCTCCAATTAATAACTACATATCTCTATGTGAATTTAACTAATTGGACTCATTAAGTTCATTGAATTTTTCTTGAAAACCACACTAATCGATGTAAAGTATCTCTACTTTCGCTCAACTAATGGTGCTTAATTTTAGAATTTTAATCACAAATCACCTCTCGGTCTCATTGCGATTCAATAGATCGAACAATAATTAATTAGAAAATCGTAAGCATTAAGAACAAAGAATAAACACTCATCATGGAAATATTGAAAAATACAATAACTTAGAATATAAATTGTGTGTTCAATGCTAGACTATATCAAAACTCTAGAAAATAAAATTAGTTCATAAGGAAATTGAAAAGAAAATGAATAAAACTAGTGTTCTTCATTGAAGTTGGTTGATGAAGCATGTGGCTCTTGCCTCTGCTCTCCAAATCCACCTTTTTGAAAGAAACTTCAAAAATAAACTCTAGAATATTGGACTCTAAAACTCAGACTCTCGTCCTCAATTTCGTACTAATGATATGCTTATATAGGATAGAAAAGAAACCCTAATGTTTTCATAATTTCCGCCTAAAAACTCGCCTAATTTTTAGGACTAATTTTGACAGTCTCGTACGCGCTTTATGAGTCAGAATTTAGAAATCTTTATTAACAACAAAGTTGTTATGTAAGCTTTCCAACCCATCTAGAATCGCATCCAATGGATGTATGAGTAGAAAGTTATGATTGAAACACTCAAGCAAGTCCAGGCTATCTCCCAGTGTATTCTGACCTTGGACTTCTTGTAGATTCCTTCTGTGATTTCTTTCTTTCTTTTCTTGGTCAAAATTACTTTCAAGCTATTTTCTAGTTGTTGCCCATGATATTATTTAGGTTGATCTTTTAAGTTGATCGATTAGACTAGTCGCCCAATCTAACCGCCTAGAGTCTTGTCACTAAGTCTTCTCACCTAAATCTCCTTGGCTCTTTTCAGATCTCGTTGCCTCTCATAGGTCTAGGTCCGTAATCTCTTTTTTTGTATCAAAATGCCCTCATTTCGCACTAAATCTTTTCATTCCTTCAAATCTAAGAAAATTAAAAAAAAATGTGTAGAAATAAAATAAAAATCATAGTAATATTGAAGGAAACAGACACTTTTCATAAATAAAAGTCATATAAAAATCACACTTATCAAAGAACTTACAAAAACTTTACTTGTTAACGTTTTAGTTATTGATATACTGAAAATGATAAATTTTTAAAAAAATTGAAAAAGTAAATTTTACACGTAAAATTGTAATTACACATAGCACGACTCACTAACAACGTTAAAAACATTAAAAAAAATTAAAAGACAATTGCAATATTTTGTGTAGCATCCTAGCATGCACGAAACCTGACGACAATCTAAAAAAAAATAAGCCGACGTCAAATGGTAAAATGCACCCAACATTCGTAAATAAATAATGATTGGGAATATATATATAAATAATAATAGTACTATTAAAAAATTATAAATAATATTATGGTGTCAAAGTTTCAGCAAGATCGTTTGAATCAAAAGTTTTTTCTATTTTTTTTTTCTAATTTTTATAACTTATAAGAATAGATTGTAAAAGTGCAAAATTTGTCTTGAAAAGAGATGTAAAAAATATAGCATCAAAACAAGTTTTTGCAAGATGGCAGTCAATTTTTAAGTATTTTTTTATTATTTTGATATGGAAAATATAAAGTGAGATCAAAACTCAATTCCTGACTTCCTAACTCATATGATCGTTTACATGGGAATGAGTGACAAAAAACATTCTTCCTCCCAAAATAAGNGATTTTTAAGTATTTTTTTATTATTTTGTTATGGAAAATATAAAGTGAGATCAAAACTCAATTCCTGACTTCCTAACTCATATGATCGTTTACATGGGAATGAGTGACAAAAAACATTCTTCCTCCCAAAATAAGAGTAAAACGAAAACACCCAAGAAAGAAGAGTTTGAAAAACTAGTAGTCATCCCTGAATATGGTATCGAATACCAGTCAAGTCTCCTCAAGTTACCATTCAGTCAAAACAAATAAAAGGTCCTTGGACCAATTGCAAGACCATCCCCTAGACCTATTGCCAGACTCACCTATGAGTTTGCCTTGGCTTCCACAGCAAACATAAGTTTAAGACCATCCACCTAGAAAAATCCGATAGTGAGTTTCGAAAGTAACCAAATACTTAGAGAATGTCGTATGTCCCAAATAACCAGTTAGTATACATTCTTAACTAGTATACAAGTAACCTGTTCAAATACAACTTGATCAAAGTCATATAAAAGATCCAACAGACTTAGCTCAAGATCTTTATCCTCCGAAATGGTATTTTGCTCCATTTCACCCAACCACGTCTATCAAATATTACAAGGCAATCATTGAACAAACTAAGTTAGCTGTTTTCAACCCCATCATGGATAAGTTTGACCCCACTGGTCGAAAAATAGAATTCCATAAGTTCTACATTTTGAGTATAATTTCTAAAAAAGAATGGGAACTCACTCATCCGTCCTCAAGAAACTACAAGATCATGAAAATCCATTTAGTTATTAAGACTATGTGAAAACATGGTTCAAAGTTTTTCTCTACTAAAATGAGACCTACAATCATTCTTGGTTTATAAATTTTGACAGCTCCTTTAAAAGTAAAATTCCAAGTTGGTTGTTAAGATGGTAGACTACCTATGGTCCCATCATGGAAATCTACCTAGAAGAATTACTAGAAGTCATCATACAGTTTTCTATTGTCATCCAAAGTTGATAAATATGATTCTCAGTTTCCTGTTTTTCTCATTTTCACAAGTAAATATAAAATGCAACTGCCTGCTAGAAATTTAACGGTAAAATTTTTATTGGCTTTAGGAATCTTGTGACAACTCCATAAGTTTCCACGAATCGACTAATCGTATAGGTTTTAGTCTGTCAACATAGTCTGTGTTATCACTCACTATGGTGCTAGAAGTGCAATTCTAATTATTTGAGGTGTGTCAGAATGTGTTATGATCTGTATCATTAGACTCAGTTGATTATTTAGTGTTTTATAGCGCAATAAATTCATTTTCATATTTTTAGACAAAATGCTTGTTCGAAACTATGAATTCTTTTTTAGGAGCACTTCAGGATTGAATTTCAGTAAACGATTTTCACTGTAAGTTAATTTGAATATTTAAGACTTTTTAGTGCTAAGTTTATTATTCACTTTCTAGAGTGAATAGTAACCTCAGTAAACACACCAAGTATAGTGTTTTCAAAATCACAGTGTGGAATGTCCAAACTATATTAGAGAGATTTTATTTGGACACTTAGCAAGATCTTAGTCACACATAGTAAATAGTATTAGACACTTGACACCAAGAAGAACGTTTGATGGATTTGAAATAATTAAGGTGTATGTGTGATCATGCCAGTTAAGCAAAAAACCATATTCCATCAGACCGATCAAATGGTGCCAAATCAAAGAGGATTTTCACCCTAGTCAAGTCCTACATATTAGAGTCTAACTGAGAACCCAAAAGCATGATTGAAATCAAAATCTTAAGCGGTTTTATCCAAACCATAAAGTTAACCTCAAATACCTAAAAGAATCAGTTTCTAAAATTGTGTTTAATCGCTTAATTAAATTACTTCCACATGTTGTTAATCCTTTAAATTTATGTTAGAACATCATTATCCAACCTTTTTAATCTTGAAAAATTGATTGGACCAAGAGATATTGAATTTGAGTTTGATAGTAATCCAAACTCTCTTAAAACTCCAAAATTTAGGCTCATTAGGTTTAGGCCCATTAAGGCCTACGAATTTGGTCTCATTAGCATTACTTCTTGGCTAAGTTTTGCACCCCCACTTGGCTGACCAGATCTTTCAAAAAGAAGGCCTAGAAGATTTTGAAGTAAAAATCTAAAGGACCACCTCACTCTTTCACTTTTACACTCCACCTTGAAAAAAGATCTTGGGCTGATTTTTGTTTATTGTAATGGGAAGAAAAGGCCAACACTCAAACTTTATTTCCGTCCTATCGCTTTCCATAATTTGTATAAGAAGCTCTCCAGTCCACTTCCCATGAAAAGCAACCCTCCTTTACACTTTTCTTTGTTAGAATACAAAAGACACTCTCAGACAGTTTTTCTGATCTCTGTTGCACGCCTAATTCGAAGCTTTTGTAGGTGTTTCCTCACAAAGTTTCTTTCATAAAATTTGTTCATTTTTTAGTCTAGTTTACGTGGATATCTCATTTGTTTCATTAGGAGATCATTTGACTGGTCAAAAGTTATTCAAATCCAACAAAAGTCATTCTAGGCGATAAACTAGAGAGTGTGTTGTAGTTTGGAGTTTTTGACCAAGCTAATAGATAGATCTTGGTCCAAAACTTTTATGGACTACTGTTAACATATGTATATGATTACTTGTTGAGGATTTTTTGCATGATTAAAAGTTTTGGTGTTAGATTTTCTTAGATCTAGAAACTTAGAAATTGGAAGAGGAAAAACAGTTTCTATTTTGAGAAGGTTTAAATATTTTATGATTTAATCCTAATCAAATGACTTTGATATTTTTATTTGAGGATCCTAAGCATCTTATATACATGTTCGAATTTCTTTTTAATATATTTGATGCTAGTTTCAAAGATATGAAATGTTATGCAAGGAGATATTCAGTTAGACCAAAATGATGATGTTCTTGTCTAAATTTATATTTTGGTTAATTTTTAACCATGTGATCTTGAGTTTGAAGTTTGGATCTATTTTAAGACACTTTTTTAAACCATGTGATGATTGGATTTAAAAATCACATCTTTATAAGTCATGGATCAAGAGATTGATCAAAACAAGTTAGAAACAAAATTCTGTTTTGAACTTAGAAGAAAAATAAAAAAAAGTTTAAGTATGGTTTTAGTGATTTTGTTGACTTTTATTCATGATTCAAAACATGATTATTCTTAAGAATATGTTATGAGTATATTGAAGAAAAGTTTTGGTTTAATCATGAGTTTTGGAATTTGAAAGTATTACAACAAAAACCAAAGGAAATAACCTATGTAAAATTTTGGCCCTATAAAATTTTAATGGTTGTGTTTAGTTTTAAATTTTTCTGAATAAGATACTTGAGTTTAGGATAAAATTTACATGAGGTATGTAAATTTTGATATTTTTGGAGTTAGAATGTAAAATCCTTAAGTTATGGGTAAAATAGTCATTTTTCACACATAGAGAGTCTCTGAGTTAATATTTTTCCATATTCCTAATTGTTAGTGAGTAAGTTCTAACTTTTAGAAATTACTACTTTCAGTTCCTCGTGATCGCACTTGAGTTTTGTCTAGAAAATGAGAAGACCAAGATAAGTTAGTTTTTAACTTCCTAACAGTTTAATGTGTATGAATGATAAGTAAAGGAACTACAGTGTATGTATGTATGTTATAACATGTGTCATGCCAAGTCATTACATATTTATATGATACACATAATTTATTCTGTCATGAGTTATTCATCTGTTACACAAGACATTCTATCATGTATTGCTATACATTGCAAGTATGTCATGTCATTTAATATACACTGTTGCAAGTATGCGATGTTAAGTATGTTGTCTGTTGCATGTTATACCATATTACGAAATATTGTATGTTACATATTATGTCATATTACGAAATATTTCTATTTCAAGTATCTTTTGTGTTATGTTCAAGTCATGTTGTGTTACGTCAGGGCTTCTGTCCTTTCATACTCCAGTCACATTTCATCTCGAATACAGTTTGTATATCTTCAGAATAGTCATGTCAAGTAGTTCATGTCAATTACGACCTTAAGTGTTAGGATGGGGTAATATCCTAGTGAAACCCTTTTGTTTACGCTGGAGTGTCTAAATAAGTGTGAAATTCTCTGAGTTGACAAAATATTATCAACGAATAACAAGCGGGGCCTAACTAGTTGGTCACCGAAGCGCACCAGACACTAACGCTGATGGAGCCACATTTCAATTCTTGTGGGATCTACAGCGAGTGTGGTACACGAGGTATAAGGACCACAATAAGTGTGGAACACACAACTCACTCACAGCTGGTGCAAATACCTGTGTTGTGATGAGGTAATCGATAGGGACACATGGCTCTAAGAGATCCATGTAGCACCCAAGTAGTTGAGTTTAATCAGTTAAATAAAGAAAATTCCAAATTCATGTTAAGTCAAGTCTCAGTTGAAGTCTAGTTCAATTTAAGTAAGTCAAGTTCAGTTTACGCTTTAATTTAAGTTATGTCAGTTATGTTATGTGGTATGTCAAGTTATACTATGATTACTTATGATTTTAATTATGCATTCATGTTTTTACTGTCATGCATGCATTATTAACCTGTGTGGAGGTTTTCTGTTAACTTGCTGAGATTTATAATCAAATCTCACTTTAGTAATCTCAACTACCATTCCCATCAGAATGGTAGATCTTATCACAGGACCTGAAAAAGAACTGGGATTAGACCAACTGGATACAGCCGACTGAGCGACGGTGCAGCGTCAATGTTAATATAATAGTTAACTTAAATTACTACATGTACTATGGAGTTACA
>QEOT01004333.1:212187-406660 GCA_003123785.1 Pterocarya stenoptera
AGAAAATGATATGGAGCATTTCGTTGAAGAGAAATGGGGTGAGTCTAGGCGGGAGAGCAGAAATGGGAAACACAAAAGCAAATGAAAACGGTGCATTTCAATGCCCGATTTCATGTAGTAATAGTGTTGCTGGATCCATTAGAAGCCCCACAATGAGTTTCCAAAGTGGGTTATTCAATGGCTTCGTGAGGAATGCTTTGGGTTCATGCAAGATTACGATTCCGCCAGTTTCGAGCTCTGTAGCGATAGATATAACGTGGGTCTTGTAGAAGAATTGACTTTCAATATCAAGGTGGACGGGAATTCTGAGCCGTATGTATAGGAATTGTTATTGGGTGCCCAATCAAGACACAAGATCTTTTATGAGAATTTTGTGATCAAGGCTTTCTACAAAGCCGAGAAAGCACACGGGCCAAATCAAGAATTGTTTTTTTCTTTTCTCTTCACATTAGAATTCTGATTGTAAACTTACATTGTTTTTATGGGGAGTACTTTTGATGATTTGGGTTCAGACGTTTACATGTTGATTTGTTGTAGATGCGCGCCAACAGTGATCCATACTTGCACAGCCTTGCGTAGAGACGACATTGCTACTCGCGTTGGTTGGCGCTAATTCAACGGTGGTTGCTGCAAGGCTTTTGAATGACACATTTGATGACCCTTTTATGAGCTATAACTATATTTTTGGGATGTTTGGAGCTAGGGTCGCAAATTTGGTCTGAGGGCGAAATTTTCGTAACTTCCATCTAGCATTGAATTGAGTAGTAAAATAGAAACAGGCTATTCAATGCTTGAGAAAGACTTATCGTTGCATGTACAAGAGCATTTGTGAAGTAAATGAAAGTTAACTCTTTCAAGAACAAAGTCAGTGGGAGAAATGTAACCACTTACCAGAGACGACACCGACAACTTAGGGGCTTCTCTCCTATCTGATGATGGAGTTAATGTGGGTGGCAGAGGAGTGCAGCACAACTGACCTTCAAGATTTGAGAGAGACATGGGTCGTGGAGGAACGAGGAACGTGAAAATGGGGCACAAAAACAAGCTTAGGGGAGACGAATGGAACATTCAAACCAGATCTGGGAATGGAGAAATAGAACCAGTTCCTTCTTCTTCTTTTTTCTAGTGTTTTTTCTTCTCTTTTCTTTTTTAATATAAAACAAGCGCTGACTTGGCGTTCCACCACGTCAGTGGCATGCTCAATTTCGTGCGCAATAGCAAAACTGTTGGCGCATTGCCATTGTTTTTTGTTTGTGAGGTTGCAAACTAAGGAACACCCATTCACCCACTTTCAAAAGATCGCTCAGTCCTCGTTCTATCTGCACACATCTCCATTCTATGTTGGGCCTTCTGCAAATTTTCCTTTAAGAGAGACAACCACTACTCTTTAGATTTTAACTATCGGTCCACTGCAACATTAGCAGTGGTTCCAAGAATGTAAGTCAGTAATTTGGGAGGGGGATATCAAGCCTCAAATGGGGAGACTCCAATTAAAGAATTACTAGTGGTATTATAACACTATTCTGTCAAAGGGATCCAGTTGCTACATTCTCTTAGCATACTGTGTACTTGCCCAATAATTCTAAAGTTAGAATATTGATAATTTTTATTATGCCTAAACCATATTTAATGGGCTATATTGGATAATTCCATAGGAAATAAATTATTGAGATTGATTAAAAGTTTTAATTTGATGTAATAATTAGGTTAAATCTCATTTATTATTTATTGAACAAGTTAGACTCCTTTTATAATTTAAAGATAGGCCATGAGAAATTTATTTCAATTTAAAATCATCACTGATTAAAGTCTCCTACGTAGTCCCGGTCACTGCCAAATCCTACATTGAATGAACTACTATATCATGTTTTTAAATTCAAACTCTATTCTTAGATGATCACAACTGAATGTTCAGCAGATTAGTGTCACTACATGTATTAATCGAGTCAAACTCAAACTCGTCGGCACTTTCTCTCAAATCTCTCTATAAATATCTCCATTCTGTGTTATTTGGAAAAAACCATAAACCTCCATAAGTGCAGTGGTCAAACCCAAGATACCAGTCCAGTAGCATGATTGATTTTGTGTCGAAAATTTTAGAAAGTAACACTACAAGGTAAATAGTTTGATCTTAAGTTAGGATTAGCATATATTAGTTAGTTATATATTATTATTATTAAATCCAATTCTTTGGAAGCCAATGTTTATATACCATGCATGTTATGATATTTATAAATACATCATTTATCATATTTCATTTTGCATATTATAATTATGTATGTATTATGCATCTCACATTGCATAAAACACGTAAGCTTTCATGATCAAATGTAAGATAAGCTCAGACTAGTTAATCAGATGGCCATTCAGATTCATGGTACCAATGCGATTAATGGGTAGATGTGCGAGCCATAGACCTAAGCGTGGTCCACCATAGTATGCTAGAATATTATTAGCGACTCCCCTTGCAGCAGCTGCGGAATGTGGGACTGATACACAACCTTGCACACAAGATTAAGTGTGTGAGCCAATAGGATAAGTATAATAAGTCAAATAATTTAAAGATAAGTCATTCATGTCATAAGCATACGTATGAATGATCATGATTTTAATTCTCAGCATGAAATATTTTATGAAAAATCTTATGTTAAGTATGTTTACATTATGATGGGTTTCTTACTAAGTCATCAACTTATTTTAGTTGTTTTATATTTTTAAACTACCCTAGGTCAAAATTTTATGAAGGTAGACAAGATGAGACTTGATGTCCCTTCTTCTCTTATATTCTATTATGCAATCATTGCCCATTAACTTTAAAATTCACTTCTACTCTGCTTCAATGCCTACCTTCTACTCAAGCAAGTATTTAAGTGCCTACTGGTCAGTTTTGACCTTGAAAGTCTGGCTCAACAAATAGAGTTTTGACCTTGAAAGTCTAGCTCAACAAATAGGGCCTTAGGTCGCTCACTACAAATACCAATGCCAACAACTCCTTCTCATATGTAGATAGAAGCAATGCCTTCACTTTTATAGCCTTGCTGGAAAAGGCTATGGGTTGGCCTTCCTGCATACGAACAGCCCCTAATCCCACCACAAATGCATCACATTCAATCATGAACCCCATAGAGAAATCAAGCAACCTCAATATATTAGGCTGAGTGACAGCCTGCTTTAACTAGAGGAAGGCCTTGGTAGCTTCTTCTGATCGTACAAAGGAATTCTTCTTCAATAACATTGTCAATGGGGCTGTTATTGACCCATAATGCCTTATGAATTTCCTGTAATAACCTATGAGGCCCAAGAAGCCTCTCAAGGACTTCAGTGTATTAGGAATGGGTCATTCCAACATAAAAGAAATATTTGTTAGATCTGGAATCACTCCATTCCCAAAAATAATATGGCCCAAGTAGTCAACCTTAGTCACCTCAAACCTACATTTGGACCTCTTAGCATATAAAATATGATGTTTTAAGACTGCTAGCACTGATCTCTGGTGTTTCAGATGGTCAGCAAAATTTTGGCTATAAACCAAAATATCATCAAAGAAAGCTAAAACAAATTTTCTAAGAAATGGTTTGAATACCTATTCATCAACCCTTGGAATGTACCAAACGAATTTTTAGTCCAAATGGCATCACCAAGAACTCATTGCGATCATCATGAGTTATGAATGTTGTTTTAGATGTCTTCTTCCTTCATTTTGATTTGATGATAGTCTGACCTTAAGTCAAACTTAAAAAATATCTTAGCACTAAAGAGCTCATCAAGTAACTTATCAATGATAGGTATGAGAAATTTGTCTTTGATGGGTTCTTGATTTAAGGTTGGGCAGTCCACACACATTCTAACATCAGCCTTCTTGACTAATAGAACTGGTGAGGAGAATAGAATTTGACTTGGCCTTATAACCTCATTCTTCAACAAATCTTACACGATCTTCTCAGTCTCAATTTTATGGTAATAGGGGTATCTATAAGGTTTGACTGATGCAAGAGAGGTTCCTTCCTTCAATGCAATCTGGTGATCAAATGACCTTAGGGATCGCAGCCCCATTAACTCCTAGATAACTCCTTGAAATTCATGAAGCACCTCTGCTATCTCAATCTGCACCTCATTAGCTTCTTTACTACCTTCCACTTCTACTAACTACTACAACCATTCTTGTTTCCCCACAAATGAGGAGTCTGAAAGCTTCCCAACTACTTCCACTACTATGCGTTCAAAATCAAGGCCTTGCAAAATTAGATTTCTCTATTCCATGACTAACTTCATGGACATATTTGTAGACATATTTGTAAAGTCCCAGTTGATGGGTCCTAATAGCTTAAGCCATTGTACAACAAGGACTATGTCACATCCCCTATGAGTTAGCACATGAAAAGGAACTAAAAACTTAGTGCCTTGAATTATGATGACTTCCTCACACCTCCCTCGACGTAGAATATTATCCCCATTAGCCACTTCAACTTGCAAACTGGAATCTTTCTTAATCTTCAACTCAGCTACCTCAACCACTAATTGATCCAAGAAGTTATTAGTACTTCCTAAATCCACTAAGATCTCTACTAAGAAAGATCCAATCTTTCCAAGCAATCTCATGGCATTTTTGCTAAGCCAGATATGGCATGAATGGATATCTCTAAATCCTCATCTCCACACTTCTGCCCTTCAAAACAACCCTGCACTAACTTAATACCATCCTCCTATTCCCCTTCCTCTTCCACAAAATCCTCAAGTTGAAAAAAGTAAACTTTAGGATTTTTATAGACATGGGCTGGATTCCATTTCTCTTCACAGTGATAGTAAAGGCACTTTCTCATTTTTTTTCATCTATTTGTGAAGTGAAAATTCTTTTAGTTGGAACATTACTTTTTCTGTATTCTACTTCCCCCTTCTTCTGTTATTTCAAAATATCCCTTCTCAACACTAGCCTCATTTTGTCTCCATACCGTTCTTGATGTTAAAATATATTCTTCTTGGATTTTGGCTAATCCAAAAGTTGCACTAAGGTTGATAGGATTGAGCATTCTAATAGGAAGCTGAATCTCATCCTTCAGGGCACTCAAGAAATAACTAAGTTTGTGCCTCTCAGACAAACCTTTCAACCTATTTGACAGTCCTTCAAATTCTGCATTGTAAGAAGTCAAGGAAGAAGTCTATTTAAGGCAAGTCAATGCCTCCATAGAGTCATCATATGTTGTTGGCTTGAATCTAATCTGCAAGGCCTTCATAAATGAATCCCACCCAGTAAATTGGTTACAATCTAATGCATCTTGATACCAAACTAAAGCCTCCCCTTCTATATAATAAGAAACCATTAAAAGCCTCTAGTCGGAAGGCGTTTGATAAAATTTAAAATATTGAGTGGCCTTAAAAATCCACCGAGCAGGATTGTTTCCATCAAAATGGGAAAATCCAGGCACACCCCACTTGTTATGAAACCCCTCTCCTCATATCCCACTAGTCTAGGTTCCCGAGACCCATCTTGAACATAATTAACTAGTTTACATTCAACTAAAGATTGGATCATATTTGTTAGTTGATCTAACCATTCAGTGATACCATGGATGGCCTGCTGGTGGTCTTCCAACTGCTTTTGCACAACTTCTTGCTACCTTTGTGACCCTTCCTGATGCAACTTCAGAGTGGCTAAACACGTACCTTCTGCCATGAGAGGATTGCCTCTCTGTTACTAATTGTCAGGGACAACCTTTTATCTCCCAACAACTTAATAGTAGAAAAGAAAGAAACCAACCTCAAAGAACAAAAGATAACACAAATGAAACCAAGAATGAATCAAGAACCAAGTGTGCATTCTTAATGATAATTTTCGAGGAATTCTCAAACCTCCAACAAATCCTTCATAGTATAGAAAATGATCAACATTGAACATTTTCCGCCGCTTATATACATATGGGATCTGCTCTTACTAGAAGCATAAAACGCAACGTTAAAACACACCGTTTCTCACTCAAGTGCGAAACGCAACCCTCAACACATTAAACGCACTACTCCTATCAACTCTCTTAACATGAAACACATTGTTTCATTCAACCAAAATGTACCGTTTCTTTCCTTTCCTTCTTTCTTTCCTTCCAACCTTTAATACCATTATTGCTTCCCGTGGCATATGGTGTATTTGAAAGATTTGGAGTAACTCAAAATCCAATATTTCTTCTATCTCCAATTATATTCCGAGGGTAGTATTTACATATTAGGAGAAAAAAAATGAATTTAATCAAAACAAAATTGAAAGCAAAACTCTTTTGAGGATATAGAGAATTTTCATGCACAGTAAATTAGTTTAAAGGTACGTATTGGAGACCCCTATAATGTATACAACATCTGTATTATGATCTTAAAAATTATTAAAAGTTCATCTATTTCCCTTTTTAGAAGAAGCATAAGCTGAATTAGTTGCAGGCTATAATGTAGAATATGGGCGAGATTATCTTATATTGATTATTTTTCACTTTTGTAGTTAAAAAAATCAAGTATGAAATGAAGTATAAAAAACTTCTCGTGAAATGAATATCTTATATTTCAACTTAGTTCATTTACTTGAAACCCTCTATTTATGTATTCGATATAAGGATATACCTACAACTCTCTTACAACTATTCTAAAACTTATTTTAAATCAACAAATATATTTGTGACACATCATTAAAAAATAATTTCAATTTTACATAGCTACCCATCATTTTAAGTAGAGTAGTAAAATAGTTGTAAATTAATTGTAAATTTATAATTTTCCTTGTAATATTTATAGGATAAAAATAGGCTTACTACTTCCTACCACCCATTTACTACTCCTTTTATTTATTTATTTTTTTAATTTTTTTTACTTAATGGTTAAGAAATTGATTATTAGTGAAATTGTATATTATTTTTTAATTTTTTTCTTAATGATTAATGATATTAAAAAAATAAAGAGTCGTGCTACAGCCCCCGCTGGGGTGTAGCCTCACTTTTTTATGTGTATTTTTTTTAAGTTTTTTTTTTTTTTATATATAGATGTTTTTAACAATTTTCATATTTTAAAAAAATAAAATAAATTTAAAATATTATTAAAAAAACACTTCCTTAATCAGAAAGTAAAAAAAAAAAATCATTAAAAAATACTTCCTTAATCACCAAGTAAAATAAAAAAATATTTTTTTATAATTTTTTATTTTACTTCGTGATTAAAAAAGTATTTTTTAATAATATTTTAAATTTTTTTATTTTTAAAAAATATTTAAAATTATTAAAAAAATCTATATAAAAAAACACTTTAAAAAAAACACATCAAAAATAAAGCATACACCCCAACAGGACGTGTAGTATTATTCAAAAATAAAATCCAAATACACTAAAGAGTAATAATTAAATAATAGTAGGAGAATAGTAAACCTATTATTATCCATATTTATATACACAGAAAAGCAAAGTATAGCGCAGCAAAGGCTTAATCAAATATCTCATTTTGCCCAATCCTAGGTCTAAAGTACTTCTCCTTTGGTCCTAATTTCATTAATCCCTCTCTTTCTTAAGCCCAGGCAATTGTTTCTGCCTGCCTTTACTCTCTTTTTTTTTTTTTTTCCCCCTGAGCTCTCTTTCGCTTTCTCTCATTTTCATTATAAAACTCAGGTGATTGATTTTGATTTCTCAGTCTGCTTTCCTTTCCCTCTCAGCCTCCTTTACCCTCCACTACCTCCTGTCGTTGTCGTTCAGTTCTTCTAGTAAATAATTGCTAATGCATCAACTACATAGCATTTCATTTTGATCAATCATTACACCCTCAGATGGGATTTTTAGCACTTTTTCTTACTTTATTTTTTTTTTGTGTTCGTTATTACTACCCTTGTCTAGTAACTTTCATGATCATGATCACATAATTGGGAGGTTGAATGGTTGATTAAGGCCGTTTGAATGCAGAAACGGTTTCATCTTATCTCATCGAATTATTATAATCTTTTTAAATTTTCATACAAAATGTAATAAATAATTTAACTTTTTCAAATTTTAAAATAATAATAATATTAAAAAATAATATTATAATAATATTTTATTTAACTTTTAACTTTTATCTAAAACCGTCACATCTCATCTCATTATCCAAACGGAACCTAAAGGGTTGAATACACTTTTCACCCTTCTACATTTTTAAAAATGTCACTCGTTTACAACATAATTATATAAAATATTGTAAAAGGAGTTGTATTAAATTCATTTTTCCTCTCGGAAAACTGTGGGTAACAAAAAAGATTTTGGTGAAATTGAGTGGACTTCAGCGATTGGATGGATAGGCTCCTTACCCATATGTACATCAGACCCATTTATGATTTATATTGGGCTATGCAACATAAATCTGCAACTACTAGCTTCATTAATTTTTCCAGAAATTTAGCCTGTTATAGAAAAGAACTTAAATAAAATATAAATAATAAAAGAGACGCGAAAAGAAAACAAGAGAAAGTGGGACAAGCCCTGGAGGAACAGTAGAAAGAAAAAACGTATTTTTCCCCATTTAGAATCAGATTTGTACAGAGGAGCAGGGGTGTAACGGGTCCGGTTTGGTCTAATCTGATTTTGAATATATTTTATAACCGAATCACCGGTTTTGAGATTTGAAGAACTTATACCGTACCGGTTATACCCCTAAACCAGTACTTCAGGTTTCGGTTTGGTTTTTTTGATATATTATATAGTATATAATATATTACAGTATATAATAATATAGTGATAATATATTGTAATATATTATAAACGTATTATAGACTACAGTGATATATTATAATATATAATATAGTGATATATTACAGTATATTGTAATATATAGTAATATAATATTAGTATAACTATGAATACAATAGACTAGGCCTGTTTGGATAGAAAAACGATCACATCTCATTATTAGAACTTTTTCAAATTTTCATATAAAATATAATAAACAATTCAACTTTTTCAAATCTCAAAACAATAATAATATTAAAAAATAATATTTTAACAATATTTTATTCAATTCATCTAAAATCATCTTATCTCATCTCACTATCCAAATGAGCCTTAGTGATATAGGATTTTAAAATTTAATATTATATTAATTAGTAATTTATCATATAATACAAAATTATTTTATATATAATTATATATAGTATATATAAAAATTATATATAATATAAAAAATATTTTATACAATATAAAAAAATTAAAATATATATATGAACCAGTTTGGTCCAGTTCGGTCTAGTGTTAGAAAATGAAAAACTGAAACCAGACCGATTTTGATCGGTTTTAAAAAAAAATGAAACTGGTACCAAACCGAACCGAACCCACCGGTTCAATCTAGTCCGGTTTACCGCTTCACTGGATTTTTTTTTCACCCCTAGGGGGGAAACACACAAAACAAAAAAAAAATGAAAATACTAAGACATGTTCAAACCATACACCGTCAAACACAATGTGGCTGCCTCATCATACTATCTGCAGAATAAGATTGGTCAAGTGAATTTTACCAAATGGCTAGATCTGATATGTAGAACTATCCAACCCACTTGAATGGTAAAGTAAAATGGAAAAAAAAAATTATAAGCATGGAAAGAAGCAACTCATGTAAATCACATCCTACAACTTCATTGGAAAATCATCCTGCATGTCCACAATTGCAGGATGCATCAAACTAGAAAGAAACCTCAACTGAGCTAAAATCTCACAGCAACTATACCCCTATAAGCTGGTGTTTATAAATTTCAGCATTTCAGGCTTCCCCCAAAACTGAATTTCACTTTGCTAATGTTACATACTTTTTAGTTCACTCCATATGAGCCCGAGTCCTCAACCCTGTACAAGTTCACCAGATGTATTGAATTCTTGAATTATAGCATTAAGTATAAAGCTCTTTCTCAAGTGCTTTGCCTCTGAATTCTGTTCATGAATGATTAATCTATATTTATACACGCTGACAACAAGACAATGAAGCTAAAGCTAACTGCTGACAACTACACCAAAATACACTCATTATATTTCTTTTTTGGTGCAGAAATCTTATTTCTAAAGAGATTGAATTCGGAACTATTATAAGTCCAAGGTCCAATATAGAAATAATTTCAGAGGTTTGCCTTGACTTTGTCCTTGTCAACAAACAATTCGAAATGCCTCAACTTTGCAGTAAAATTGGGAAAGAACGTGAAGCATTACAGAATCAAGCATTATAACATTTTTTTGATAACATTGAACATCAGATAATTCTGTCAAAAGGGTTTTCAATTTATTGGTATAAATAAGTGGGCTGTGGATGAACTTTGAAAATTAAAACAGGGAACAAAGCATTACAAAGTGAATCTACTTAGTGCCTCTCAAAAGCAAATAAAAGGCAGAAACATGAAAGCAGACACGTTCAAATACAGGCATGTTAAGAAATGAAAACCAAATTTTTTAGCTAGACAAAGCTATCTCAATGAAGATTAATTCTAGTCAATAAGATAAATGCCCAGAGAAGCACCCTGTACGGCCAAGTTGAATCACACATCTTCCTTTCAGTCGAGCATATAAATCCTCAACAACCCACAACAGCACAGTTGTACACAAACACACCCACATTCTCCTTCACACCAAGAACCTTCCAGTCCAAGGTTCCATTATTGACCCCAGACTTTGGACACCAAGAGTTCAGTACAATCCCTTCACCTTCTGGGCCTCTTTGGCCACCCACAACCAGCAGTTCCTCTCCACAAGCCTTGAAAGCCAGGCCCCAGCCATTTGCCAAATCAGCCCTCACTGGAAGCCTTCCCAACACATCCCAGGTGTTCTTCACTTTGTCATACTTCTTCACCATGTTGGTCAAATGCTCGATTGCATATAACTGGTTATTAACAACTGCCACAAGAGGAGGAGCCTGGGTGGCCCTGTTGGCAAATGGATACATATCCTCTATTTTCCTCCATTTCTTCGTCTGAAGATCATACTCCTCTCCACAGGTCAATGGTACCAAGGTATTTAACACCCCACCAATCACGTAGAATTTTTCATCCATAAAAAAACCCGAGCACAATTTACGTGGCGTGTGCATGCTGGGTAACATTTCCCAAGTACCTGATGAAGAGTCATACAATTCAGCAGATTGCAAAACATTCCCAGATTTATCACTCCCTCCTGCAACAATAGCAATCGAACCAAGACTACTCGAACTGGACAAACACCGAGGGCGGTGACCAAGGCTACTTGACCCAAACAAACACCGAGGACGGTTCATACCTTGACACTTGACCCAACTCCGATGAATCAAACTGTACTTCCAAATGGCAAACTCCAACAACTCACGACCAAAAACCAACAATTCACTGCCCACAGCCAAGGACTCCTTATCAGCATGATTAAAACACTCATCACAAGGTATTCTTGGCAACGTCATCCATTTCTTTCTAATGGGATCAAATGCTTCCCACCCCCTTGGATCACAAACTAAATACACCCAATGCTCCAATTGTTTTCTCAACCCATATAAACACCCACTTTTAATTAAACCATTAAAACTTGTATTAACACAAGATAAAGATGCGTAGTCCGATCTACTCACCCAAGCAAGGCAATCCAAAGCGAGGTCGTTGATAAGACCAGGGAGAAGCGAATCACTTGGTCCATATCGAGGCCGACCATCATTCACTCCTCCCTCTGGATTCATTTTCGAAATAGTAGTCACCTCCTCCCCTCCACCTCCACAGAAATAATCCTAGCAAGCTTTGTCTGTTATGTTAAAAACAAATCTCTACTATACCCCAACAAAACCAAGCAAACTCTCAACCAAAACTTCTTCTATACCGCAAATCCTATATCTTGTCCCAATACCCGGAAAACAAATACCGAGCTTTGCACGCAATTGGTCTCCATGTGTTTATTCTTTCCATCAGTTTAACACGAAAACGTATACCCAGAAAAGGAAAAGTGCATCGATGCAACTAAGAAGATGGCAAAATGTTTTCACATTTGCCGAAACTGATGCAATCTCAGCTCAAACGAATCGAGCATGGAAACGCATGCATCCCCCGTATAAGATTGGACTTCTAGTGATACCACCGAGTTATATTGATTTTCCAGAAAATTTATCGGCTGATTTCCAGCAATCCAAACAGAATTACCTGAATTTCAAGAAAAATAAGGAGTTAAAAAAAGAATTGAAAAAATAACATTCGACTGAACAGTGAAATGAGCAAAATATCTCTTAGTTACTATTGAGGTTCGCTCGAATCCGGATTGAACGATAAAATCGTTGTTTGGATCCAAATAGGATGATTTTTCGGATCTCGCTCTATTTGGAGAAAAAATAAATGAATCGCAGGTTCAGTAGCGATAAAATAAACGTTAAAAAAAGGATGTCCATACCGGAAAGTGTGGCATCCGTTTCGGATCTCAGGACTCGGTTCTCTGTATAATGCGCCGGAAACCATTACCGCCAAACACATCGCCAGAGCCCGGCGAGTGAGAGAGAAAGTAGAGAGAGGGGTCTGAGATAACTTGGAATACAGAAAGAGAGAGAGAGAGAGAGAGAGAGAGAACTGGGTTTGTTTGTCGAAAAGTGGGGTGGGTTATAAAACTCAAAAATATTGGGGAGGTTTGCTGTAATGACCCTACTTTTGTACATATTATGTTTTTGTACCTCACTTGAGCCAATTTATTACAGTCAATCACGCGTTAATTCTTATCTAATTTGCCTTCCCCACCTATTCTTGTAATTAAATTTGGAAAATAATTTCTCAAATAAAATAATACTATTATCAATTTTTTTCTCAATTATAGTAGATTTTATATCTTTTGAAAAATCTTCAAAATTCTTCCTAATCACTTCTATAAAAATTTTCCTATAAGAAATTATGTTTGAAATGTCTTTAGCCTTTTCTAATAATGTAAATTATAGCTTGATTTTCATTAATTTTTCTTTTCTTTTCTTGCTTGCAAATTAGTTAAACGAAGCATGAAACAACTTGACTTTTAATATAGAAATTAGAGCAATGCTACATACAGCCTTAAGTCGTGTAAGTTTGGCGAACTTATGTGAAAAAAAAAAATGTAGAAGGATCTATCGTTAAAAAATAATTTTTTCATATGAACCCTAAATTTAACCATTTTTTCAAAATAGTCTGTAAGCAGAGCTTGCATTTTCTAAGACTATAAATATCATTTCATTAAAAATTAATAGTCTGTGGTCTCTTTTTTCATATCTATTTATTCATAATATGAATGTTATTGATTGAAATGTATTGGCTTTAATTTATATTCACGCAAGTATAAATTTATACATAATCATGAGTTTCAACTTTCATTTGTAGTTTAAAGAATGTGCAAACTTCGTACATTTATTTTGAAGATATGAATAATATTAAATACAAATTATTTTGAAAAGTCTCCAAAAATTTTCAAAAAAAGTTTTTAGATATGAATAATATTAAATACAAATTTTAGGTGTTTTTAAAAAAGTGAGCCCACAATAAAAATTAATTTTTTTATATATATTTTTTGACAGTTAGATCCAATTTTTGGAGACTCCACTAAATTTGTATATAGGAAGTTTGTACGAAAAATCATTATTCTCAAAGTACAACCGTACAAGATTACTAAAAAATGCACAAGTTATGGCACAAAACACTAATAACTAGAAAAAGTACCACAAACCATATTAAAAAACGACCAAAGAATTTAAGGAAAAATGTTCGGTCAAATAAGTTGGTAATGTATTTGTAACTGCCATAACGAGTTTAAAGAAAGAAAAATGTTTTAGTCGTGGATGGGCCTCCGACAATATGTAAGCGTAGACAAAATTAGACTTTCTTTTGTTGGTCAAAGCAATACATGAACATTTATATTAAAATGTAAACTTAAATTAATATGTTGAAACTATCAATTCATTTTAACAAGTATAAATAAAACAAATGGCACGCATTAATTATTTCTTAATATGTTGTGGTTCTTATAAAAACAAATGGCAAAATTAGACTAAGGCCAGTTTGGATAGTGAGAAAAAATGAGATGAAAATTGAATAAAATATTATTTTTTAATATTATTATTGTTTTAAAATTTGAAAAGTTTAATTGTTTATTATATTTTGTATGAAAATTTAAAAAAAATTGTAATAATAAGATAAGATGAAACCATTTCTGTATCTAAACAGAACATTAATCACCTATCACAATGGAACCTAACGTTTGTTTTTATCAAAAAATAAATAAAAATCTATGATTGTATGAGTATTGAATTTCAAAATTTAACCGAAATCTTAAGAATAAAAAATAAAAATAAAATAAATGATAAATTTCTTTATATTTGTATTGGTTCTTGTCAAAATAGGGATTTTTTTTATTGTTTTGAAAGGAAATATTAATAGAAAATTCTAAAAAATTAAAGAAAACCATTTACTTAATTTCTTAAGCGAATTGAGACATCATCTCCATCTCAATATTTTTTCAAATGTTAAGTATTTAAATAGTATCTCACCCACCTAAATTTGATTAGAGCCATTCTTTTCTCGTCTTTTTCCTTTTTCTTTCTTTATATATGATCTTCTTTCTTCATGTTTTTTTTTTTTTCTTTCTTCCTCTATGCAAGTTGACCCATGGCACTACGCTGCGGTTCTCTAAGTCAATGTTAAGTATTCTGTGAATAATAGTAAAAAAATAATGATAGAATATTAAATAATAATAATAAAATAATAAAATAATAATAAATAATAATAAAATATTATGAGAATATCTGACATATTCTCAATATCCAAACTAGGACTAAGACTTATTGCTGGATTAAGCGTGCTAGTAATTGACGGGCAAGAGATTAGGGTGGGGGAACGGGAGCGGGGGGTCGATGATCCAAGCACACATTGGTATGATCAACCCTAACGTGACCCAAGCTTCGACAGGTTCAAGTGATATTCCATGACACACCTGTCGTGTCTAGGTAGCTTGTTGGTCTCACCCCATCCATATGTTTTAAGGTTTTAATTTTTTTTTTTCTTTCAACCTTTTTTAGAACTTTTTTTTAATTCTTTTTACATGTGTTACTCATTGATAATTTACGATTTATCTAATTATTAACCGTTGACTTACAAGATATTTAACCTTATCAATTAATACAAAATACTTCACCCCCTTTTTTTCTCAAAGCTAAGCATAAAATGCTTGACATTAAACATTACAAAAAGTCATATAAACATTAAACATTAAGGCTAGGTTTGTTTACACAAACTTCTTATCTCATCTTATCTTAATCATTACAACTTTCTTAAATTTTCACACAAAAATATAATAAAAAATTTAATTTTTTCAAATCTTAAAATAAAAATAATACTAAAAAATATATTCTAACAATACTTTATTCAACTACTATTCGAAATATCTATTTTCATCTTATCTGAACTGTCTATCTAAACGGAACCTAAACATTCAAAGAGTGTTGGGAGACGGATTAGACCATGACTAGTTTGTAAGCACTACTAGATAACAACAAAAAAAAAAAAAAAAAAAAAAAAAAAAAAANGTTTGTTTACACAAACTTCTTATCTCATCTCATCTTAATCATTACAACTTTCTTAAATTTTCACACAAAAATATAATAAAAAATTCAATTTTTTCAAATCTTAAAATAAAAATAATACTAAAAAATATATTCTAACAATACTTTATTTAACTACTATTCGAAATATCTCTTTTCATCTCATCTGAACTGTCTATCTAAACGGAACCTAAACATTCAAAGAGTGTTAGGAGACGGATTAGACCATGACTAGTTTGTAAGCACTACTAGATAACAACAACAAAAGAAGAAGCTTAAAGCCATATAAACATAAAGAAAAGAGGTTAAAGTGGAAGAAAACGAATGTATAAGGTTGGCCATTAACCTAAATCAACATAGTTTGTCTATTAATTATATATTTTAATATGTTGGAACATGTGCATGGACTTGCATCATGGGGTTCAACTAGGTTTAGATAAGTTCAAAGAAAAAATTGAGCAAAACGATAAAATTGACCATCCCACGCCGCAACAAAAGGCTTGTTCTCCAGTTTACACCAAACTTCTTGATCACCTCGCTCCACGACATTCATGTGCACATGAAACTCGTGATTTTGAATTATTAATGCTAAGGGGAAGAGAATCTTTAAAGTAATTAAATATTGCTTGCGACTTGACTTGGTCCGCTTTTATGTTCTCCTATAAAGTGCGCATTTAAATTCGATATAATGATTCGTATAGATTTACAATGAGCAAGCATTTAAAGAGAAATGATATTTATAATTATGGGTTGTATAAATATTGTATACTTCTTATATAAAAAGTGAATAAATATGAAATCTCTATAAAAAAATTAATTTTTAAGTAATATACTCTACTCTTTTTCAAAATAAGTGCTCGGTGCTTGTACAATTTATAATTATATCAAGCATTACTTTTAAAGAAGAGTACAGTTACTAGATCATTTGAAACTTACCGTTTAAATGGCTTCTTGATGAGGCACTATCGCATAGTGTCACGTGATTTATTAAAAAAACACAAAATATATATTCAAACCAAAAGGGCATCAAAAAATATAAAAAGATGAAAATTGAAATTCTATGTTCCCTCTATATATTTTTTTTGTGTTTGTGTTTTTAATTTTTTTAATAAATCACGTAACATCACATGATAGTGTCATATCAAGAAGATTTTCTGAATAATAAGTTTCAGGCGACCAAGTAACATTATTTTTCTAAGAGCTTGATGGCCTAATGACACATCATGACTCGGTTATCCAAATGAAAAAACTGGATTCAAAATCACCCATCCTCTTTGTATAAATTTTTTTTTTAAAAAAAAAGTAGCATTATTTTCAAAAGAAAGTGAGACTTATATAAAAAAAAATTAAAAATTAAAAATTATTTTTTATAAAGGATCCCAATTAGTATGTTTTAATAAATTACGTTTAAGTTCGCAATTACTATTGTAAACCCCTTTTTAAATTATGAGTTGTTCGAAAATTGTTACATCGACATAAAATGATAAATTTAATTATTTGTTTAATATTCTATCATCATTTATTTTTCCTATATATATTAAAAAAAAAAAAAAAAAGAGCCTCGACGTAATGATGGATGGTGGGAGACTTATAAGATACCTTTATTTACAAATCAGTCACGTCACAAGTGCCATCCTATCTTCGTAGGACTTTCTTTAATATGTTGAAGGACAACATCCACACTCCTACGGAAATGAATGTTGTCTTTTTCTTAGATTATTCCACTTCAACGACATGCGACGGTCATATCCTAATCTGCATAGTTCAAGACAACTTAATTTGAACCATTTGTCAAGTTTTAGAACATATTTGAAACATCTAGCTGAATAGAGTTTTACTTAGAATTGGGTTGGAAGAAGTTTATAAACATTGAATACTACAGTTTTTTAACTTAGACTTTTAGAAAAATATGTGTTTATCATATTATATTTAATGAATACTTGTCTTATTTATAAGAAAAATTCTATGCATCAGCTACTATTCACTATCCCACACCACACATTCTATAAAAAATACCACTCACACCCTATGAAAAACACTCACCCCCTATGAAAAAAAAAACTATAGTTGTGAGGTGTGAAAGTGAATAATAGCTGATGCATAGAATTCTTCAATTTATAAATTGTATATTTCCTCTAACTCAATATTAAGGAAAATTCATTTTGATAATAATAATATTTATACGATTGAGTCATTTAACCTAATAACAACATGTGGTACTATAGCAATCTTCGATAAAGACTTTATGCATGCAAAGAAAAATATAAAAACAGTTGTAGTAATTACATATTCTCTCATACATTTTCAGATTAAGTAATACTAGACGTAGTCTTAAGTATTTTATTTAAAAGTGAAAAAATGATATTTGTAGTTATTGAGTGTTTAAGCGCCGTGCAATCCCTTTGAAAAGAGTGAGTAAATATAAGATCCATATGAGAAAACTAATTTTTTAATAATAGACCCTACTCTTTTTTAAAAATATTGCAATTCACGACTGTATTAAACATTACTCTTGAAAAATGAATTTCTTCACGAGGGTTCTAGATTCATCTAATTTTTTTAAAATGAATGCGCGAGACTTGCATATTAGAGACATGAACAAATAATTTCTCTTCCACATTTTGGGATTCTCCCACTTTCATCGATCAGTTTATTGGGGAATGAGCACCATTTGAATTTAGGATACGCACGAACTGATTTGATAATTGAAAAATGGTCTTTTAAAATATCACTAAGCTCACCTTCTTGTGAATTAAGATAATAGCTTAAGGATGGGAAGGATATATTTGTATTACCTCGTGTGTTTTACGGCCAAAAACAAAATCTTGACTCGGTCAAGCCCTCTTTTTGAGGGGTAACCAATAAATACATGTCAAATATATGGTGTTGTGATCTTAGGAAGATTGGTCAAATCACGTAGTTGACTCACACGTTTTGATCGGTCAAATATACAGCGTTCATAAAGGAAGCGTCTAATCACTAGTAATCAGTTTCGTGACAAACATTGATCAAGTCGTTAGAAAATTTCCTTCCATAGAAAATTTCCTTCCATCTATCTATAGAAATGGTTCGTGTCCTTTTGAATATATGATAAATGGGTCTTGCAGTTTGGCTTCTGAAATTTATTATTAGTATAGTTGTACTTTTCTTTTTGTTTTTCTTGTAAAACTTTTAAAAATAATAAAGATATATATATAAATATATATATATGTAGAGGTAACTATTTGGGTTTGAAAATTGAAAAACGTATAAAAGAGAGTAGAGATTTTCTGTAGGGAAATTATTTCTAATTTTTTGCCTTAGAATTTTATTGGTGAATCTAATGGAAAACATAAACCATTTTATATAGGCAAGACTAGGGACTCTTACTTATTATTCCTATAACTTTTGAGCTACCCTCATTATTTCATCCATAAAAAAATAGCAAAGGTTAACCACTTTATTTATTAAGGACAATTACATATACTTAATAGATGAAATGAATCATCTTAGATGATATGAACCACCTTAGGGAAGATAAATGATTTTCTAGGAAAACCAAATCAAAAGTTTAACATTCTCCCACTTAAGTTACTTAATAGATAAAGTTGAAATGGCAAAAAATAATGCCCTCAATTCTATCAAGGTATCCTATACACGAACCATGGCGGTATTGCTCTCTATAGTGAGCATTTCCTTTCCATGCATCACAATACATAGTATCCTTTAAAATACTTTATGAACAACTAATAAAAGTCATTCAGATCCAACTTAATCGCCCAATGAATATAACGAATTTGTTACTTTATGCGCAAAATTGAAATTGAATTAAACTTTATTCTTTGTGGAATATATAGCAACATGAGAGAAATTACACTTTAGATAGGCCCATACAATCCACATGACCCTGAAACAATTTTACCGGTAAATCTTTGGTCATTGGATCAGCTAACATCAAATTTGTACTTGTGTGCTCAATATACATCACATTATTTTTTATGCTCTCTCTCACACGTAAATACTTTATATCGATATGATTGTTCTTGCTTCCACTCTTATTGGTCTTTGAGAATAACACTATAGCGGTGTTATCACAAAGAATCTTTATTGATTTTTATATGGAATTGACAAATTTAAGACCAAAAATAAAATTTTTCAACCACATGGCTTATGTCGTTGCTTCATAGCATGCAATGAATTTTGCCTCCATAATACACATAGCAACTATATATTTTTTAGTACTCTTCCAAGATACAATTCCTTTAGCAAGAAAAAAGATATATCAAAAGTAGACTTTCTGGTGTCTACAGAACTGAAAAAATATGAACCGAAGTAACTAATCACTTGCAAATTTTCTATATGTTTGTAGATTAGCATGTAATCCTTGGTACATTGCAAATACCACATCACCTTCTTTGTAGCTATCCAATGTTGAAGACTTGGGTTACTTTGATAGCGACCCAATAATCCAACGGCTAGACATATGTCTGGACGGGTGCAAACTTGAGCATACATCAAGCTACCCACTGCAGATGCATAAAACACTTTTCATCTACTCTTGTTCCAATGCATTTTCAGGTGATTGAACTTTATAAAATTTATCACCTTTGATTATAGGAGCTACATAGGCTCTACAATCTCTGTAAAACCTTTTCAATGTAGACCTTTTGAGATAGTTTTAAGACTCTTTATTTCTTGTCTCTGTGAATCTCTATGCCAATAACATAAGAATAATATTTGAATACCGTTTCGGTCGAAGCATTGAAATGAGATATTTCGGTACTAGTACCGTTTCGGAATAGTCTATATATGAATAACTTATATATAAAAATTATATTCTAAAATAATAATCTATATATGAATAAATTATATAAAAAAATATATAAATTATGAATAGTCTGGTATGAATTGGAGAGGTCCAAAAATGAGCTTGTAGTTTGAAAAAATGAAAAAAAAAAAAAAGGTAAAGGCTAAAATCTGTATATCGGTGGGTACGGATCGAAACGGCCGAAATTCTGATCGGTTCAAAACTATATCCTTTGCTGTACTAGCTACCCAGCAAATACGGCATATTTCGGTCGTATCGGCCAGTACGAAACGAAATTCAAAACATTGCATAAGAAGCTTCACCCATATCCTTCATTTCAAAATTTTGGAAGAGAAATTGTTGAGTCTCATGTAGTAAGCTCAAATCACTACTTGCAAGAAGAATATCGTCTACATATAGGACTAGGAAAATGTATTTGCTCCCACTGACCTTAAGGTATATATATTGATCAACAAGATTCTCGATAAAACCATATGAGATAACAATCTTGTGAAACTTTAAATACCGTTAACGGGAAGCTTGTTTTAGTCTATAAAGAGACTTCTTCAACTTGATACTTTCTGATTGTCATCATTGAAACCCTCAGGTTGTTTCATATAGACCACTTCATCAAAATCCCCATTAAGAAAAGTCATTTTCACATCCATTTAATGTAACTCTAAATCAAATGAGCTACTAAGGCCATGATTATCTTCAACGAATCCTTCTTAGAGACCAAAGAGAAGGTTTTATGATAATGTATGCCTTCCTTCTAAATGAATCATTTAGCGACAAGTCTAACCTTATATCGTTCGACATTACCAGATAAATCTCATTTGGTTTTGTAAACTCATTTGTAGCCAATTGTTGTCGCCCATTCTGGTAATTCGACGTGATCCCAAACTTGGTTCTTATAAATGAATTCTAACTCATTCTTCATGGCTTATGAAAACATAATTGGGTCTTCTGGAAGTCCAACATCAAAATCAAACTCAGTAAGGTATACAATGTAATCATCTAGAATAGCAGGCCCATGTATTTTTGAGGATCTTCTTTGAGCCACTACTTTGTCATTTGAGGATAACTCAATCGGCTCAAACTGTAAATGAGGAATAACTTCAGGTTGAACCTCATTAGAGGGACATATTGTTCTTGAATTGGTGTCATCGCATGATCTTGCGATTTATTCTACCTTAAGACAGCCATTCTTCCTCCAAAAAAAGACAAAGTACCATGTTCAGTTGTTTCCTCAAAAGTGATATCTTGAAAATTCACACTCCCACTAGGTTCAACATCCTCAAGAAACCTTACATTTTTAAATTCAAAAATTTTAGGGCTATGACTAAGACAATAAAATCTATATACGTTAGAGTTACTTAGATACTCAATAAAGAAACTGCTAGTTGTCCTTGGGTCTAACTTCTTTATGTTAGGATTATAAATCCTAAATTCAACAGGACAATCCTATATGTGTATATGATTTAAGTTAGATTTCTACCATTTTTACAACTCGAAAGGCGTCTTAGAGACAGACTTGGATGGAACCATATTCAATATATATACTGTATTTTAAGAGCTTCACTCCACAAGAAAAACTGTTCGTTAGATTTACTAATCATGCTCCTTGCCATATCCATTAGCGTACAATTCATTCTTTTTGCAACATCATTTTGTTCTAGTGTGTCAGGCATTGAATATTAGAGAACAATGCCTTCCTCCGAAAGGAAATTTACAAATGAAACCTTTATTTGTTTATGTTATGTGTACCTACCATAATATTCCCCTCATCTATCAGATCTTACGATTGTGATTTTCTTTTCATTTTGATTCTCTACTTCTGCTTTATAAGCTTTGAAAGCATCTAATGCTTGAACTTTTTCATTCAAAAGATAGAGATACATATACCTAGAATAGCCGTCAATAAATGAGATAAAATATCTCTGACAATTCAGGCAAGGGGTAGGAAATGGTCCACAGATATCTGTGTGTATAATCTCAAGAACACTTGAGCTCCTTCTTGAACCTTTAGAATCCTTCTTGAACCTTTAGAATTTTTGTTGGTTTGCTTGCCCTTTATGCAATCCACACAATTCTTGAAGTCAGTAAAATCGAGATCTTGTAGAACTCATTCTTTTACTAATCGTTTTATCCTCTCTATAGAGGTGTGTCTAATCTCTTATGCCATAGTAGATAAGATTTTTCATTCAAAAGGTTTCATCCTGACTGAATGTAGGGAGAGATAATTCTCCTCAGAATCGGGATGAATATCTAATTTAAACAAGTTATCAAATAAAGTTTTAGAACCAACATAAATTTTATTGTTAAAAATAGTCATAGTATTCTCAAAAAGGAAATTGTAACCTTTGATAATAACTCTGGAAGCAAAAATTAAATTTCTACAAAATTCTGGAATATAAAAAGTATTATTTAAATCCAAAACATGTCATGATTTGAAAATCACTCTAAAAGCTCCAACTGCAACAAGTTGTGAACGTCCTTTATTTCAGGTGAAAACCCAAAGTTTACTTGTTGTTGGTTTTCTTGTGGTGAGAACAGAAAACCCTACAATGTATTCATAATATGAATTAAGAAACCGAAGTCAATTCACCATGAATTTTTAGGAGTATCAATGAAAAAAATTCATGACACATGAGAGATAGAGTTATCTTTCTTTTCAAGCCACTCTTTATACTTAATGCAACTCTTCTTTACATGACCCTATTTCTTGCAAAAGAAGCAGGTCATTTTTTACCATTAGATCCATTGGATTTTGATGACATATTATGCTTCCTTTTCTTTTGAGGTCCACTTTCACCTTTCCCGATCTTAACTTAATCATTCATGATCATATTTGCACTTTCAGGTCGGTCATGCTTCATCATTTCCTTTTCTTGCACACACATAGTCAAAAGATCCATAATTGACCAATTTTTCTTATGTGTGTTATAAGAGATCTTGAAATGTTCATACTCAGATGGCGGTGAGTCAAGGATGAAATGGACCAAGAACGACTCAGATATCTCTATCTTTAAACCTTTAAGTTGAAAAACAATGTCTTTCATTTTCGTAATTTATGCATGCATACCCTTAAAACTGTCAAAGGCTTTATTAGTGAATTGTCTGATGAGAGTGCTAGCTAAAGCCTTGTCAGAGCAAACAAATTGTTCCTCAATTGTTTGCATTAGTTCATTAATTGTAACGCAGTCACCAATAGAACCTCTAATGCTCTTACTCATACGAGACTTTATGAGCATTAGACTTAGGTGATTAGATCGCTCCCACCATTATCTTGACCTTGTTACTCTCTTGCGGCACAGATTATAACAAAATTCATTAATTACACCAAGAGAATAAAACAAGGAACAAAATTGGATTTCAGAAGCCCACTATATGAACAAAACTGAAATGCTAATAATTCAAATACAAAGTTGAAAGGTATGACTCTGATACCAATTGTAAAACTTCTTAAAAGAATAAAAAGACTTATAGGATCTTTTACCTCCAACCATTTGGGTTTAAGAACTGAAAAACCTATAAAAGAGAGTAGAGATTTTTTTAGGGAAACGACTTCTAGTTTTTTGCTTTAGAGCTTTATGGATGAGTTTAATGGAAAACACAAGCCCCTTTATATATGCAAGACTAGGGACCCTTACTTATTACTCTTACAACTTTTGGGATACTCTCATTATTTCATTCATAAAAAATAGAAAAGGTTAACCACTTTATTTTTTAAGGGCAATTACCTATGCTTGATAGATAAAGTGAACTGCCTTAGAGAAGACAAATAGTTTTCTAGGGAAACCAAATCAAAAGTCTTAACATTTCTTTCATAAATTTTTAAATATTTTTTTTTAAAAATATATCACTTAATTAATAGTCATTTTCTTAACCATTAACAAAAAACATAAAATTAAAATGCCCGAACTATAACTCTAAGGAGACAAACTCATGGAACTAAAAATCATTTTTATGATAAATATATATTTTTAAAAGACATATGACAATTTTTTAAACGTGTTAGAGGGATACTTTAACACAACCAACATTAAAAAACTTTTTTCAATATTTATTTTACATTGTTGATTGTAAATCATGTGTTTAAATTAAATTGAAAATTTGTGTTTTTAATATTAATTGCATTAAAGTTGTTAATAGATATCTTAGGTATATTTTCTATGTGTATTTTGTAAATGATACAAATATAATTTTTGTACAACTTTTTGTGCAATAATTGTATCTATCTCATTTTCTTTTCACTTGTTTAAAGTGGAACATGAAGACATATAATACATGTGTTATAATATCTATTACTTTTTGAATAATATTTTTATATTTGTTAAATATTATAATATCCATTTTATATATCTATCTCTCTTACATTTTAGATCTTAAAATTTGAACAAGAATTCTAAAAAATTGACATCTATTTGTTTAGGTCATAGTTGTGGCCCGAGTCGAAAATATATTATTTGAACTATCCCGATTATTTCCATCTATTATCCAACTCAAAATCTGGTTATTCCAACTCGCAATCATCTATACAAAGCTAACTAATCACGATCATAATTTACTTCGAAAAGGGTTATGTCGGATCAAAATAAAGGAATTTAGATCACATAAACTAGACCCGGGTTGGAACTTAATAGCCAATAATAGCATAAGCTCATCAAACAAAACTTCTTAGAAAAAAATAATTCTATCATTTTAAATCGAAGGTTTTGGCTAAGTTTGGATTCAGATTAAGTATTTTTTCATGTCATGTCATCTCATCTTATTATTATAATTTTTTTAAATTCCTACACATAATATAATAAATAATTTAATTTTTTCAAATCTTAAAATAATAATATTATTAAAAAATAATTTTTAATAATAATTTTTTAATTTTTATTTAAAACCATATTTCTGAAAATCTGGTCAGAGAAGGTGGGGAAGTGCATGAGTTAGGCAGCGGAAGGCAATGATGGGAGTAAACTCATCAAATGCCAAAGCCATCGAAGTACTAAAGTTACCTTTCTTTTTCAGTGAAAGTTCCAAATTGGGTGTCACAAAAAAGTACTCAGCTATCTTCAAACAAAGTACTGCTACTTAATTAAAAGCATTTACGGTACGGCCACATGGGGGAGAGTCTTAAAGCAAGAGTTTCTTTTCTTTTTAAAAAAAAAAAAAAACAAACAAGACAAAAGTACCACTAAATTCCCTCCTTTTGTTTTTTGTTTTCTGGTCGGAAAAGTGTAACTAAACCATCGGTACGGCCTTCACTGTCTCTTCGATTGGACCTCAAAATTTGCGCCTTCCATTTGTTGGACTTGGGAGTGCCATATTTGGTTAGATGCTTTTCTTTTTCTTTTTAGTCTTTCTATCCATGCATAAATAAATAAATAAATCTTTTGATATTTCACCTTAGCTTAGCTCAGATTAGAGCACCCGATTAGCCAAAATTAAAGAATATTTTTTATGAATATGAGAAAAATTTAACTTTTGTCCATTCCATTTACATAAATTTTTACATTAGAATATCTATTTTTTCCTTTATATAACAACAAAATAATATAAGATGAATTTAATTTTGACTATTCATATTAAATCTCTAAATTGAATTATCTATTTATTCATTATATAATAATGAGTAATTAATAATTTCAAAAATATTTAATTTTTTAATTATTAATTTATTTTATTTTATCATGATTTACTATTCTACCTATTATATATTAATTAATAATCATATTTGAATTAAATTAATATATCACTAACTCAAATTAATATATCAATGCATGAATCCAACTCCCCAACACATGAACATAGCCATTGTGATAAAATATGTGATAGAAAGAAAGGGAGAGAAATAATTGATAAAATATGTATTTGATGTATGTACAGTAACCTTCAAATTTGAAAATTCTTTTGAAAGTAACTGTAGCTAAATTTCAATTATTTAGAATTTGGCTAATCCATTGTGATCACATTTTATGCTTTAATAGCTAAATACTCAATGGATCAAGCATTGTTTGTATTCAAAACTCACATAAACTCATCTCATCTCATTATTACAATTTTATCAAATTTCTATACAAAATATAATAAATAATTCAATTTTTTCAAATTTTAAAATAATAATAAAATTAAAAATAATATTCTAACAATATTTTATTCAACTCATCTCTGAATCCAAACGGGGTGCTCAACTTTGATTGAAATTTATTGATAAACTAATAAGTTTCTTCATTTTTCAACAAGGTTTTATTTACTATGTCCAATATCAACATTAAATACATTCATGATACGTAAAAGATTTGACATTAATATAGTCTATAGATATCGTGACATATCCGCATCAACTAAGTGGAACTTGAATTTAACTACCTTGATTTTCAACCTATTTTATTTGAAATGGGTGCATGGTATTAATGTTAGCACAAAGGTTTGCCAAGAAGGCTGAGTTTCCACCATTGCCTTTGAGACTATATAAATATATATTTATATAAATATATAAATATATTGAAAACCATCATGAAATTCTGTTTTGCTGGATTCTTCACATGCCTTGGCTTCATGACAGTAAGATCCGCCACCTAGAATGAGGTGATATTTTTGCAGAGTAGTGAGTGCATCACATTATAGAGATTATTAAATATTATGTTTTCTTTTTGTTTAATCTTAAAAGAAAATTCTAGGATCAATATGGTAGGAAGTGAATTAAAAATATCCTATAAAATTTTGTCCATGAATATAAATAGACTAGTTCATTTCCCAATGCACTTCTCTAAATTAATTATATATATATCTATATATTATATTCTCAAGACAAATATAAATTATCAAATCTATCTTTTTCCATCAGTTTAAATTTTTATTATTTTTTAAGACAAATATTAATTTCACGTAATATCAAAATAGAGATAATGAGTTTGAACTCTAACTCTACTCTCTATTCTCTTTAATTTAATTATTCCACGTGTTTGACCTATTTATTAAGGGAGAGTCTAGCTTACATGCGAAGGGAGTGTATCTTACACGCGAAGGGAGTGTTAAGATAAATATAAATAAGGAAATCTATATTTTTTTAATTAGTTTAAACTTTTGAAACAAATAATAATTTAAGAAAAGACTTAAAAATGAGTAGAATTTACAAAATATAAAAAAGGACAAAATCCCCCCCTATTATAAACAAAAAATACAATTTTGACAGAGAGGTATTAAAAAGGAGTGGCACTACAACCATCGCTCCCAGTTATCGCTTGGAGCTACTGTTAGGTATAGGATTTTTTTTTTTTTTTTGCTTTTTCATTCATGTGTTTTTTAACACTTTTAAATATTATTTTAAAAAATAAAAAATCATAATATTATTAATAAATACTTACTTAATCACTAAGTAAAAAAAATTTAAAAAAAATCACAATAATAAAATAGAGCAATAAAAATAAACGATGAGAGTAGTATTTTCTATTAAAAAGTTTTGTTAAGCCTCGTTGTCACCAAACAAATATTCTGTGCTTTTGTGTGCCTATATATAAATATAAATATAAAAGAATTAGGAACATAAACATGAAAAGATGGGAAGGAATCTAATACTTTTCTTTATTCCAAAAATAGGGCCATGTGATCAACAAGCAAGTACTCCAGCTCAGCTCCAATAATATTGTCACTTGTGTCAACTCCTCCTGCCTTCAAACCTTTCTGTCATCCTCGTTTTCTCATCTCTTTCTTAACTTTGAATTTAAAAAATATAGAGTTTGCTATATTTTTAAAAGAGTAAACGATTGATGTTGGGATCAATTTTCTCTTACCATTTAATTAAATTTAGATATTGTTTATCCTTACGGTTGACACAAGTGACCCTAGAATTAGAGAATTTTTTTCTTGAATTATTTAATATAAACTTGCTGAAAACTCTTTACCGAGAGCCTATGCACTCCCGAAATTAGTTAGGACACTTTTCTGGACACTCGATGCCAATAAAAAAAATTAAATTTAGCTATTACTAAAACTGCATATATAAGTATTATGCAATAAAATTGTAAATATTATATTGAAAAAACATCTTACACTCTCAAATCACTAAAATTCTATACTTTATTGTTAAGAATATAATACAAATAATTAAATTTATTTTTTATAATCAACTTAAATTTTTAGAATAAATAATAATTTTACATATAGTAGAATAGAAGCTTTGGGTTTAACCTGAATTTTACCATCTACCTCATTTAATTAAATATTTTAAGTGTTAAACTAATTCGAATTTGGATTCTACTCTCAATCATGCATATGGGCTCATTTGGATACAGAGGTATCTAATCTTATCTAATTTTAACTAATAATCTTACTATTATTTATAAATCATCTCAACTCATTTTATCTCATTTCACTATCCAAGCGAGCCTTAATGAGAAATAATATTCCATGTGTTGAGTCCTTTCAGAGAGTGTTGTTCATAGCCGAGGGTGAGTGTTAAAAATATAATACAAATAATTAAATTTATTTCTTTTGATCAATTTAAATTTTTAAAAAAATGGGTAATTTCATACTCGTATCTCTAAACTATTAAAATTGAAATTTTAATTGTAAATATTAATTTGTTTTATAGAGATTTTAAACAAGAAAAAAAGGCATAAAATCTTCTTGAATGGACTCCACTGAAACTTCAATTGAAATTGGAGTCATAGAGAGAGAGAGAGTGTGTGTCAGAAAATCCAAGTGGATTGGGTTGGATTTCACAAGGGATCTGACACAAAGCCACAAGGAAGGGCAAACAACATTAATCTCCTGCTAATTTCTATCACCGCCCAGGCGGCCCCTTTTCTTTCTTGTATGGAAGCCACTCCACCAGATTATTTTCCTCATTATTAAGAGCTAATATTTTTTTTTTCTTTTTTGAAAATATAAGTTCATTTCTATTGTTTTTTTTTGGTAAAGGGTAATCTCTAATTTTAGAATCATTTAAATATATGACGGAATAAAAAAAAGGGTACTAATAGTCTTTTTTGCTATACACATATATATATATATTTATATATGCATGTATGCTTTCGTATCTTAATTCTTTCCACATAGATGAAAATTTGAATATAAACCTCTATCTATTTGATTTTTTTAATATCATAAAACAATATTTATATTCATTTAAAAATTGAAAATCAATATTCTTTAGAAAATGTTGGGATATTCAACGTTTATTTGTTAATGTATGTTTTATTTATGAATTTGAGTAATGTTCCGACATTACACTTCCATTTATTATCTAAAATGTGTCACTTTTGTTATTATTGGATTATTTTTTTATTTTTTTCAAAGAAAAACTCAAGTATTGATGGACAATGTTAGCTTATCATAGGAAAATGAAAGTGAGATCAGAATGTGCTATGTAGAATTTGTCATCTTCCAAAATTTTGAATTCAATCATCTCCCACTACGATAATGCGATGAAAAAAAGTAAGTAAATGTAAGACGGGAAAAAACCTTGCACCATTCCACTATCGAATATAAAAATTAACAAATTACACCGCCAATTATAATAATGCATACCATTTATTAATTCGACCCGTGATATGTCATTTATTTTTCATCCATCTTAACAGTCAAGATTAGACGGAAAGTATTATTTGTCAGTATAACTAAAAGAAGAAATATATTCCTATAACAAAAAAAAAGATGAAATATCTTAATTTTGAAATAAAGTAAATATAAAGTGTGTGAATTTGCATGCGCATCAAACCCCTTTGTCACCAAATGCACGCGTTGCTTTAATTCCAATGTGGACTTAGGAGTTAGGAGACAAAGACGGAGACAGAAGGACGCGTTTTTTGCCAAAATGGCAAAGGGAAATGAGAAAAAGTAGAGAGCTAAAAGTAGGCTATTCTTCTCAGGTGGCTGCTAGGGCCACCGTGGATTCTCACCGAGAATCTTTCCGGTAATTTATTTTTATTTATTTTTGTTTTTTTTACACATTTTTTTAAATTTTTAAATATTTAAAAAATAAAATACAAATCATAAACTCATTAAAAAAAAATATTTCCTTAATCATTAAATTAAAAAAAAAATAGAAAAGATAATCGGTAGAAATTGTTAGGAGTCACTCTCACCGAGAGTGGCATTTTCCTTAACCTTATATCTCCATACAAACAAGTTGCTCGGACGGTTCATGTTGCTTTCAAGACTCGTGGTTTTTTTATCAAATACTGCCTACAAAACGCTGCACATTGACAGGTAATTTCTTCCTTTCTTGCCTTTTCTTTTGCTGTAGTTGACCATAAAGGGTTTGTTAGAGGGTGCATGGATGGTGTACCACACGGACTTCGTGACTACTACTTAGTTGAGTTTGACATGTGGGAAATGCTTGCTAGATCAGCCCAAATTGATGAGACCAGTCTAGAAGCCCATTTGACTTTTTTAAACAGCCCTAAGGAAAATAACTATTATTTATTTTGACTAAAAGAAGTGCTACAGTCACTTTTTTTTTTTTTTTTTTTTATGAAAGTAAACTTATAAACTGATATGATTTTACAATAAAAATAATTTTATATAATGTGACGTATTACATAAAGACAAATTATTTTATGAGTTTACTTCTATAAATCATTTCTCTTTAACAAGTTGTCATTCTCAAAATTATTGCATTCACATATAGCACATCAATTCAAGAATCAAAGTGCATACAATTATTAGAGACATCACTAACTGTAGAGGCAAGAGTTTGGCTAAGATTAGGTGACTAAGATGATTAGTTTAGATATGACTAGGTGACTAAGATGATGGATTTCATCTTATGTTGGGTTTTATAATTTAGATGAATGTAAAACACTTTGAGTTTATCTAAAATTGTTTTGATCTTAGGTTGTTAGGAAGTGTTTTAGATAAGTCAAAAGTATAGAAGTCGAGTTTCAAGAGATAAATCTATCCAGAGAAGAGTTCAAATCTAAAACTGCTATTGCTGAGAAGATAAATATCAGGCGCTAGCAAGCTGTCAGCATAATCCGTCAGCAGAGTTTCACTATAACTTGAAAACTACTTCTAGAAATCTATTTAAACTGTCATACTAGTTAAGATCTCAGTTCTATATTTTTTAAAAAGCAATTTCCATTGCATATTTTGGTGAGAAAATTTATTAGAGAATTTTCATGTTGTTTCTCTGAAAAATTATGATTATTGATCCAAGATTGAGATACATTGATAGTGATTTAGCAGTTGAAATTCTAGGAGAAAAGCCAATATTTAAAGATTGTCAGATGTTCTGGCTAGACAAATAAGTCGTTTGTCGTGTCAAGTGAGAGAGTCAGTTGGCAAAGGTTTTGTAATTGATTTTCAAATAATAAAATTGATTTTTTTAGATTTGATTGTTCCGGAGGGTTTTACCTTTAAAGAGTTATTTAAAGAGTTTCATTTTGTTACCAATCATGATGTTATGCAATTTATCTAGTTTACGTTATTGCTTTATTATTAAATAATTGCATGGTTGACGACTAACAAATTTATTGAATAAATTGATAGATCTTTGAATTAAAATACAGGAATACGTAGGTAATTTCACTAACAAATCAAGACCTTTCATTATATGAATGTGATTAACCACAAAAGAAAATGATAGAAACTTAAAACAGAATTGGAAACAACTCCTACTAAAAGAATAAGGGGTTGTTTGGAAGATGAGATGATTTCATAGCATCTCATTTTATTTTTTGTTAAATATGATTTAAATACAAATATTCTTCAATTTAGATTTTCAATTTTTTTATTTAATCATTATCTAATCATTATAATTTTTTCAAAATTTCAAACAAAATACAAAAAAATAATTTAAGTTTTTCAAATTTCAAAATAAAAATAATATTACAAAATTATTTTCTAACAAGATTTTAAATTTATAATATTTTTATTCAACGGGTTGTTTGGATTCAGAATTGATTTCAACTTATCTCATTTTATCTAATCATTACAACTTTTATAAATATTTAAACAAAATATAATAATCAATTCAACATTTTTAAATTTTAAAATAAAAAATATATTAATATATTATATTCTAATAATATTTTATTCAACTTTCAATTCTCATCTCAACTCAACTTACTATCTAAAATTCCAAACCTCCCCTTATTCTTTCTTTTTTATTTTTCAAAATCCTACAAAATATCATAATTCAAACTGTTTCACTATTATTCACACACAATTTTATTATTATTTATAAATTTTTTCTTTCACCTCATTGTCTAATTAACCCTAATTTTTTAGATCAGACTTGCATTATATTTATTATATTATATTATATCACCTAATATTCTAAGATTAAGCTCGAGACATCTAATCAAATAATGGCCAACCGACCTATCACCTCCGTGGGACAAAACTTACTAGACTTTTCTCGCAAACTGCCAAATAATTGTTTCCCTGCCAATATCTCGCAAACTGTCATCTCATCCTTGAATATTATATTATTAAGTAATTAAATAATAATATATACAAATCTAAACAAAATTACGTTCAATTTTTTTTATTAAAAAAGTAAATCTTACAGTTAAAAAAATAAGTGCCATTTCTGATTCCCTTGATCCAGGACATCATTTGCCCTCGCAAGGATAAAGGTGGTCATGAAAATAGTATGTATATATGTGTATATATGTATATATGTATATATATATATGTATATAGGTTCTGTTTAAGTTGGTGTCAAATCTTTAACTAGGCGAGGCATTCCAGCTTCTATTTTATTGTGTTTACGAGACACTCATTTTTGTAATTTTGAAACAAGTGCTTTTGAAATTAGTCAATCTTCTTTGTTTAATGGTCCTGTCCATTTTGATTGTTTTCCTGATATTTTGATTACTTTGGATGATCCCCATATCATCAAAGTTTTAACTCTAAATATTTCAACTTCTGGATATGATATGCTAGAAGGTAGCAAACTCCTTGCTCTTGCCTACAGGATTTACTATCGTCTTTTAAAAACGAGTTTAAATCCTAAAGCTGTGTTAAAATCCACTTCTAAAAAGACTCTGCTTATCCAGAGTTCTACCCAAAATGAGAACATTCAAGTTCCAAAAACCATTCACTGGAATGACATAACTTTTCCTAAAGAATGGATATTGGAAAATGAATGTCCTCCTCTGGCACAAAATATTCCTATTAATTCTAATATTGATTATATTTAACAATATTTAGATGGAACTGTTAAAATTAGTTTTGATCAGACTAGTATTCCAAGCATAAGAAGAAATTCATTTGCTGGATCTAGATCTTCTTTTGTTGGTTCTGTCTCTGAATTTCTAGTAAGGAGAGATAAAAAACTCCAACAATTTCTAGAAGATTCGGCCAAGACAGCCTAACCAAATCTTGATTAACCTATTAGTTCTGATTTAAAACTGAAAGGACTCACTACGTCCTCCCAAATGACTTCTGCTTATTATTCTGCTAAGGATACTCAAACATCCAAGGATAAATCTGTAGAGGAAAAAGTTGATAAAGATGAAAATACTTCATCTTTGCCTCCTACAGCTTCAGATATGACTGCATCCACTCTCCCAATTCATCATAGTTTAACTGTTTTAAACAGATATTTTAACTATGATCTAATTGCTCTTTTTAATGAATATAATTAAAAAAAACCGTGATAAGCGAAAAACTTATCATGTGACCTTTTCTGATTTTGAAAAACTTCGTGTTAAAAGAAAATGGAAAGAAAAGATGAATGACCTTCAAACATAAATTATTTTCTTTGATTTTCTTGAAAAACACTATGTTTCAAAAAATAGTTTAAATGTTGTTAAAACTGATTTTGTAAGAGAAGAAGGTAAAATGGTTGTTCAATCCAACCATCAACCTTTGGATACAGTTTTGATTCCTCATAAAGGATCTGAAATACCTGCTACTCATTTCAAACTATCTCAAGCTACGTCCAAAAATTCAGATGAAGACAAGATTTTGAAAAAAAGAAAAACAAAAATTATTCATTAAAATAATTTTGTAAACCTTGCTCTTCATACAATTGGACAACTGTTAGATATAATTGAAGAAAAATGAGAGAAACCTGTTTTTGCTTCATCTTCTAACCCTATGTTTTTAAAAATTGAAAATCTTTTGGTTTATCCAAAAGATTAGTCAAAACCAACTATTCTTGAAAAACCTTTGATTGCTTTACTCCAAACTCGGTCAAAAATCAAATTTGAAACTAAGACCGACAAATTGCAAAAAATCAATCAAATGCTTGCTGATCTTAAGAAAGAACAACCCCAACCAGTGCTGTAAAACACAATGGTTCAGAGATTGTTTTTCCTGAAACAACAGAAGTATCATCTGACGATGACTCTTCTCTCACCAAAGAGACTGAGTTACTTGAAAAGAATTTTTATGATTTTAATCTAAATCCGAAAATTTCTAGAATCCACTCAAAATGACCCAAATCAATGAGTCTGACTAAGAGTTGGTATTCCAGACCTACTCCTCATGATTTAGGATTTGAAGAAAAGGTTTTTCAAACTCAATCTTCTTTTTCTGTTGATAAAATTTACGAATGAAATATTAATGGACTTTCTGAACAAGAAATCCTCAATACCATGAGTAAAATGTCTTTAGTGGCAAGTGCTTATTTCAATAACAATATTAAACAACCTGATATTGTTTCAATTTTAACCAAAGGTTTTTCTGGTGTTTTGCGAAGTTGGTGGGATAGACATCTTACTGATGATACCAAGACAATCATTCAGAACCCTGTTTAGTGTAATGAAGAAGGGTTGCCTATTTTTGATGAAACTATTGGGATGGTTCATCCTGATGATGTTAATACTTTGATCTATACTATTATTAAGCATTTTATTGGCACTCCTTCCAATATTACTATTAGAATTTCTGATTATTTGAATAATTTGAGATGCCATACTATGTCTAATTATAGTTGGTAACAATATGTTTTTATTTCTAGAGTAATGCTCCGTGACGACAGTCAGAAGCCTTACTGAAATGAAAAATTTATTGATGGAGTACCTCGTTTATTTGCTCATAAAGTCAAGGATGAACTTACAGATATCTCGGGATTTCTTAATTATGACAGCTACACCTATGGTGATATCTGCAGTGTAATTAAGAAACTTGGTATCCGTATGTGTAATGATCAAAGAATGATTCGTGAACAATTGAAGAACAGCTCGAAAGCCAAATATGAAATGAGAAATTTTGTTAACAATATGGCTTTCCTCTTGTCGCTCCATCTCGAAGGAAGCATAATTTTACTAAATCTTACAAACCTCATAGGGAAACAAGGAGAAAACCCCATGATGATTTTTATAAAAAATCACATAAAAAACTTTTTTCAAAAACTAAACATTTTTCTAAGAAAAAGAATTTTTCTAAAAAAGATTATTTCAATTGTGGCAAATCTGGACATTTTGCTAATAAATGTCCCTAGAAGCCCAATAAATTCAAAAAGAAACTTAATCAGTTGAATATTGATGTCCTTGATAAAAAAGAATTGTTTCGACTCCTAAAAATACATTTTGCTTCATCATCTGATGTCCCTGAGAACAGCCATAGTGATACAGAATATCACTCAGAGACTGCATCTCTAGATTCTCCTGATATCAAGCTAGGATGCAATTGCAAAGATTCTTGTTGTAAATCTATGAATAAATCAATTAATGTTCTATCCAAAGATGAAGAAAATGAGAATATTTTATTAACTCTTATTTCTCAAATCACTAATCCTAAACTCAAAGAAGATTACTTCCTCAGATTCAAGAAGAATTTGCTTCGGAAGGAGCCTGAATCTTCTAAACAAAGGATTAGTTTTCAAGATACATTGAAAAGATTTCAAAAACAAAATTTCAATGTCATTTCTACAAACGATTTACAATGTGAAATTAATATTATCAAAAAAGAGATTAATGATCTCAAATCTGAGATCAATAATCTTAAACTTGAAAATAATGAATTAAAAGATTTTAAACAAGAAGTTCTACATTTTCAAATTGATAAACAATTTGATCAAGAGATACCTTCTGATAATGAGCAAGCAAATGAATCTGATAATGGTGATAAAGCTGAATCACCAGCTAGAAACCAAATCTGTTTAGTCCATCATACAATTCCTCCAAAATGGTTTTCTCATGTTACTATTATTGTCTCCCATGATTTTTCATTTTATGTTGTTACCCTGATTGATTCTGGTTCTAATTTAAATTGTATTCAAGAAGGGTTAATTCTCAACAAATATTTTGAAAAATCTACTGAAAGATTATATTTGGCAAATGGATCCCAGATGAAGATCAACTATGAGCTCAAAATGCTCATGTTTGTCAAGATAATGTTTGTTTTAAAATTCTCTCTTTTTAGTCTGAAATATGTCTGATAAAGTCATATTAGGAATTCCTTTTATTTCTTCTTTATATCCTTTCATAACTGAAAAGGACGGTATCAGTACCAACCTTCTTGGTCAGAAAGTAAAATTCCATTTTGCTTTCCGTAATGAAATCAATGCTGACAAAAGTTTGAAATCTTTGCTTTTTGCAAAAGTAAAACATCTGTGTTTCTCTTCCAACAAGAAATCAGATACAAAAAGATTTCAGATCAACTGTCTAGCAAATTACTCCAATAAAAAATTGATAATTTTAACAAAAAATTGATTCTTGAAGTTTGTTCTGATCTTCCCAATGCTTTTTGGCATAGGAAGGAATATGTTGTTTTTCTTCCTTACATTAAGGATTTTAATGAGAAAAATATTCCAATTAAAACTCGTCCCATTCAAATGAATAGAGAGACTTTAAAAATTTACAAAAAAGAAATTCATGATCTCATCAATAAGAATATTATCAGGCATAGCAAGTCACATTGGTCTTGTGCTGCTTTTTATGTCCAGAAAAATTCTAAGATTGAACGTGGTACCCTCTGTTTAGTCATTAATTACAAACCTTTAAACAAAATTTTAGAGTGGATTAGGTATCCTATCCCCAATAAAAATGACTTGATCCAAAGGCTTTGTGATTCTGTTATTTATTCTAAGTTTGACCTTAAGTCAGGATTTTGGCAGATCCAGATTAGTGAGTCAGACCGATATAAAACTGCTTTTACTACACCCTTTGGGCATTTCGAATGGAATGTTATGCCTTTTGGTCTAAAAAATACTTTGAGTGAATTACAGAATATCATGAACGATATTTTTAATTCATTCACAATCTTCTCTATTGTTTATATTGATGATATTCTCATTTTCTCAAAATCCATTGATGAGCATTGGAAACACCTTGATACATTTCTTAATATCATCAAATATAATGGTCTTGTTATTTCTGCTCCAAAAATTAAATTGTTTCAAACCAAGATTAGATTCTTTGGTTATGATATTTCTGAAGGTAAAATCAGACCTATCAATCGGGCCATTGATTTTGCTAAAAAATTTCCTGATCAAATTCTTGACAAAAAACAGTTACAGAGATTCATTGGATTTCTTAACTATGTTGCTGAATTCTACCAAGACTTAAGGAAACAATGCCGTCCATTATTTATATGACTACAACAAAATCCTTCACCTTGGTTAGATATTCATACTACTCTTATCTAGAAAATCAAGGCACATGTTAAAACTCTCCCATGCCTTGGTATTCCTACTTCTAATTCCTTTAAAATTGTTGAAACAGATGCCTCTGACATTGGTTATGGTGGCATTTTAAAACAATTTGTTTCACCAAGTTCTTCTAAACAAATTGTTCGATTTCATTCCAAAACCTGGACACCTGCACAAAGTAATTATAGTACTATTAAAAAAGAAATACTTTCTATTGTACTATGCATCTTTAAATTTTAAAGTGATCTACTTAATAAGAAATTCTTATTAATGATCGATTGCAAAAGTGCTAAATATATCTTAGAAAATGATGTTCAAAACATTGCATCTAAACAAATTTTTGCAAGATGGCAAAGCCATTTTAAGTGTTTTTTTTATTTTGATATTGAATATAGTTCTGGTTCTAAAAATTCAATACCTGATTTTCTTACTCGTGAATTTCTGCAGACACCCAACAATGGAAAAGAAAAAGGGCCCCAAAAATAAACATTCCACCCTTGCCTCTATTCCAAACCTGCCTACTCTACCCCTCATTCCTGATCAACGATTGATCAAGAAAGAACCTGCAACCCCAATTGATATTGTCAATAGGTTTACTACCTTAGGCACAATAGTCCAAACTAGTTCCTATGCCCAAACACTAGTCACTGATCATGATCCCTATGCCAAAGCAATTGCTTCAGCATATTCTTCTGCAACCCCATATTCCTTCCAGAAGAACAAATCCCCATACATTGCAAAACAATATTCAAACAACCTATTCTACATTGAAGCCAATTGGATCAAACAAACTGATCCTTTCAAATTGACTACATCATATTTTTCACTTGGTTTTCATTGGATCCCTGAACATCCAACAAAAAACCTCCAATTTTATACCACAATCTTGATACAGACAAAATCTCTGTTTATCAAACCCATTTTTGATAAAAATGATTCTACCAAAATAATTTATCACAGTGCATATATCCTCTCTCTCATTATAGAAGAACAATGGAGTACCAACCCATTTTCCTCTAAGAGATTGGCAGACACTGATATTTTGTTTAATTATCATGATTATGTTAAGGCTTGGTCTCGATTCATGCTCCACTAAGTCCCTGATATGAGTCATTCTTGATTCTTTAATTTTGACAAAAAATTCAATGTAGTTTATCCACTCTGGTTCATTCACTGGTGGGACCAATTTGGATTAATTCCTTAGAATTTCTCTGAAGAACTTGTCCTTGCATACAAGTCCTTCACAAATGTTGCCATTACCAAACTAGATCATCACCAACAGAAATTCTCCTATGATCTCTATTTTTGCTTCAGGTACAAACTTCCCTGGATTTTAAAATGGACTTATGAAAGGAATTGTGATATCCTAGTTCGACATTGCTTCACAAAATGGTGGGATAAGTTCAGACTTTCCCAAGATATTCACAAAAATGTAATAAGAGATTTTCCAGAACTTGCTCCTGACCTACAAGATAGGATTGAGTTCTCAGAAAATCCTTATGGTTCTATTCATGCTAGAGCATCAACTGGAGCTCCCCAGATTCAAGCTCCTGCTTCTTCCTCCACCAAGCAAAAAGGAAAAGGAAAAGCAACTGCTTCAACTAAATTTGATAAATCTTCCAAGACCAAGAAAAAGAATATTATTCCTGGACTTGATAATAAGGATTTACTAAAATTAATCACGAAGTCAATTACACAAGAAGACTCTGATAACTCAGCAGCTTCTTCAGAGGCTTCAATAGATGACTATTTCGGACATGACAAAGAATATGATACTCCAAGATTGTCCGATGACGAATGATAAATCAAGATTCCTCCTCTAAAACAGGAAGATTGATTTTATGAAGAAGCTGATCCAAATTCCCCACTAAACGGAAGATAGATCAGCAACTACCTACCAACATAACGTCAAGATCTTCATTAAACAAGACATGACATCACCAGTAATGAATAGTGAAATGTACTATTCACTTTCACTGTTCATTGACCGGCTTTTTGGAATTACTATTTCATTTAACTGTTCATAGTTACTGTTGTAACAGTGCTCCCTTTGTTTATAAAAGGGAAGCCTGGCCTCAGTCTGAAGCAGGACTTGAATCACTTGTAAACACTCTCTTCTTTCTCTCTCGTGGTACTCCTCCTTCTTCCGTCTCCTTATTTCCACTTGTGATCTTGTGCTCTAATACCCTGCCCTGTAATCTTGTGATTTAAATTGTATTTTGTTTATAATAATTTGAATAAAAGTTTATTTTCATATCTTATCTTATTTTTGCATAAACATATCATGCATCGGTCGGCCATGCCGTCTCATATTTATTCATACTCATGCATGCATAAGGCCGGCTCTGCCATCTGTGCTTATTAACTGTGCATCATCTCTAAGGTCGGCTTTGCCGCCTATTGTTATATTTATATTCATTCACCTCATTCTCATTTTGTTTCTTTTGTTCTATATTTTTCTTTTTCTTTTTTTCTTTGTTCTTTTCTCTATTCATCTCTGCTTCCGTCCCCCTTTTGGTATCAAAGCCTAAAAAAGACTGCCGATCCTCTCACTCTCCCAATTGGGTACGGAGGGGTTCTCCTGCAACAAGTACATGTCTGAGAAATGCTAGGACATGGATGCTCTGGTAGGTACGAGCGTGGGCCATGACGGGGAAAGCCATCCCTCGCGTTTGGAGTTAGAGTTGGTCAGGCATAAGCAACCTGGCGGCAGGCCCTTCGAATCTTGGTCGGACGAGAGCTCCCTTTTGAGATATATATATATATATATATATTGGTGGATCTAGGAACTATTTTTAGAGATAAATTAGTATTAAAATAATTAAAATTCTATATATATTTCCTTCATATATATATTGTACTAGAAAAATTTTATACACCATACTACCATCCTACTAAGTATGATATGATATATTTATCATTATTAAATAATTACTTATTGCATACTTCTTTATCATCTAAAGGTAATGAATGTGCCACATATTACTTAATATGATCAAAATAAGATGAGAGTATGGTGCATAACAAAAAAAATATAAGTAGTATATCAAAAATGAAGAAACATAATGCATAGAAAAGATAAAATATAACAATAAAGAAAAATCTTGAAAATGACTCCACCAAGAATGCAGAAAGATTACACGCGCTGAGTTTTCAACGAGTCATGGACCCGTGGACCGATAAGTTCATTTTTTATTTTTTTCTATTATTTATTTATTATTTAAACATCTTTCAATATTTTTTAAAAAAAGAAAAAAATACACAAATTTATTAATAATCACTTTCTTAAATATTAAGATTAAAAAAGAATAAATCGGCCAAACCATCTGTCAAACTACCGTTCACTTTAGCATTTCTCTTTTAATATATATATATATATATATATATATTTGACTTCTCTTTAGAGAAAGGGTCTATAATCTCCTGAATAAAAATGTGAGCAGCCGCTACGACTCAATATACAAATAAATAAATCATATATATAGGAAATAAATCAAATATTGATTTATATTAGATCTAATACTATGGTAGAACCTAAGGAGATTATGTCCTAGTTCAGTTTCCCATCCCACCCATTAGATTCTTCCATCTGCAGGCTCTTTTGCTTGCACCAACATAAATACTGAGGAATTTGCCCATCGTCCCCAATAACCCAGCTATGCTTTGCAACAGCCTCCTATGTCATTCTCATGTTTGGGTCTGCAGAATAGAATGCTTTAGTTCAAATGCAGAGGCCAGAAGAGCACAACAGAGCATGCACACAAATATGGGGAAATATTCCAGGGAGTCCAGAACCTATAAAAGTATGGCTGGAAAAAAGAGAATGTTGAGGAACATATTCCACTGACCTTTGCAAAGAAGTCCCTCGAGCAAGTTCTTCGGCCCGGGTTCATATCATCTGGGAGAACCAAGGGGCTATTAACAATCTGGAGAAGAAAATCCCCCTTAGAAAATTGTTAAAAAACACAAGGCTTAGGGAACAGAAATTTAGATGCAGATTTGTGCACCTTCTCATATGTATCCTGCCTGAAAATGAAACCATGACAGAGAAGTTGAGAAATATTGTCACTGTTATTGATGTAACCAAGAACATAGATACATACATACGTACATACACACGTATAGATGTATATTTCCAAAAAAGAGAAGTTGATCTTTAGCATTTTGCTGAATAATAAGACGATAATTTGACCATACCTCTAAAACTTCACGTGTGTCAGTCTTTAAAATTGAATCAATCTTTCAACATATATCTTAAAAATCGTGTTACTTTATCATATTAGTTAAACAAGTGAAAGGGGTCTAAATTGATCTTATCCTTTAATAATTGATTTGTTGATTAATAACTTAGGAGTCTTCAATAAAAAAGGATTTCTTTATGATCCTAGAAATATTGCAGATGCCAGATGCTAAACCTATATCCACGTGTACCATATCGAAGAAAGAATGTGTTTAAGAATCATCACTAATTCTGAAGGAAGAAAGCTATTTTTGGCTAATACTACTTTTGCTCCTTTTCTCACAAATGAGCACAAGCATTTCACCCAAAGTTCATACAGAACAAAGCCTTTAACACCACCATGGTACCTTCAGAACATTTATCACTTCTGTATTTATATACATACAAGATTACTCCTGCAGAAGAGCTCAACCAGGGACGGGAGAGGGATGAAACAATTTTCATAAAACTTGCTCATCTTGCATATCATCAACCAAAAAAAATCAGAGAAAATTTTCATTTAGTTTCTCATGCCATTCAATAAGTGATCTTAAAGAAACTAAGGCCTGTTTCATTACCTCAAATACCTGGCTGACGCTGAAATCCCCTATTTTTACTGTACCATCATGAGTAACCAACAAATTATCTGGTTTAATATCACCGTACACAATATTCTGCATTTATAAATAGCACACAATTAGATTCATCATATAATGAAAGCCGGTCCACTTCACAAAAGGGATGAAACCAATGTAAGAAATGTATATAATGTGTCTTGGATGCTCCAATCCCCTTTTCTGTTCTTAAGCTCTTTCCCCACTTCCCAGTTCCCCCCTCTTCTTGTTTTTGCTGAAGTACTCCCCAGAGCAAATACCATCATGTATTCAGTTGCTCATAACTATAATCAAAGTTTCAAGAGGTCCCTCTTTGCCAGAATACATAAATTAAATATAGTTTTTTTTTTTTTTTAAAACTAAACTGTAAGTTTTACCATATAATTGCGTTTTATATGTAAACTAATTTACAACCCATAAAGAACTGCTACAACCCCAGAAGACCCAGACCATTTTATTTTATTTTATTTTTGATAATTATAAAAGCAGTAAGAATACTTGTTCTTATAATTCAAAGAGTGATTTTCAAAATATAGAGCATAACAATTAAAGATAGAAACAACTTGCTCCGGCCTACAGAAAAAAGAAAAGAAAAGGGTTATAGGAATAAGAATACAAAATTTTACAAAGAACTGGAAGATTCTGGCAGAAAATTTTTTACATTGAAATAAATTATCCGACTCCATACCCCAAGTGCGCTATTAGGAGACCAAACGAACTAAAAAGCACAGTTGACATATAACCCAACTCTCAAAACCAAGTTCGAAAAGCAGAATTCTGAGATCATACATGAGCATGAAGGTACATTAGCCCAGAAACTATATCCTGTAGGTACTTTCTTGCTGTGGTTTCTCTCAAACCACCTTGTGGCCCTGAACCCTCACAAACCCATTTGCCTTCCACATATTCAAGAACTGAACACAGAAAAGGAATAAAATCACAATCAAGCAAAATGCTAACCAAGTTTTTAAAATATTTCAATCTTCGTGAAAAATAAACATCACAAAATAGAGCACATTAGTTTTAACAAAAACAGAGAAACATTGCAAAAAAAGAAGTGGCACAATATACCCATGTAAAAGTGATCGGTGTTTGGGTCATCAATCACCTCGATGAGATTGACTATATTAGGTGATCCAACGTTTTCATGATTAGAACCTGCAAGGACAAATAATTTATTTATTCCATGATAATACTAATGCTTAAACATGATGATAAATACGCTTATGCATTTGATCATTCATTTACATGATGAAAAACAAAATCAATCAATGATAAGAAAATGACAAGTGAAATATATGTTTGTGCAAGAAAATAATTCATGGTGTGGAAGATATCATATAACTAGAAGAAACTTGAACTATAAGCATTCTAAGGTAAAGAATAATAGCTATGAGAATATTGATTATTCTCAAAACATGAAGAAGTAGCAGGATTTTACCACCACTGTTTGCAACAAAACTGTAATATGAGTCATATGACAGTGGTAAGGAACAACCTAGAGCATCGGCCAAGAAGAAGGAAAACACTGGAGATTTTCCAATAAAGAATAGGATAAATTACAAAATAAAACGAAGTTTGCAGATACCTCTTGAAGCACATCAGTCATGGCAGTCTCTGAAGGTGCAACTCGTAGCTTTAATAAATGAGATTTATGAAATGCCTGTTATTTAACAATTAAGCTCATGAAATTATGAAGCGAAACCACTATTTTGTCATGAATTTCTGAGTTATCCGCAAAATACCCAAATTGTATATTATTCATAACACAGGAAGTATCCCAATCTAGTCTCAATCATAATTGTTCCAATATTTTTCCAAATAGGGAGAAAATACAGCAATATTATGGACAACTAGATTAGCCCAAATAAATCAAAATTAGCCAGAATGCATCACTCAGTACTACCCTTTTTACAACAACAAGATGCAAAGTAACCAATTGAGACAAAAGAAGAAGCCGCCTCTTTAAGCAGGAAAAAAATACCTTAATTGCGAAATGCCTCCTATATACGCTGCTTCGATATAAAACCTGTTGCAAATGCAAGGAAAAATGCTAAAGAAGAAACTCCTTCAATCAAAGAGATGCAAACCAACTTCATCAAGATTTTTCTCACCACTTTCCCATAGCCACTAGCACCAATTTTACACTCTCGAACGTACTCATTGACCATCTTATTGCCATTTTCATCCTGAAAATGCAATTTTTATCACAAAAGATATTGATAAAAGTGAGAAGTTCCAAAGTGAAATGCGGCTAAGCCTGCATGTAAAGTTAAATGGAATATACACAAGCACATCTATGAGTCCATTCCTACATCCCTAAGCCAACCAATATCAGAATAATTTAGCCTCTCAATCTCATTTTGAACCAGATATATATAATAGAGAGAGAGAGAGAGAGAGAGAGAGAACTTCTATCGTACTTGGAAGTGACAATTGAAGCCATGAGAAGAAAAATATTAAAAGCCTTCAATGACAGTATACTGTTAAAGTCTTTCTAGGAATCTGTTAGAATTATTAGGGCTTGTTTGGGAACACAACTCTTCTAAGATATTTTCAAACTATTTCACTTCTATTCACAAATTATTTTATTACTATTTACATATATTTTGAGATATTTGAGCCCTTAAAAGATTCTTATTTAAAACCCTTTTTTTATAAGTATTCTAGATGATACACAGTTACACATATGAAACTTTAAGAACTCTCACTTCAATGAAAGCACATAGCCCATACGTAATAAGCACAATAACAATATCACTGCTGATTCTAATAACTTCCGTCTCTATATGAAAATCTATCTATCTCGAAGCATGCACACTTGTATGATTTCTTGATAAGTAATAGGTTAAAGATTTTCATCATTCAAATAAGACTAAAATTTATACCTCTAATTGAACAACTTTATTGGTTTCCTGGACAGGATATTGCCTGCAAATCATTCCTTTCTCTTCTCAGAGCCTTAAAATCTCTTTAGAGCATTTTGGGGGACTGTGCAACTCGCATCATCTCCTTGAGGGGTATCAGTAACATCACCATTGTATGAACACTCGCCATCATCATCCATATCTTCATCCAACAACAACTCCAGGGAATGGTGCTTATTGAAGCCATAAGTTGGGCTCAGTTGTCGTTTTTGCCTTGTACTAGAACCAAAACCAAAGCCAAAGCAACCGCAGCATCCTATCATTCTCGCAACAATCTTACTCAACATCAGAAACTTGAACCTTAGTTATTTTAATTGTCAGCAACGGAAGAATAAAATTTATTCCCACACCTGTAAAGAAATGCCTACCATAAGGTTAACAAATCTCAAATTTCCTAGCCCACTAAAAACCCTGGGCTGGATTTTTTGATCTTGAAATAGTTTTCACAGCAAAAAATATTGTTAAGTTAAGCAACACTGACTTTGGTCTAGCATAAGTTTCTTCCTGTTAAAATAATAGACAAGCCTATATCAGATGACCATACACTATGCCACTTGGAAGAAAGAAAGCAGACCTGATTTCGAGGAGGAGAGGGCTCCAAGCACAAATCGGCTTGGCTATTCTAGCGGATGCCATTCAGCCAAATGAAAGAAACGACTCAAATTGTTGAATCCTTTTTTATTTAGAGGCAGTATCTTGACATTCCAGATTATAACAACAAATGCAGGCTCAGGCCAAACCACCCTCCACCCACAACACTTTTGACCTTATCCATAATCCCATTATCAGATAAAGAAAATAGAATCAGAAATCCAAACTAAAATTAAAATAATTAAAAATAATAAAACTACCGACAGTAGACTAATAAAAAAACGCGTCAAGCTCAATAGAAGAGGAAAAAACAAAAGAGAAACTTGCTTAAGAGTATCAAACCCAAACTCTCTGAATACAATTATTAACATGTTCAACAGTATTTTGATATATATTAAAAAAAACCTACAGTACATTATAAAAAATCTTAAATCCTACCTTCTCTTCGGCGTAAAAAAAAGAACCGTGTTGATGGATGTTGATCAATTTGAAAACCCTATACCCCAAACTTGCCAAGGACAAATTTTCCCACCCAAGGAACGACTTTCTGGAATAAGCACTGTTGGGAAATTGAAGTCATGGGAGGAATGATAGAAGCCCTCGTTCGGAAAGCGGGAAAATGAGGAAAATCAACGATAGAAAATGGGGGTGCTACATGAAGAAGTAGAGGATCGTAGGTGGATACAGCTAGAACTAGAGGCGGTGATCTATGTCAATCAAGGTTAGTTTGGGGCAGATGTCAGGAATTTTGGATTTCAATTGGGTATATTCGAGGGCATGCATAGAAGGTGACAAAAATAGGAAAACCAGAAGCGCGTCCGAAGAATCAGCAGCAGCAATGGGGAAGGTTTGTAAGGTGCTACTAATGGGCTGGACACCAACTTCGTCCGCATCCGAAAACCGATCCGGCATGGAAGAAAAATATGTACCGTTCATATATTGTTCCGTGTCTGTATCACGGCTCCAGATGAAAAGAGTCCAGGAAATTTGATGTGAAGCAAGATGATACTCTGTAATATTTGTATTAATCGGATTTTGCTATACAACTTCGTACTATTTATTTATACACTACACTCCATATTTTTTAATATTTAAAATTTTTTTTGAATTTATTTTTTTAAACTATTTCAAATTTTTTATTCACTATTCATATAAAAAATATTTGATAAAAAAAAATTTTAAAAAAATTAAAAAAAAGGTGGAGTGTGGAGTGTGGGTGAATAGTAAGAGGTTGTGAAGATTTTTTGATAAATAAAATTGTAGTATGTACAGAAAATGTAATGAGAATGAGAATGAATTCTGAGTAGCTTATGTAAATGAGAATGAATTCTGAATAGCTTATGTCTTTGTTATCCATGGCGTTTTCTCAAACAGTTTTGTGCTTCCTCTTCCTCTTAAATTTAGTATGGTATCTAGAGCCTAGGACTCACGTTACAACTCCTCCATGGCCAACTCAAAAAAAAAAAAAAAAAAATTTCCTCCTCCTCCTCCAATCCCACCTCCCTTCTCACTTTCGCTTCATACTCTATCACCATCAAACTTACCAACTGAAATTTCTTACTCTGGAAAGCACAAATCGTGCCTTTTCTACATGGACATCAACTTTTCGATTATGTTGATGGCACCATGTCTCCCCCCTGTGCTCTCATTGATGATAAAATTAATCCTCAGTATACTCACTGGGTCCTCCAAGATCAACTCATCATCTCTTCTCTCACTTCCTCCCTTTTCGATTCTGTGCTTGCCCATGTCCTTGATTGTAAAACTTCCCTTGAAATCTGGTCAACTCTCGTCAATCTCTTTCAAGCACAATCTTCTGCTCATGCCTTCCATACACATTATCAGCTCGCCACTCTCAAAAAAGTGTCTGAGTCCATTTGTGAGTCCTCGACTATAAAACTTCCTGTGAAATCTGGTCAACTCTCGTCAATCTCTTTCAAGCACAATCTTCTGCTCATGCCTTCCATACACACTATCAGCTTGCCACTCTAAAAAAGATCTGAGTCCATTTGTGACTACTATAACAAAGCTAAATCACTTGCCTCCTCTCTTGGTGCGACAGGCCATACTCTCACAGATCAAGAATTCTCGATTTTCCTCCTCTCTAGTCTTGGGTTTGATTACGAGTCTCTCATCACATCTCTCACTACTCGTCCAGACCCCCTCTCTCCAACTCAAATTTACAGCTACCTTCTTAACTATGAGTCGCGTCTTTCACACCAGACACAGACATTGCTCTCAGGTTCTTCCTTCTCTGCAAACAACACAGTCATGAGAGCACCATCTATACTAGGCTCTCCCACTAGTGGTCTTGGTACCTTCCCTCGGGGTCGTGGTCGGGGACGTCAAAGTGGTCATTTCTTCCCTGGCTCTGGCCGTGGCAATTCCCCCTCTCAGTTCTTTCAGAATCGCAATGATTCTCGACCTGTTTGCCAGCTTTGCCACAAACCAGGTCACACTGTTCTAACTTGCTACCATAGATTTGACCATGCCTTTCAATCCCCTGCTCCACCTTCTTTGACTGCGTATCTCACCCAACTTTCCCCTTCACCATCACACACCTCTTCCTGGTTCCCTGATACAGCAGCCACTCATCATTTTACACCTAATCTCTCCACCCTCAACCTTGACTCTGTGTCTTACCAAGGTTCTGACCAAATGAGCATCGGCGATGGCTCCTCTCTCCCCATTCAGCACGTTGGCTCGGCTCAGCTCCATTCTTCTTACGGCAAATTTCTCTTACACAATCTCCTCCATGTTCCTTTAAGTTCTAAAAACCTTCTCTCTGTTAGAATTTTTGCATTGATAATGATGTTTTCTTTGAGTTTCACTCTGTTTTTTTCTGTGTGAAGGATTTGCGTACCAAGGTGGAGCTTCTTCGGGGTCCTATTGAGAACGGGCTTTACGTTCTGCTATCGCAACCCAGTCTTGCATCTACCTCAGTCACCCCCCTTCTTCTTCTCCACAAGCCTACATTGACACTCGTACCTCTGCAAATCTCTGGCACCACCACCTCGGACACCCCTCTCCTCGCACAACACGGCTCACTCTTCAGAAATACAAGCTTCCAACAACATCAAGCCATAGTCTCTCATTCTGTTCGGCGTGTTCTCAGGCCAAAGCCCATGCCCAACTTGATCCCCCTTCCCCATCTTAGTCCAGTGGACCCTTTCAACTTGTATTTCTTGATGTATGGGGTCCATCTCCAGTTTTATCCACAAATGGGTGTCGGTATTTTCTTTCTATAATAGATGACTTTTCCAAGTACTTGTGGTGTTTTCCTCTACATTTAAAGTCTGATGTGGCATCCATTGTTATTGCCTTTTTACAATGTGTTCGTACTTTCTTCTCAAAAAATGTTGTGTCCATCCAAACTGATGGCGGGGGGGAATTTCGTCCCCTCCACCCAATTTTTCAAAAAAAAAAAATGGCATTACGCATCGTTTCACTTGTCCTTATTCCCATCAACAAAATGGGACCATTGAACGTTGTCATCGACAAATTGTTGAAGTTGGGTTGTCCTTACTAGCTCATGCATCCATGCCCCAAAAATATTGGGGTGAATCTTTTCAAATGGCCACCTATCTAATTAATCGCATGCCGACCCCTGTGCTTTAGGACAAGTCACCTTTTGAAGTTTTAATGAGCCATCCTCCTGACTACAATTTTCTCTATGTCTTTGGGTCTGCTTGCTGGCCCAATTTAAGGCCTTATAATCATCATAAAATTGATCTTAGGTCTCAATTGTGCGTTTTCATGGGCTACAGCCCAGACCACAAAGCTTACAAATGTCTCCACTTTCCTTCAGGCCGGTTGTACCTTTCCTGTGACGTGGTCTTTAATGAACAAGCCTTTCTGTTTTCACCCAAGCCCACTAACTCGTCTTCTCAGACTCTCTCCTAACCTACGACACCCACCTTCGCAGCTTTTCTTCTCCAGCCATTGGCCCACTCTCCAGACCCAAACTCATCCTTTAGTCCAAGAGAGTCATCCTAGCCCACATCCCCTTCGTCAAACAACTCCAACCCTAGCCCTTCATCATCTTCCTCTGCCGACTCCTCTTTTCCCAGATATACCTAACTCTCCAACCGAATCTGTCGCCCCACCATCTTCAGCTCAAGTCCTTCCTATTTCTCCCCTAGAATCCACACAGCCTCTTCCTAGTATCTCTCACTCTCATCATCCGATGACCACCCGCTCCCGAACACTCACTCTCCGTCCTCGTGTGTGCACTGATGGCACCATAGCTTGGCCCTAAAAAAATCCATCCTTCTCGCTCACAACCTCTTCTCTCACCCAGTCTTCCTCCCCCTCCTCGGTTTCGGAGGAACCAACGTGCTTCACTAAGGCCAATAAATACCCAAAATGGCGCCGGGCCATGTCTGAGGAATTTTGTGCGTTACTTCTCAACCAAACCTGGGAACTTGTTCCCTCCACCCCTGATCTCAACATCTTAGGCTTGAAATGGGTTTTGAAAACTAAGAGGCGGGCCGATGGAACTCTTGAACGCCGTAAGGCACGGCTTGTGGCCAAGGGCTTCCATCAGCAGCCTGGTCTGGACTTTCATGAAACATATAGCCCTGTGGTCAAGCCAGTAACTATTCGTCTCATCCTCTCTGTTGCCGTAACCTCCAACTGGCCTCTCCACCAACTTGATGTGCAGAACGCGTTCTTGCACAGAGACCTCAAAGAAGCTGTGTTCATGCAACAACCACCTGGCTTCGCTCATCCAGAATATCCATCGCACATATGTAAGCTCAAAAAATCCCTCTATGGCTTAAAACAAGCCCCTAGGGCTTGGTTTGCTAAATTGACTGATAAATTGCTTTCACTTGGTTTCGTTGCATCTCGGTCCGATTCTTCTCTTTTTATTTTAAATATTGCAACTGACTGTATATACATTCTCATCTATGTTGATGATCTAATTGTTACCGGTTCAAATCCTACTCTCATCTCTGATCTTATCTCTTCTTTGAATTTATATTTTCCTGTTAAAGACTTAGGTTTTTTGCACTACTTCTTAGGCATTGAAGTCACTAGGAATTCATCAGGTCTTTTTCTTTCTTAGTCTAAATATATCAATGATTTGTTACTAAAAACTCGGATGCACAATTCCAATCCTGTTACTACTCCCATGTCTTCATCGACTGAACTGTCTCTTCTTGAAGGTTGTACATTTGAGGATCCCCAACTCTATCAGAGTGTGGTTGGCAGTCTCCAATACCTAGCCTTTTCCCGTCTAGACATCTCCTTTGCTGTAAACCGAGTCTGTCAATTCATGTACAGTCCAAGAATCCCACACTGGCAAGCAGTGAAACGGATTCTTCGTTATCTTCGTCATACCCTTCTCTTGGTCTCTAGTTCTCCCCCTCTTCTTCCTTCCAACTTTCAGCCTTTTTTGATGCGGACTGGGCTGGATGCCCAGATGACCGCAGGTCCACAGGATTTGCATTTACTTTGGCAAACATCTTGTGTCTTGGGGCTAAAAAAAAGCCACTATTGCTCGGTCTTCCACTAAAGCCGAGTATAAATCAGTTGCTAATACTACATTTGAGGTCTTATGGTTACAATCCTTAGTCAAAGAACTAGGTATTTTTCTCAAACATCCCCCTGTTTTATGGTGTGATAACTTGGGAGCAACTTACTTGTCTGTTAACCCTGTGCTTCATTCCCGCACTAAACATGTTGAGCTTGACTACCACTTTGTATGTGAATGAGTTGCAGCAAAAACACTTCAGGTTCCATTCATTTCCAGCAAAGAACAGATTGCTGACATCCTCACCAAGCCAGTGTCCTTTACTCGGTTCAGTCAACTTCGATCAAGCCTCACTATGACCATAGTGCCGCTTGCATCGCGGGAGGGTATTGAGGCACCTCTGCACACTGCACACTACACACTGCACACAGAAGTTCCACTATAGAAGCAGCACCCACCATCATAGCAGCTGACATTCTAGAAGATTTGCCCATAGTAGAATAAATATTCTTGTAGCCACGTGTTATCTCAAGATTGGCACAGTTGTATTGTTTGTTATAGAATACACACTATAAATATAATTGTAGTATGTACAGAAAATGTAATAAGAATGAGAATGAATTCTGAGTAGCTTATATCTATGTTGTCCATGGCGTTTTCTTAAACAGTTTGTGTGCTTCCTCTTCCTCTTAAATTTAGCAACGTGCTTAGGGTTAGTTCCCTTGTACAGGCACCATACTGTTTAAATATTTCCTCAAACTTAATTGAACACCTAGGTAGAAGGCACTCTTAAAGAATCCCCCGTGCTCAGAGTTGTAAGTGGCCCACAACCATCAATGATTCTGTTGATGAAAGGTTCTATCACTTTTTTTCGTCAAAGGCTCTACTATGAAAGGTTCTGTTATTGATATAAGATAAGATGATATGAGTTGAGATTAAAGTTAAAAATTGAATAAAATATTATTAGAATATTATTTTTTTAATATTATTATTATTTTAAGATTTAAAAAAATTAAATTATTTATTATATTTTATATAAAAATTTAAAAAAATTATAATGATAAAATGAGATGAAATATTTCTTATATCAGCACTAATACACCAAACCTCATCCCATAAGGATTTTTTGCCACTCTCCTCTCAGAGACCGAGGTTCCCTGTAGATTCTGTGTGGTTTTTCTGACATTTTTTTTGGCAAGCTTGTCGTCGCTCAATGCTTTCCAACCTTCAACATAGCTCGTTCTAAAATCAAATCTCCAAATCAAGTTTGCAAGGTATAGATCATTTGATTTGTGAAGACCCAATCCCATCCAACTCCCGAAGCGTCGCCACATCCCACCACAAGATTCAACTTTCAACCCATATTTAGCTGGACATATTTTCTTTTTCATATTTTTATCAACATCACTTGATAGGAAATCTGCCACCGAACTAAAAAAGACAAAGACTGTTGTTATCCAACACCACATGCACCACCCAGTTGTTTGCTTTGCCATCCACCTGCTAAAAATCTTCCCCACTCGCAAGGCAATGGTACTTGACACATGTCGCCTTCATAACGTGCCAAGTGGCCCTAGATCCACATCAACCACGACTGTTGCATTTGTGCCATGTCATCGTTGACTGTTGACTTTTATTGTGGTGCTTTCTACTCGATTTTTTCCAATGGCTTCATATTTTTAGTTTGTTTTTGCATTGGACTTCTCGCAATGGCTCAAAGTTCTTTTAATCTTGATAATAGTGTTCGCCCGATTGATCTTATTTTGAATGAGCCTAACTACAATATGTGGGCCCAACATATGGAAGTCTTTCTACGAAGACGATGATTATGGGGTTACGTATCTGGCAAGATTTCTCCACCTATGCCTAAAGATGGTGATACATAAGATGATTTTGCTTCACGCCTTGAGGATCGGGATAGTATGCATTGTAAGATACTTTCCTAGTTTATAAACAAGTTCTTTCTATTCATTGCTTGCTTCCAAAGCTTGGGAATGCAAAAGTTACTTGGGATTTTCTAGCATGTCGATACAACTGCACTCATGATGCTTCCTTGAGATTCCAACTTGAAAATAAAAATCAGAAATAGGCTGACCTGATTCTTGACGCAAGCCTTCATCTAGCCACTCACTTGCACAGTTACTCTCAAAGTCAGTTTTCTTCTAGTATTGCAAAAGGATTGGCCACTCCATCAATGAATGCTGCAAGCTACAATACCAAAAACAATGGGTTTCCAATCAACAGGTTGCTGCAGTTGCTCCATCTGCATATGAGTCTACTCTTGAGACTCCATCTCACCCTCCTGCTCTCACTATTGTTCATGTTGAGGCACCAATTCATTAGGTTTTATCTCGATCTTCTACTGCATAGTCTGTCACCTCAGGTAAGTCTTCGTGATTCATCGACTCTGCATGTTGTAATCATATGAATTCCAACCCTACCTTGTTTTTCCACAAAACTGCCATTTCTTCTAATCTTGTCATTTGTGGTGCTAATGGTTCTCACATGTCTGTCACTCACATTGGATCTATCTCATCCTCATGCTTCTCTATTGATGATGCATACTTAGTTCCAATACTCTCCCTAAATCTTCTTTTTGTCAGTCAGTTTTGTGAATTAGGCTTGAGATTAATTTTTGACAATGATGGTATTGTTGTGCAGGATTATCAGACGAGTCAGACTCTCGGGGACATGTTGTAAAGTTGTATGTCTTTTCGAGCTTACGCCTCTACAAATCTTGGCTAGCACAAAGATTTCTCTTTGGCGTCTTGCCCCCATCCCTACTGGGGGGCTCTTGTTGTTTCGTTATCTTTATAGATGATTATTCTCGTTATACTTGGATATATTTTTTGTAGTATCTATCTGAACTTGGAAATATTTATCAAACCTTTCACAAAATGATGCAAACTCTGTTTTCTTGTTCCATTAAAATATTCCGTTAAGACAATGTCATAGAGTATAATAAAAATATTTTCTTAACTATTTATCCCAACATGGGGCCATTTTTCCAATACTATTGTCCCTATACTTTTTAGCAGAATGGACTCGTAGAAACAACACAGACACATCTTAGACATTGTATGTACTCTTATTGTCTTTGCCTCTATTCCTTAATGATTTTGAGGTGAAGCTGCTCTCTCTGTTGTATACACTATCAATCGAATTCCCTTACAAACTATTCACAACAAAATACCTTTTGAGCTTCTCTATAGCAAAATCTTTGATTACTCTTTACTCCATATTTTTGGGTGTGCTTGTTTTGTCACTTTGCCTGCACTTGAACCACGCTCTCGGTTATGTTATTTTCTTGGTTATAACATTTCACAAAAAGGCTATCATTGTTATCAATCCATCTCTATACTTCTTTGTGTTTCTCGTCATGTGATGTTCATGGAACAGAGAATGTTTACGAGTCTTTCTCATTTGTTTTCTTCGCCTTCACAATATTCCCCTGTTTCCACTAATTTCTATCAATTCAGTTACTGACTTCATTGTAGAGTAGTCTAGCTCCAACTACATAGGCTCTCTGCGGCCCCTCTTAATATGCCTGAAGAGACTGATGATTCTCCAACTGTATCACATGTCCCAGAGTCCTCCCAGGTATTTGAACCTCGTCACTCTAGTTGGGTAAGAGCACCTCCTACACATCTCCAAGATTATCACTATTTTATGCTCTTGTTGCTTTTCAAGAACCTTGCACTTATCATAAAGCTAGTTCTGATCCTTTTTGGAAAAGACGTGTATGATGAATTATATGCACTGAATAGAACTTGTACTTGGGACCTATTGGATTTGCCTCTTACAAAATCTGTAGTTGGATGTAAGTGAGTATACAAAATTAAGACTCGTGTAGATTGATAAGTGGAGTGATATAAGGTTTGCCTTGTTGCCAAGGGTTTTGCCCAAGAATATAGTATTGACTATGAGGAAACTTTTGCACCTGTTGCATGACTTACTTCTATTAGATTTTTACTTGCAGTTGCTGTAGTTCGTCGATGACAATTATTTCAGATAAATGTTAAGAATGTATTTTTGAATGGTAATCTTGTTGAAGAAGTATATATGCAACCTCCACCTGGCTATCCACATCCTCCTCACAAAGCCTAGCACCTTCGTCATGCTCTTTATGTCTCAAGCAAGTTCGTCGTGAATGGTTTGCCAAATTCAGTTATGTGGTCAATCAAAAAGGTTTTGTTTCCAGCTCATATGACTCTGCAATGTTTTTGTGGACCACTAATGCTGGTATTATTATCATCATTCGATATGTTGACGATATGATTATTACTGAGAATGAAATTTATGGGATACAAAGTCTTCAAAGCATTATGAGTCAGAATTTGGAGATGAAGGACTTGGATAGACTTAACTACTTTCTTGGACTTGAGGTTACTTTTGGCACTGACGGTTATTACCTCTCTCAATCTAATTATGCTTCCGATTTACTTTCTCGGGGTGGTTTGACTGACATCAAGACTGCTAACACTCATGTTGAGACAAATGTCAAGCTTCTTGCCACGAATGGTGAACCACTTTCTGATGCTACACTTTACAAGTTGCTAGTTGGTAGTCTTATTTAAGTTACCATCGTCACACGGCCATATATTTGCTATGCGGTACATTTGGTTAGCTAGTTTATGAGTACTCTTCAATTTACCCACTATACTATCGTTCTTCATATCTTACATTACATCAAGGGAACTCCGTTTCATGGACTTCATTTTTCCTCACACTCATCTTTTAAGTTTCAGGCTTATTTTGATGTTGATTGGGCTAAAGATCCCATTAATCGTCGATCTACCACCAGTTATTGCTTCTTACTAGGGACTTCTCTAATTTGTTGGTATAGTAGGAAGCAGTATGTTATTGCTCGCTCTAGTACATAATCTGAGTATCATGCTCTTGCGGACACTATGTCTGTAATTTTATGGTTACATTAGCTTTTGGTAAATATGGATGCCCTTAAACGACCTGTTCTCCCATTTATTGTAAGTCTCTCTACGGCCCCTCCTAATATACTTGATGAGATTGATGATTCTCAAACTGTATCACTTGTCCTAGAGTCCTCCTAGGTATTTGAACCTCGTCACTCTAATTGGGTAAGAGCACCTCCTGCACATCTCCAAGATTATTGTTATTTTCTGCTCTTGTTGCTCTTCATGAACCTTGCACTTATCATAAAGCTAGTTCCGATCCACTTTTAAAAAAAGATGTGTATGATGAATTAGATGCACTCAATAGAACTTGTACTTGGGACCTGTTAGATTTGCCTCATACAAAATCTGCAGTTGGATGTAAGTGGGTATATAAAATTAAGACTTATGTAGATTGATAAGTGGAGTGATATAAGGTTCGCCTTGTTGCTAAGGGTTTTGCCCAAGAATACAATATTGACTATGAGGAAACTTTTGCACCCGTTGCATGACTTACTTCTATTAGATTTTTGCTTGCAGTTGCTGTAGTTCTTCGATGACAATTATTTCAGATCGATGTTAAGAATGTATCACTACAAGGGATAGGACTTTTCCCAGCGATCATTTTCGTTGGGAAAGTCCTATAAGTCGCTGCCATTGACTTTTTTCAGCGATTTATAAATCGCTACATGTTCACCACTATTATCACTCCCTTTTTGATCTTCTCCAACGGAAGCCATAAATGGCAGCTAAAGGTTACTTTTTCTGGCATTTTTTCCCGCCGTAATTATTCAAAAAATCCCTGCAAAAGGACTTCCCGTTTAAGGAGATAAAATATCGTCGCCAAAAGTAAAAAATCGCCGAAAATGAATCGATTTTTCACAGTGATTTTCAATGATCGCTGCAATTATTTTTTCCTAGCAAGTAATTGTCGCTACAAAAGCTTATTTACGGCGATATTTAGTGGCCGCAAGTAAGTTTATATGACAATAAATTATTGCCGGCGAACTTAACTCGCCGTAAATGATGTTTTAGAAAATTAAAAAAAAATGCACAAAACAGAGTAAATAAAAAATATAATACACATTACCTATAAATTCGATCTATGGCCTTTTCTTTTTTTATATTATCTAGCTCCACTCAATACATGTGCAAACTATTAAATTTGTATAAAAAAAACACCCAAACAAGAAAGCTAGTGAAAGGGAGAATTAAAAACTATAAAAGTGAAAGGGTGCTCACAATCATCACAGCAAGTGAAGGTTCTTATTCCGAGATAAACCAAAGATGCTTATTCAGTGAAGGTGCTTCATTAATATTCTCATTTCTCAATTAAAAATTCGTTTAATAGACAATTGAGTAAATAGTAAGGGCCATGGCAAGGAGTTACAGTTAAATATGAGGGTTGAATCGAATGACTCACCTCTGCCGTGTTTCTTCCTTCTCGAGCATTCCAATCTATGATTTTCATCTCAACAAATTTGTACTGCTATAGTCTGCAAGAGATTAGAGCATGGTATACATTAAAAATGATACAAGTTTACAAAAAGAGAAATAGGGAGTTCATACAGGAATCTATGAATTGCATAGCTTACATCAAGTACCCAGCTTAGAAAAGAAGTATATTGCATAAAGAAATGCCATAGCCTTGGAAATATAAAACATCGATAAATACATTCATCCAACAACTTGGGGTTGTATGAACTAATATCATTTCACCAATAAGCTCCATCTAGGTCTCATATTCAAGCATGTGATTGACCATCATGATATTCAAGGAATATAAACTCGAAAATTACAGCAATTACAGCAAGTGATAGTTCTTGATAAACCAGAAAATTCTAAAGAAATATTTAGTTGTTTACTTAGTTATTAGCTTGAGTAGAAGGTAAAAAAATACATACTGATTTCTACTAGTTTAACACATAAAAATGGATGCCTATACATAATTGAAAAGTTATTCAAATAGAGGAAGAAGTATAGTTAAAACTATAGCAGAACCTTTTGCTTAAACTGTACAGCATAGAACAAAACAAGGCAAAAAATCATCTCACTTCTTCAAGTAGTAGATTGCACGAATTTGCATGTTTCTACCTTCCCTCCACTTGGTTACACACCCAGCTAAACAAGTATTAGGGGAAAAATGTGAGGACAGATGAGGTTGGAAGACACCATGACAGAATCTGTTGCAGAAAATTTCAGAACTTGGAAGTGTGTTTGCTACTATCTTTTTAGGTGCTAAACGTGAGCTAAGAGAGGGAAAAATGATGGAGTTTTAAACTAAATTGAACCTAGTCTTCAGTTATCATATAACTAAACTGAACCAACAGTTCAGCTATCATTTAACTTAGATATATTTAAAAACTTCAAGAACTGAAGTATGTACACATAATAGAAAAAATACTTACATTAGTGGAGCTGGTAGAATTAGAAATTCTGCATTCTAAAATTATGATATCACCAAATATTTCTGGCTTGAAGGCATCTTCCGCTTCATTTTTTATTTCAACATACGCAAATGCGTAATTGCAAGAAACAAATTGACAAACTAAGAAACTTGATAAACTAATATAGTCTCAACAAATATACTAGGGGTGAACACCAAATCAAAATGCATAGTAATTCTAGGCAATATCTTCTTTTATAAGTAACTCTATTCAATATCTTCAATACATAATCTGTTTCCCATTGATGCTAAACTGAAACAGATTATTAAGATCCTAGGGGAAAACAACTTTTAGTTCTTCCACGTGTTCAGATTATAGCATTAGAAACATCAGAATTCAGACCCAAATTAAAACTAAAATAGTCTAGAAAAAGCATATCATGTCTTTCCACGGAAATAAATCATTTTGTATGGGGCAAGGTAATAGATATTTTATCAAGTTTTTCGCTTGATCACTTGGTTAAACTTTTCTCCCATGTCATGTCTGTCCAAGGAAAAACTTAGGCAATAATCATAGCATCAAAAACACATCGTTAAACTCTCAAAAGATAAAGTAATTGAAAAAATGACGAAAATTAAGGATTGAGCAGACTCTAATTTACATTAAGCACAAAACAATGATAGATCCTAAAAATATAAGTTGACACTAATTTGTTTGCTGCAACATGTTTATTTATGCTATTTGCCATCACGTATTAGATTCCAATTAGTGATGCAAAATTGGATATGAGAAACATTAGATACTGGGATCTTAGAAAAATGTGCCTAGAGGTTAGATAAACAGGTTATTGTCCATCAAGTTTGACATATTCTTTCAGCACTAATAACTCAAACATCTAACATTTTCAATAATTAGATTACAATTATCTTATAACATCCTAAAATGATTTAACGATATCTTCCACCTAGCTATCTATCTGCTAGGGCTAGCTGCTACTAAGCTTTATATTGGTTATACAAGCATCTTGAGGTATATATATAGTTGTAGATCAATTAATAACTTCCAGATTGGATACTTGTATATATATGCCATCCAAGCTATGAATTCAGACGCTCAAAATTGAAGCAGATGATGTATAGTAACAGTAATATTAGAGATGCCAACAGCAGTAGTAATGAAGAAAAAGTAGTAGCTAGCTAGGTGGATGCTCGTGAAATTAAACACATTCGGATCCACTCAAATTTAAAACACTTGGTATATATCAATATTCATATTCCAAACCAATGTAGGTTCACATGATGGTGATCAGGAAGCAATGCAAATTAATATTTCACAATGCATGGATGCATATTTCTAGCTGCAAGCATGACTCCACATTCTTAATGGTCAAGTTGAGTCTTGCCAACTACCATGGAGCTCATACATCTAACCCTACATGCTTATTTGGACAAAAAAGTGCACTCAATGGATATAAGTTAAAAGGAAAGAAGACTGGTGGACATCGTTTTAGTTACAATATAAAGTGCCAATCATTACTCACCACTAGTATAAGAGAATAACAAGTAAGAAAATGAATCATCCAGCAAGTAAAAGAAACCATGTAGAAAACAAGCCATGACATGATTGACTTTTCAGATCCAAAACCAAACAAAAAACAACCAACAAAACCAGATCAAACAACCTAGAGAAGATCCAACCAAGAGATTATACCCACAACAGATGACAAGCAGAAACGATCGTGAATACCCAAACATAGATACAAGGAGCCGTGAAACAGACACTCGAGATAGACTGATGGCAGATCATAACCAGAAACTTGCAAACAAGAAGCCAAGAATACACGACGGGAGCCTAGGAACAGAGACCCTGAGAGGAACGTTTTCTTCTAGACCTCACAACCAATATAGAAAACAGAACATGAGACTAACGATTCAGATGAAAAATAAACAAAATATAACGAACAAAATGAAAAAAACAAGACAAGATGAAGCTGAGTTATCATACCCATGGCTGATCACAACCAGAAACTTGCAACAAGGAGCCAAGAAAACATGACCAGAGGCAAGGAACAGAGGACCCGTGATGAACTTTTTCTTCTACACTGCACAATAAAGATTGAAAACACATCATGAGGGTCTCGTTTCAGATCCAAAACCAAATAAAATTTAACCAACAAAAGCAAAAAAAAAAAAAAAAAAAAAAAACGAAAGGATCCAGCCAACCCCAAATGACAGGCAGAATTGATCCAGAAGAACCCAAGAACACACGATAGGAAAAAACAAACAGAAAAAACAGAGCATGAGACTGAGGTCTCAGATCCAAAAGCAAACAAACAATAACCCAGAAAAAAAAAAACAACAAAAGATCTAGCCAAGAGACCATACCCAAGACAAGCCACAAAAAAAGAAATGCACAAAACGAGAAAAAATCTCCAAAACCCACGGACTGCACAGTTAAAATTCATTTCACAGAAATTTCATTGGAGTGGAAATTAACTTGAAGTGAATGTGGGTGTGTTCGTGAGAAGCAGTGAAGGAGAAGAGCCTTACGACCGATCGGCAACTTAGAACTCCAACGAACACAAATGCACAGCAGCAAACCCACAAGAAATCTACAGTGGAGACAGAGAAAGGAACTACTGTGAAGAGAGAGAGAGAGAGAAATACCTGTGGGTCTTTTCTGCACTGTGAGAGATGAAGACGGATTGGGGAGAGAGGGGCGAGCTCTGGAGGGAAATGAAGAATGGCAAAAGGCGAGTCAATTAAATTTTGGCAATTTTTTCCCAGCGATAATAACTCACCGCAACAAAATGAAATTTCGCAGCAAACGATGCTCCCATTGCGGCGATTACGAAAATGGTTGCCAATTCTCCTTTAAGGCGATTAAATTTCACCGGGAATAGTCTCATAAATTTGGTAAAAGTAATATGAATTTTACGGCGAATATTTTCACTTTTTTGCAGTGATTTTCAATTTTGACGGGAAAAATACCGTTATAGTAACAAATATTTTTGCGACGAAAAAAATTTGCTGCAATAGGTAAAAAAATTGTCGCAATAAATAAACAGTGCATTTGGCTTCGGGATTTCTTATGAATTACGTTGGAATTGAGCGGTGAATTGAAAATCGTCGCAAAGAAGGCCTATTTGCGGCGATTTTTTTTGCAACGATCTAAAAATCGCTGAAAAATGCTTGATTTTTTGTAGTGTGTTTTTGAATGATAATCTTGTTGAAGAAGTATATATGCAACCTCCACCTAGCTATCAACATGCTCCTCACAAAGCCTACCACCTACGTCATGCTCTTTATGGTCTCAAGCAAGTTCGTCGTGAATGGTTGCCAAATTCAGTTATGTGGTCAATCAATAAGGTTTTGTTTCCAGCTCATATGACTTTGCAATGTTTTTGTGGACCACTGATGCGGGTATTATTATCATCATTTGATATGTTAACGATATGATTATTACGGAGAATGAAATCTATGGGATATAAAGTCTTCAAAGCCTTATGAGTCAGAATTTCGAGATGAAGGGCTTGGATAGACTCAACTACTTTCTTGGACATGAGGTTACTTTTGGCACAGACGATTATTACCTCTCTCAATCTAATTATGCTTCTGATTTACTTTCTCAGGGTGGTTTGACTGAAAGCAAGACTGTCAACACTCCTCTTGAGACCAATGTCAAGCTTCTTGCCACGAATGGTGAACCTCTTTCTGATGCTACTCTTTTATTGGCTACTAGTCGGTAGTCTTAATTAAGTTAGCGTCGTCACACGGCCATATATTTCCTATGTGGTACATTTGGTTAGCTAGTTTATGAGTACTCCTCAATCTACCCATTATGCTGTTGTTCTTCGTATCTTGCATTAGATCAAGGGAACTCCGTTTCATGGACTTCATTTTTCCTTTCACTCATCTCTTAAGCTTCAGGCTTATTTTGATGTTGATTGGGCTGGAGATTCCACTAATCTTCGATCTACCATTAGTTATTGTTTCTTACTAGGGACTTTTCTGATTTGTTGGTGTAGTAAGAAGCAGTCTGTTATTGCTCACTCTAGTACATAATATGAGTATTGTGCTCTTGGTATATATGGATGCTCTTAAAAGACCTGTTCTCCCATTTATTGTAAGTCTCTCTGCGGCCCCTCCTGATATGCCTAATGAGACTGATGATTCTCAAACTGTATCACTTGTCCTAGAGTCCTCTCAGGTATTTGAACCTCGTCACTCTAGTTGGGTAAGAGCACCTCCTGCACATCTCCAAGATTATCGCTATTTTTTGCTTTTGTTGCTCTTCATGAACCTTGCACTTATTGTAAAACTAGTTCCGATCCTCTTAGAAAAAAGAGAGAGAGAGTCAGGAGAGCTCTAAGAGAAAAGAAGAGAGTTTAGTTGAGTGGAGTGTGATCCTTCTCCTCTATAATATTTTTCTGTGTTCCACTGTTTAATAGTGAAGCTCTTTTCTATGGACGTAGGCAGTTGCCGAATCACATTAAATTCTTGGTATCACTGTGTGTGTGGGTGTGTTTATTTAATTCCGTTGTGTGATTTCCCTAACACCAAGGGTGTTGCTATCTTGCAGTAACTATTTGATCAGTGTGGCATTGGTGAGCCACCCCTCATGGTAGCGTCGCTTTGTCCTAGGCACGGTACAACGGTAGTAGTGCCTTTTACATGAAACAGAGCTAATAACAGCCTGGTGCATACTGTTGCACCACCTCATGCACACCGCTTTGGGCAAAACAGAGGTGCAAAGTTTCTTTTTGGGTTGTAGCAGTCTTTAGCACCTCTCGGATTAAGTGCATGCATGTGGCGCCTTTGTTGTTCTAGCACCTTACGTGTGCACTATATCTCACTGGCTTGTACATGATAGATTTTGGTTGCGACACCATTTTCCGCAGCTCCAAGACAGACGCAACACCACTGTTGTGCACAGCTGATGGGCATTGCACAACACCTAAAGGGTGTGCATAACGACCTTGTCAGCGCAACACCAGTGCGCATAGTGCCACTGGCAGCAATGCCACTGTCATCTCTTGCCCAAGGCACTGCCTGTGACACTAGTGCTGCCACCTACAAGAGCCCGCCGCACCTATAAGCTCCCTTCACCTCCAGTGAACGCTGTTGCCTTAAATGGTGCAGCGTCGAGACCTAGAGCATCGTCTCCATGTGCACGGGTCTGTGATGCTTTGCGTGGTCGTAGGGGTAGCTTGTGAAGCAGTGTTCCTACAGGTGTGTTTCCGTAACAACCAATCTCGATTGCTATGGTTACAAGAAAAAAATTTTCATTGTGCAAGAAAAAGTTTCAAGAATGATTTAATTTAGGAGCAATGAATTAGGGGCTCGGATACCAATGTTAGAAACGATATTATCTCGTCAAAAATATCTTGGACCTAGTGTAGTTGTTCCAAGGATTTTCCGTTATCGTTGTTCATCTGAAATCTTCACGTATTGATGGAGTGTGCTATGTGGCAAGACCAAAGCAACACCTACATATTCTGTAGTCTAAATGTCGAGACTAGAGAGAAACAATATTAAGAGAGAGATTTTTACTTTTGTGTCATTCTTAACATGGTGAGAACGTGCTAAATATATAGCCACCTCTATGTAACCTACAATTGGACATTTAAGCCTAGCCATAAGTGGCCATTTTTATTGGCCAAGGCATAACTCCTAACATTATGTCAGCGTTACATATGCCTTGGCATGTGAAGGGGAAGGGTTGCCCACTTTGGATGACCCCTTTTTATTACAATTGTATTTTTCAATAGTCGAATAGCCAACATAATACATTTTTCCAGATGTTGTCAGAAGTTGAAAGCAACACAATATATATATATATATATATATCATAACCAAATTAATGTTCCTCAAGCGAAGGAATCAAATTCATGAAAGGCTAACCTCTTATCCATAGCTTCATGTGTTTACGATTAGATATGTAAATCTTGCCCACCAGCTAGCTAAAGAAGTACGTACTACAAGAAAAAAAGTCCTATTATGGCGATGTTTATTTCGTCGCAAAATAAATCGCCGCAATAAGCAGTTGTTTGCAACGATTTCCTTTTCTCCTCTGTGTTTTAACGCGAACGTTTCAACGTACGAATTACGATGCTGCCATACATTCAATTGTTGCGACCATTTTGAAACATATAGCGACGAATTAATTTGCTGCAGTTAGAACAACTTAGTTGCGACGATGGTTCTTACGTAGCAAGAAAGTCGGGGGCGCGAAAACGTAGAAATTTTTCCCCCCTTCTCCTAATTCCCGATTCAGAATCCCGACTCCCACACCAATGCCGATTTTTCCTTCTTCTCCATTTTCGCCTACCTGCAAAGATACCCACCCCAGTTTGCTAACCCAGATTTATTCGAGCAATTGATTCTCCTAATTCCGTGGAAGCTAGGCCCGTCGATTCCTCCACATACAAAAGCCTAAGTCTGTGCCTCCATCTTGGGTTTCCGAGTGATTGTTTTGGGCATCTAAGGTACCGACTGGAATAATCATCGATCGATTAGCTTGGGAATCTGTTTCATGCACCACAGGTATATCTCCCCCTTCATCCTCAGTCGTTGATTTCTAAAAATTGTGCATTTTGAGCTTGTAGAGTAATATTTTTCCACCGTCACTCTGAATGCATGTCCTTTGTGGAATCTGTATTGGGTATGCGTTCTATTTCGGGTACTCTCTCTCTATTCTGTATTCGCCTTCATCTCCGAATCTTCGTCGACCTTTGCCTCTAGGGTGTTTTCGGGTACTCTCTCTCCAGGGTGTCGGTTGTTTATGGATTCTGTATTGGGTATGCGTTCTGTTTTTGCTAGTTGAGTGCTTGCAAATTTAAGTTGATGGTTTGGGATGGGCTCGAAGTTGGACTTTTTGGTCGTTGCTATTGGTTTATTTTGCGATTATTCTTCGAATCAGAGTGTAAAGTGCTAGTTTTTGTGACTCCTTTCTGAAAGCACTGCACTGGAAACTTGAATTTATGGCTTATAAAAACAGGGGCTGCTTTAGGTACTGGTTTTGCTTCTCTATTTTTGAAAGAAATCAGAGTGTGCTCGAATTTTGTTATTAGAGGGGAGTATTTTGCTTTAGAATCAGCTTAAAGTAAATAATTTTTCCTTAAGAGTAAGCCAATGCTTGTAGAAGTTGTTGGTTATGTGGCTCTTTTGGCAGTATACTTTGATTACCATGGTTAAAACTGAGGAAAATAAAATAAATATAAAACAATAATTCTTGAGTTGTAGACTACGGTGTTATGAAGAATTCAATCCATTACAGAAACAGTGTTTAGTTAGGCTCAGATTGTTGACTAAAATAATTTACCTTTATGAACTCTTAGAAATCTTTAGTAGCCAAAGGTAGAATTTATTGCCTTTTCAATTAGGTGTTCAGCTCGAAGTTGATATCTGGTGTTTTGTTGGAATTGGTTCTACAATTATTTTAGTCGGGACTTAAAAACTTTTTTCACTGATAGATGATGCAGTTTGATTGAAGGCCTTGTGGTACATTCCTGTTAAGGAAAATAGAATGGCTTCAGCAGGACCACAACAATCACTCAAGAGACGTGATTCATCTGTGACTAGAGAAGACGATCAACTTATTATAACTCCTTTGGGTGCTGGTAATGAAGTGGGTCGGTCTTGTGTGTACATGTGCTACAAAGGAAAAACTACTGGTATGAACATTAAAAACGTAGTACTCTTCATTTTTAGTTAGAAAACGATTTACTCTTAGTTTTTAGAAGGTTATTTTAAGAGTTTTTTTTTCTTCCATGTGTTGTCTTCTTTTATATCCTTTTTGTCTCTTTTCATGGATGGTGGTTTGATTGTGGAATTCATCCTGCTTATTCGGGCATGGCTGCTTTACCGTACTTCGATGAGATAGATCCTTCAACAATTGATGTCCTTCTCATCACTCAGTATGTTTATCTATTCTTTTTTTTTTACCCTTTTAAATTTCACTTTATGCTTCAATGAAATGCTTTTTATATTATGTTCTGGATTCCAACTTTATAAATCTAGTCTGGAATTTTATCTTTAAGTGGATGCTTGTTAGACAAGATGCACATTTTTTTACATCTCCTATTTTAATGCCTTATTTGCAAAGAATATAACTTTTAATACCACTCATTTGGTTGAGTGAGATTGCAGTACTTTATAATTGTGCTCCTTTCTTTCCCCTACTTTAGGGAGTCAAGGAATCACAGGACCAAAATTTCTCTCCAAGAGTTTCTTCATTATATTTGAACTTTGTTTAGACCACCTTTAAAGGTCGAGTTTTCATGAGTTATCCAACAAAGGCAATCTACAAGCTGCTTTTGACTGATTATGTTAAAGTTAGCAAAGTTTCGGTTGAAGATATGTTGTACAATGAACAGGACATCAATCGCTCCATGGATAAAATTGATGTCTGTATTCTTCAGTAAATGCATTTTCAAGTTCTCATTGGCTCTAGGTTTGCATTCTAGAGCCAATGAATAAAATAAATGTAGGCTTATTAAATATTGATATTTATTTCTACTTTCACTAGTCCTTAAATGCATATTCCCAATATGTCTTAGTTTAAGAGAAATAATTTTTAAGATTTTGGATTGAAGGCGTTTTGCCCCCTCTCAATATTAAAAAATAAACAGAATTAGCTGAAAACAGCTACAGTACTACTCATTCATAAAAAAATAGCCATAAGGTGATTCCTTTTGGGAAGATGACATTGATCCTTTTGCTTGGGATGGTGTCTTCTCAGTAGAGACTGTTGGAGTTTGTACATCTTGCCTTCATTCCTTTACAAGACTTCATGTGCGAATGCTATTTTTCTGGCTTGAATGACTATCAGCATTGTCTGCATTTAAGTAAGAAGCATTTTGTTTCAATTTGTGGTTTATGATTTTATTCTCGAGGCGACTTATATCACACTTTTAAGTTCAGTAAGGGCTATGTTGTGTTTGAGTAAAAGTGGGATGAAATATTTAATATAATATGCGTTGGGATGTTACAGTTAAAAAGAGAAGCTCTTCTCTTTTTAATCTTTTCTGCTTAATTAGTGTATTTATAATGTATTAACACAAATTTTTGTGTGTTTTAGGCTATGAAAGCCATACAATTTCGATAGTATTTATTTTATTTTATTTTATTTTGTAACAGACTATTTGTGGCAAATTCTAGTTGCCGCAAAATGAGAAGTTTCGTCGAAAATGTGTTTTTACAACCATCAACGTAAGTTGCAAATAAGCTTTGGCATAGAAACACAAAATCATTGGAAATTGCTTATTTGCGGTGATTTTTACAGTATTTGCGACGAACAGTTGTCGCTGCAAAAATGTTTTCTCAAAGATTTCCATTGGCGAAGGGATGCACATTTGCAGCGAATTTTCAACTAATTGCGACCAAATTAATTGCCGAAAAAAGATATGTAATTGTGACGATTTTACCAATTTGTTGATTTCGCACAAAAATAAGCAAACAATTCCAACCAACATGTGGCGATGAAAATAGCGACGAGAAAACCGATTTGCGGCGATTTTCAATAGTTATAGCAACAAAAACTTGTGCTGGGAAAGGTCTGTTTCCTTGTAGCATGTGGACTTCATGTCACCGATTTTCTCTCTATTCTAAATGCTATTTAGAGGTATAACTACTTCTAATAGCCCCCTTTCCCCACATCGTGACAAGTTCAATGAATTATACCCGCTACATGTCGCCCACCATGTACAGTTGGTTGTACCCCTGTACAAATACATTTTTAAATATATTTAAACATTTAAAAAAAATATACAAATACAGTACTAGTAGTCACTTCCTTAACCCTAAGAGAAAAAAGGAAAAAAAGAGAAAAAAAAAAAAAAAATACAAGAGTACTGGTGAAATTCAGGAAGCAAAATAAGGAGACACTAGTATTTTCCTTTCAGTAATACGAGATCAAGTAGTACTTGAATATATTAATATCACTATTTTTCTGAAGGGAGACGAGGGACCAATTATTACATATTAGTAGCCATGAAGTGACATGTAATTACCATGATCTGGTCCTTATCACTATGCCATAGACCAAGTAATATCCACTTCACCCACGTCTTTATTCAGTCCCAATTCATTCCACACAGCATCCGACCCATCTACAATATTATTCCTGCATGGTGGCTGACCTGCATGCTCTTCGTCACACCCATTAACGGAGTCACACTGGTCTACCACTTTGGCCTCCACACTCCTCCCATTACTAGCCATAATTTTGATCATACTCCCGCAGCGAGACTTGTTGTTAAACCACCCCGTTGATAATGCCACGATCAGCTCTGAGTTGTTGTGGAAACTTTCGTCGCACTCGGATTCGGCTCCGCCATCCCCACCTTGACTGAAATCGTTGTTTGTGAGAATGGCTGGCGTGGAGGACGTCACGGGAGGCGAGCATCTGTACTGAGTGTAGGATGTCCCTTGACAATTCAAGGTGCCTGAGGGTTGGCAGTCGTTGTTTCCACTAGGTGCAGAGTTTCCGCATATTTGGGTGCCAGCATCAGGGTCATCATTGCACTTGCCATTGATGCAGATGAGTTGACCGTCACAATCGTCGAGTGTATCACATGGGCCACTGCAAGAGGATATAGCTCGTGCAGGGAGAGGTAAGGAGATGATAATGCTGAATAGGGAAAGTGGAAGCAAGATTGACACAAGGTTTACCATGATTTGAGGGAACATAATGTGATATCAAAATTACATGTATTTATAAAGGTAACATGCATGCTTCGATCTTTGTTCCTTTTCCAACATTAGTGTGAATTTTCCAGTGTGCCCTCCTTTGACATTTCACCTCATGAGGTATATGATAATATCCTTTCATAGAAATTCGAGGAGATCAGCTCAGCTGGCATGAGCTAATATGGAGGACTTTGAATAAAATGACCTCTGGTGATCTAGATGGCCAACGTAGGACTAGTCTTGGGTATCTTAACTGTTGTTTGGTTGACTAGATCAAACATAAAATTTGACCTAACTCTTTAAACACGGAAGAAGTGAACATAATTATAGGCTATAATTATGGTTCTTCAACTTCTAGAATTCTGAATAGTGAATACCGTAGTCAAGACTCAGTATGTACACGCTAGCTAGATCTTGAACTGATATAATTTTGGCAAGGTTTTTCAAAGTCAATCTAGCGACGTGTTAGACTCCAACATTTTCCATCCTTGTCCTTAATTTGGTTTCCACAACGATGTTTTTTTATTTACACTTGGGAGTTTTGATTCGAGGGCCGGCTCAATATTTTCCGGGATCTAAGGTAAAAATTTTGAGTGAGGTTTTTTTTTTTTTAAGTAAAATTAAATAAATTTATTTTTATTTAAGAATAATTCCTATCATTTTGTAAAGTTAAATTATTGATTAAGATTTTATATCACATTTTCAATTAATAATTGACTTAATATTTATTATGAAATTTTTTATTTAGAGAGAATTTTATTAAATCCAGTTTTACAAATACTTTAGATTTGGGGCTGTTTGCTTTCAAAACTCTCCCCAACCCATCTTAACTCATCTCATTTTCATCATTACAACTTTTTAAAATTCCTACACAAAATATAATAATATTTTCTTTTTTTCAAATCTCAAAAAAATCTTCCCAAATTCTCACACCAAATAATCATACTTAAAACAAATCTCAAAACAACTTTTTCAAATTCTTACCCAAAATATAATAAATAATTTAACTTTTTCAAATGTTAAAATAATAATATTATTAAAAAATAATATTAATAAAATATTTTATTTTACTATTTACAAACCATCTCAACTCTCCTCTCAATACAAACGGCCCAGACGCGTACAATTATAATTATTATTGTAATAAAGTTCTATAAACAACTTATACATTTGAAAAAAAAATAGACCATTGCCTCTTCAAAGGATTATACAAAAACCTTTTATGAATACTGAAAAATTAAATTTTACTATTTATAATTTTCACATTGATTATATATTAAATTAATAATGACAAAAGAGAAGTGTATTCTTAGAAGGAGAATAGATAAAATAATTATTATATGTGATCATCTAGAATATCTTTAAACCATTTAGCAGGCTGTGACAAGAACTGTATTATATCCATAAGAAGCGAATAATGAATTAACAGCATGATCGAACTTAAAATGTCTCTTCCATCTCTTTAAACTCATCTCTAGCACCTTCAACTACAGAAGCCCTTTCTGAAGAACAAGAAACAAAATCTGACAAAATGTTCACGAGATGAAATATTAATGAGATTACTGATCATGGGATGTTCATGTCCTGATTTGTATGCGGCCTGAATGATAATCTTTTCTATGCAGTGCCAATATATATACTGGGATAGCATGAAGATATATTTGTATATAGGTTGTGTTTGCTGGTCATAAATCATTTGGTACTGCAAATTGATATATTTTCAAATTAATAACAATCATAGTTATATTAAGATTGGTGTCATGATTAAGTTTGCTTGACTAGAAACAGATAAGAAGTGAAGATAATTACCCTCACTACAAGAAAACTGTTTATTTACAGTCAGTTAATTCCAGCGAAATGACTATTTACAGCTAAAATAAATCTGTTTTAGTCCTAAATAATATTTTCGCCGCTATTAAATGGCCCCAAAAATCCGATTTTCTTATAGTGGGCCTCCTATATTATAATGTTAGTCAGCTTAGCCAAGTGGCCAATCTTTTGGGACGGCGAATTAGTTTATATTGAAGTAATTAAAAATTTTATTTATCTTCTATAATGTTGTGTTATAAAAATGATTTGAGATAAAAAAAAAAAAAATAATAAATTTATCAATATAGGGATATATAAAGAGCACTTATAATAATTAAATATAGATAAGAGCCTTCATTTTTAACAAAATAATTATTTGGCAACGTTTATCTCAAATCTTAAAGTGGACTAGCTCTTAAGGATACAGAGATTACATATAAATATATATATATATATATACGTTGAGTTTTTATATATAATATGTTATAAGATTTTACTTTCCAAAAAAGTTTTGAGCCCAAATTCTAAATTTTTATTAAGAAAAACTCAAGATTTTTGTTTGATTTATCATTTATGAATTAGATTGTAAGAAAAAGCTAAATCTATATATTTTTAACATTCTCCTAAAAAAATATAATTATTCTAAATGGATAATAAGTGAGTTATTTATTTTTTTGTAAGTTTTTAAAAATACAACTAAAAAGCTTTTTTTTTTCTTTTTTTTTTTTACATTTGTGGGCAGGTTGGGGGACCAGCCCCCTAAATCCGCCGTAATTTGGTGTCATCGTTAGTCTTGTTGTTTTGGATCCTTCATTTTACAATAGAGAAATGCTTTGAGATCCGAATTTGAGTCTCGAATTTGTGTCCCGAATGCTTTTTATTTTTTTACTTAGTGATTAAGGAAGTATTTTTAATGCTGTTGTGAGTTTTTTTTATTTTTTTTAAAAAATGTTTATATGATTAAGAAAATACATGAAAAAAAAAGAAATGAAAAATGAAAAAACACTTTTTACCTTTTCGGTGGGTTCTCTGGCTACATCTCTTGGGAGATGTAGCACTACTCTTTACAATATATATGATTGTTTTTTTTGGAATAATAAGATCTTGCTGATGACTTCATCCTTGTGTTGGAAATTAAGAGGCTTTAATCCAACAACATTTCTGATTACAACTTCAATTTATGGAGCAACAGAGTCGTTGAAAGTTTGGTCAGCCACGCAGTGCGCATAGAGCAACCCCAACAGGGAGCTTATATATATTAAGAATCGTAGGCAAAATATATAGGAATTAGAAAACCTTACCACTCATACTTCCAACAAACAGCAACGGACTCTTTTGAGTCCCTTCGAAGAGAATTTGATCATGATCCCGACTACAAGATTTCGCAAGCGATATAAGAGAACAAATTGCATTGGAACCTCTCATATATATATATATATATATATTAAGTACTTGTACTGCTTATTGTTATGATCTTGAGGATTAATATGAATTGGGTCTTTTTTGTTTAACCAAATTAGTATACAACAGTCCTAAGACTTTTTGATCAATGGTTGGGTTTTTAATATGAATTGATATCAGAGCAGGGACCACGTTACGGGTTCAAGTCACGGAGGGGGCCGGTGACCTACAAGTTGGATTAAAATGTTTTGGTACTATGTATGGACATAGTGTTAAGTCATTAAATACTGATAGATGAATGAAGTCACCAAAAGGGAAATGGCTAGCATTGGGCCAGTGTTGATAAAGTAGGCCGCCGTGGATGTCTGATTTAGAAGCATGGTGGGTCATAGACTCATAGCGAGTTCATGCCTTAATATGATTAGGTACGTGCGCCCTTTACAAAGGTCGATCATTATAAATGCAAATTAACACTAATTATGGAAAGGATTTCCTTCCGTTATAAAAATTCTCTACCTTAATAATTAGACTAAATAAAATAAAAAACCTAATATATATTAGAAGGGTATAATCCTTATAAGAATGAATTTCAAGAAAGAAATTCTTTTCTAATTATAAAATGACATGGAGCTGGGGCGCTGGCCCGTCATAATAGATATCATCGGTGGCGTATCATGATGAGTGAGAAGCAATATCGAATATAATTCTTATGGTATAGACACTGTAAATAATATTTCCATGAAAGGAACAATGATCTATACAGCTAAATCAAAATATGCCAGGTAAACAGTATCATGTGGTGTAAATACTTTCAAATATAATTAGTTATTATAAATATATAGGCTAACGTACAAGGTAAAAAGGGTTCCACTGTTACTACTTAATTTCTATTGCTTATTGCCTTTATTCCAATTTTTTTTTAATAGGAAATAGATTTCATTTTATCTATGAAGGAAGTTACAGTTGTGATTAGTTAATATAAAAAAAAAAACTTTGAATATAAATCAAACTATACATTTGTTGTATGCTTTCCCGCATACAAATTTTTTTGCAATGAACATTATTTTAATTTCTAGAAACTCTCATAAGAGAGTATCACTCTTTATAAAAAAATAGAGATAAAAAATCAACTCCCACCTCCAAAGGAGGAATCGGTATCCCAATCTATCCTCCAAAGGAGGAGGAGGAGATAATCACCCCATCCTCCAAAAGAGGAGGGTTCCCTACCATGAACATGAGTCTAATTATCTATTTCTTTTTATTATTAATAAAATAGATAATAGACTGCAAATACATAGAAAAAACTAAAAGCACATCTACAAATAAAAGAAGCACATGGGCTGGAGAAAATCACATGGCCCGTCCTAAAAAATTCCAGCCTCAAGTGGAAGGCCCCTTAGGTTTCATCTCTATCATTTCCATTTCTCTTCTGCGTACCTCACCCACCACGAGTGGCCACCTCCTTTTCATCACCACGAACATCGACACCGGCACCGGCTTTCTCTCTTCGCAAGAGCACCTTCGCACTAGCAACGGCCACTAAAGCGTTGTCGTCCACCCATTACTGGCGTACGTGCTTCCTGGTCCTCTCCACAGGCGGCTCACCTCCTTTTCATCTCCTCGCCCAGCACCAGCACTCCCTGCACAGGCGGCTCATCCACCGTCCCTCACCTTGCGAGCTTTTGTGCTTGCGGCTCATTAGCTCATCTGCACAGGCGGCTATTGATTTGGGTTGCGTAGATTGACCGGTGTGTATATTGACTGGCTCATCTCCTCGACCAGCACCGTGCTTGCTCATTTGTATAAGGGTGCGTAGATTGACTGGAGAGTGTGGGCGCGTGGATTTGGGTTGCAGGGGTGTTTAGCAGAGGCCAAGAACAGGACGTATTCCTCAGGAATCTAGAATGGGATCATTGGAGAGTGTTCCTCCTTTATTAGACCTGAAAAAACCACTTAAAACAAAAGCAAAAACAAAGCTCCCACCCCCTCAAGCTGTTTCGGATTGGAAAAGTTTTTTAGAGAGAAGTGGGAGGTTCTCTTTCTCTTCTTATTCAAAACCCGATTGGGTTCTTTTATTCCATTTGAATGGCTAACTTAAGTATAGGAGCTTTCTAAGCCAAAGCATCCCCGCCTGGCATTGTATTAATCTTGCTTAATTTTAGGAGTAGGAGAAACCATTAAGATGATCATCTTGTCTAACGACTGGGAAATGTATGTATAAAAACATTATATTTGTTATATTTTTCCCGTTTCCATGAACGTATATATTTGGGTCTCAAGATTCTTAAACATATGGGACGATGACTCAAAAGCATCTAGAATACAAAAGAGAAATTCTACCCCCACCGCTTTTACCTCCCGCTCCTCCTCCCGCTCGATGTGGAATGTTCACGTGGCATGAATTTTAAATAATTTGAATATTATAGTCTTTTTCTCTCCTCTTATCCATTTTTGTTCTTTTCTTTCAAATCCGGTAGTTGCATATTGTTTTTTTTTTTTTTTTTTTGACAAACCAAGTATAAGCATTTTTTACTCGGGTCGTTTCCTTAAAGACAAACGTGAATGCTATTGGCATGAACAATTATTTGGTTTGAAAGAATGATTCAGTTTTATAAGCATGACAACTTCATATATGTGATCAGTGACAATGTCCTTTCAGAAGATCACACTCGACCTGCAAATTGACAAAGATACTGTGGAAGAAGAAACTAGGTAAAGTGTTCAAAGAATTAAACGATAGTTGATCTGCATCAATACTAATTTTGCAAGTTAACAGGATTTATGGGACTTGACCTTCCTCAAGTATGGGGGTATATTCTTACTTTCGTTCCCTTAAGAGGAGATCTTGGAATGATAAATGGGGAATTCACACAAAATGAGAAATGGGACTCATGCAAGGAAAGAGTCCCCATTTATGTTTTGTTTCTTTCTTGTTATATTTTTCTTATTATAATTACACGTGGCATGACATGTCAAGTAGGAGGGGCGAGCGAGACCGATGAGCGGTGGTTGGAGAAGAACTCAGAAAACAAAAGATGAAAAATGACTCTTGCTTGCATATACTTAATGGGTGATGCTACGTCCCCCTTTAGGGCTCGTGCTGGGAGTCTCGCTGGGTGGGTGTAGCACATAATTTTTTTGTGTGTTTTTTTAAATTTTTTTATATAATTTTTTTAACATTTTTAAAAATTTAAAATATTAGTAAAAAACACTTTCTTAATTAGAAAGTAAAAAAAAAAAAGATTATTAAAAAATATTTTCTTAATCAAGAAGTAAAATAAAAAATTATTTTTTAATAATTTTTTATTTTACTTCATAATTAAGAAAGTATTTTTAAAAATATTATAAACTTTTTTATATTTTTAAAATATTTAAAATTATTAAAAAAATTATATAAAAAACAAAATTTTAAAAACACATAAAGAATATGTGCTAGACCCCAGCGGAATTCCTATCTAGCATTTCCCGTACTTAATTTCATCTATCGCTTGTCCGATAGGGAGTGATTAGAATGCTGCCCTGCCCCATCTCCTTTCCCATCAAAACATCTTGAGATTCTGGACGTGCCTTTCCATCATGATAACGAGATCATAAACGTCGAAAAGAAAGCCCACGTACCATGGTGAGCGATAGATAGGATATCCTAAAGCTCACGATCAGCATGCAAAGCATGAACTTGTATAGCTGAGGTTCATACTAACCCAGAGCTAAGCAATCTACCCAATAATGAACCTGGACACATTAATTAGATTAGATACCCGGCCCCCACTATATATGTTTTTATTTCTTTCCCAAGCAAACTAGTTGTTGAAATGGCAAAATCCCTGGTTCTATCCATTAATCATCACTCAATATTCACATAAAGATGAGCTGCTAACGTCTAATCAAGGTTTTGTAACTAAGATTTTACCCTTCCACCTAAAATCCAGCCACAATAAAAGCCCTCTCCTCCCCTTCTACACATATCAAACACTTCTGCAAGTCTGCAACTACTACTTACCAGTCTAGCTTTTCACTCGCAAATTTCCCAAGGAAAACACAAAACCACCATGCATACAAAGATGACCACACAGGCAGCTTTCTTCTCCCTCTCACTTCTACTTGTTTTTCTTTGTCATGGCACCACAACTTCAGCGCAGCCAGCTCAGGCCCCATCCCTGCCCGCCTCAGCCCCGACAAAGCCGCCTACTGCTCAGTCAAAACCGGGCACCATTGACGTCACCAAAATCCTCCAAGGGGCTGGGGAGTTCTCGATCCTAATCCGCCTCCTAAAGAGGACCGCAGTAGCTGATCAAATAAAAGCACAGCTCAAAAAATCAAACAATGGCTTTACCCTTTTTGCTCCAACCGATACTGCATTTTCCAACCTCAAATCTGGCACTCTAAATTCTCTCAGTGACGAAGACAAGATCCGACTAATTCAGTTTCATACCCTACCCAATTTTTATTCTCTATCAAACTTCGAAACTGTGAGCAACCCAGTCCGAACACAAGCAGGAGATAGCACTCCGGGCGATTACCCTCTAAACGTGACCTCTATGGGAAACCAGGTAAATATTTCAACTGGCGTTGTCAACGCCTCACTGAGCGGAACAGTATATTCTGATAATCAACTTGCTGTTTATCGAGTGGACAAAGTGCTTCTTCCTATGGACCTTTTCGTCGCAAAGACTCCCATAGCAGCCCCAGCACCAGCCCCAACCAAGCCTAAGGCTAAGAAGAAGAAAGCAGCAGCCAGTCCAAAGGCTGTAGAAGACATTCCAAAGGCAGCAGAGAGTCCCAAGGCAGCAAGCACAAGCACAAGCACCAGCAGTAGTAGTGGTAATAGTCTTCCTGCAGTGGTTGATTCTGGTGCAGTGAGTCTGACAAAGAATGGAATAATGGTGTCCGTTGGAGTTACAGCTTTGATTGCTGCATTTTCTATGTTATAATTATGAAGAAACCTTCCTGGTCATAGCACCAGATGGATATATTTGGTGGGTGGAACGGTTTTCTACTTCGGTATTTGATTCTGCTGCGTTGGATTGAAGGGTCGTCACTATTGTCGAGTGCTTTAAATAATTAAATTGCATCTTTCTCCAATTGAAATAAATATTAATGTTTTTCGCACGATCACGTGCCGATCATGCTCTATCCTTTTCATTTTTCGAGCCTCTTCGCATGTTCAAGGAATAATTTTGTATCATTTTCCCAGAGAATTAATTATATATGGCTTTTGCTATAATATTCAGTTAATCTCTTTTGGACTTCATGTACTTCACATTAACTATAAGTTCTGTAATTAATATATATGCTCATGCATGTAGAAGATGAATGGCATATTGGAATATTCTACGTGCGAGTCAATTCCTTCCATAGTCACTTATTAGTGGAGCACAACACTTGTGCCTAAATTGTGAATTCAATCATTAGACTAGTTTCTCTTTCACCAACTGCGAGAAGGTCCCAACTTCACCGCTTCATCTTTGATTTTCAATCATTCCGTTACGACTACCCAACCCTATCCACCGGCCATGAGTTTGATTTGGCATATGGATTTCTGCGTTCTCAGATCACTCCAAAACAAAAGGATGGTAAAGATGTTGTGGGCAGTAGTGTGTGGCCATCAGACATAATTGAGTATTTTAATGGCTATTGGTTGCAGTTGAGAATGGAGGAAGCTAGGTATCTAAAAGTACAAGTGAGTATGCATGGCTTTGGTAGACAAGAATCCTATTACGTTATAAAAGTGTGGTAAAAGTTATATTAGTAGGTATAGAAAGGGATTAGACTCTGCATTGAGGTATTTAAGGATTTTGGTTTTAGATTTTTTTTTTTTTTTAATGGTGGCTTTAGATTTTGAGTTTGAGGATTTATAAGAATGAGATATTTATTTATTTTGGGATCCCGAGCTAAGTTGGGTTCTTCATGAATCGAGTGTAGTATTACGGACCTTGGACTTTGGAGAATTCTTATAGCTACCCATTTTAGGTTAACAGTTCTATGTGCTATTTTAGATGAAGTTAGGTTAAGAAGTTGGGTGAAAATTTTAATAGGCTTTTAATCGAACCGTTATGGAAGTTTATACTTCGAGTTGGACTGCACACTTAAATGTTTGGTAACCGATACAATGTGCGTGAGTGTGTATGTCTAAAGTGAATTATTATTGAGCTTGTAATTCCATTGTTGAGATTTATATTTTAGACTTGAACTGGTTCTTGAGTTATATAAAAATCGACACTAGGTTCATGAATGGGTATGACAAGAGGATTAGAAGGTATTTAAGCCATTGGGCAAAACTTTTTGAAAATTTCTTGAAAGAGGTTTCCATCATTTAGGTTCGACAAGAATGATCAAGGATTAAAATAGGCATGCAAATTTCGAGGACGAAATTGTTTTTTAGGGGAGAATGATGTAACACCTAGGCCAAGTACGTCGTTCCTGGAGGTAAGTTTCTCCCTCCCAAATTTCTCTCCTCCTCGTTACTACTTTCCCTCACGTTTCGCAAACTCCCTCTCAAATTCTCTTTCCCCACAACTGCTCCCCGTGCACTACTCTCTTAGATCTTCTCTCAGTTTGCTCTCTCTCCACATCTCAGTTTCTTCCTCTCCCTCTATTAGTTTCTCTCCATTTCTTTTTTGCCCTACAGCCCTCTAGAAATAATTTCTTCTAGTTGAACACTCTCTCTCCTTCTCTGTGAATCTTGCTTCCCAAGCCCCACCTCATCCTAGCCATCAACCGGCAGTAACCTCGGTTACAAGGGACCATCGAACCCCACCCTCTCACTCCGAAACCAAACAGCTTGTTGCTTTCATAGATGAACCAACGAACCAGTGTTTATCCCCTCAGCCTCATAGTCACGGGAAAGCAATTATTGCGTGCTCTTCCACGGCCAGCAACACGACCCGCAGAAAAACCACCGAAAGAAACCTTCACCGCTGCACGTCTTCCACATCATGGCATTACAACACCCATAACTCGGAAGCCTTTGTTTTTAAGCTAGAAAACAAAGCAAGTTTTGTGCTCTGCACCCCTGCCGCCAGCGATGCAAGTTGCTAGCCACTTGACACCTGTTCACCGTGGCTCAGCCCTGAGATGCTTTCCCACGATCTTGCACCAACCACCGTCAGTAACCAACTCAAAGCTGCAAGACTATCTTGATTGGAGTAAACCTAACCGTGGAAAAGCTTCAACGTGTGCCACTACCTTGCACCAGCCCGAACCACCATACCCAACCCCGTGTCGTTGCGAGCCATCATCACATGGCATCTCCATCCCTTTCGGTCGCCCATTGTCAGTTTGGCGCTCATTCTCTCTTTCCCTTACTGTCCCTCTCACTCATGGTGCTGATCTCTCCCTCTTTCTCTCTCTCTCTGAGGTCCCACCATCGTTTAACCAAGCCACACTGTTGTCGAAATCCACCCAAACCGCCACCACACGCAGCCTCACGGTAAGGATCCATGCACGGCTCCTCTTTACTCAGCGAGTCTGGTTTACAAAATGAAAATATTTTTGTCTCTGGTAAAGGGGAGCTTTGAACTGATATTACGTTTACGCCCTTATTTTTCAATTGGTTTGGGCTGTTTTGTTTACTTACTGGATTTTATATTTTAAAGTGCGCTCATTTTATTTTAAAATAGTACAGAAACTTTGTTTTTTTACAGCAAATATTTAAGGGATTTAAATTATGTTGTTAAGCATTAATTTTTTATAATTTAATTTTAAAAGTGAATAGTAACCATATAATGTTATTTTTGAACACTAAAATTCTAATATAGTTTATTTTTATTAAATGAAATTTTATTATTTACTGTATTAAACTTTTGGTATGATTATATTAACCGGTATTAAATTTTATAGTTTGATTTTGCTAGTAAGTAAGTAAGATTTTAATATCTCAGTCAGAGAAATTAAGTGGATATTGATATATTTGGGAAATGATGGTAATTTAGGATTATGAGAATTTTAGGTATTGCAGAATTAAAATAGGTTAAATATAGCATTTCAGGTTTAAATATCGAAATACGTGTTTGACTAGAAATTTACGAGAATTACATGAATATTTTTATAGGTGACGATTGATTTTCATTCAGTACGGTTGTGGAAAGATTCAGAAGTACTAAAAAGTCCAGGTAAGCGGGGTTTCTATGCTAGATTTGCATAAAAAGAAATGAACTGAAGTTGGTTTGTCAAAATGTACATGTTGTTTTGAAAAGAAAAGGTGAAAAACAATCACATTATATGTTTTGTATTCACTCATGAGATATGTATGAAAGAGAAAAGAAATGTTTTTGACATGAATAGTATAGATGAGCAATATTTGACATGTTTCTGAAATGTGCAAAAGAGCGAATATGATATTTGTGAACTTTTGTACATATGATATGAAAATAATTTGAATATGTTTTTGATCAAATAGAAATAATATGAATATGTTCAAGACGTGGTTTGATATGATATGGATATAAAAAACCTTTGGCATACTTATCTGTTTTCATTTTGATTCTGAATATGGTTATGATATGATGATACTGGTTCACGTGATATGGTTGGTACCAACATGATATGATATGATATAATATGAGTGCACCCACTTTGGAAACAAAGTGGCATTTTATGTGTTCTTTCTTGTGTGCACACTCGAGGCTTTGAGATTAAAAAAAGAAAAGTTTCACAATATGAAACTGCCTAGTTTGGCCACCGGGGATAACACAACCCTACCACGGGGGTTAAACATGGTATATGATATGATACGATACGATACGATATAATATGATAAGATGAAGATGTTCAGTTATGTTATGCCAAAGCGTTTTTGAATATGAAAATGGTTTTTGAATATGAAACCAATCTTTGAATATAGACAGTTGGTTTTTGAGTGTGAAAAGATTGAAAGTCGATCTGAGTTTTTGATGACTCGTTTATGAGGTCTGTATATGAAAATAAAATGTTTTGTTTTTGCATATCGAACTTTCTGAAAAGGCTCATATTTACATGCTAGTATATGTTCTCTACTTACTAAATTGTTGATAACTCACCCCTTCTCTCCATAATATTTTTCAGATAATTTTGATGGTATAGCTGGAGATCAAGACTAAAAATCATATATAAGGCTACGTGAGCATAATGGAATAAGTACAAAGAAGGTACTTTGGTTATCTGAGCATTTTGATTCAATAGTTCTGTTTTGTTTTGTCAATTGGGTATTTTGAAAGGCTGAGGTTTATTTTGAGACGTAGTGGCGTTCATAATTATTTATTTTGGGAGTAGGAGTTTTAAACATTAAGATTCATGTTTAATTGAGAAGTTAGAATTTATATCTGAATTGTGATTTATAATTTTTGAGTAATAAGTAGTAACTCTCTTACTCATTTACGATCGGAGCGTTACAGAGTGAGTAATACTGAGACTGTTTCTTTTAATTTTAGCTGTTTTCACCTTCTTTATTTATGATTCTAGAAACACCACGCGGTGTTTGAAGAATCTTGATTTAGGATCCTAATTTAATTTGAGCTTGATCTTAATTTTGCGCTCTGGACTTGATGAGACCTGAGATACAATGTGAAAAAAGGTATGGCCATTAATTCACAATACAAAAAGAGGAGAGCATGAAGTGACACATGAGAATCTCGGCAATTAACTAAGTTATGAGATTTTCTACAATTTTTTAGTTTAAATCTTTTGTTCACTTAATAGATAAAGAAAAAATCTACACAATTTCTTATTATTTATATAATCTCTACCAACCATATTTTTTTTAATTTTAATTTTTTTTTCTCTTATCAAATATTTAATATATAAATAATAAATAGAAGAATTGAATTAGTTTAAAAAGAACAAATTCAATTTTTTTTTAAAAAATATTAAAATATTTTAAAAAATATGGTGTGTGGAGGTTGTATAGCATTACTCTTTTTAAATTTTTGAAAGAGTGGATGAGATAATTGTAAAAAATCCTTATCAAAAGTCGTATACAGATAGAAAATAGAAATCATAGGCAGCATATAATATTACAATTGAGTGATGAGTAAACAATGTTATGAGTAAACATGGCTTTCTCTCATTTGAAAAGCTAATTAGCATGAAATTAATTTCTAAGTCGGGAGTATTTTTTCGGAAGAATAAAAAAATATATATAGAAAAAAAAAAACTGAAAAAAGGGCTAGCTCCATCTATCCCTTGTCCGAAAGGGAGAGATTGGAAATATGATCTGTCTGATGTTCCTTTCCTATCAAAACATCGGATAATGAGATCATAAAAATGATAAGAAAGCCGACATACTATGATGAGCGATGGGAGATCCATATATAAGGTCGTAATCAGAATCATACAATGAGTTTTTAGATTCCCCCCTATTTATGTTTTCCTTCCTTCGATCCCAAGCAAACAAGTTGCTGAAATGCCTAAATCTCTGATCGATCCCATATATCCATTCATCCCTCCAAAATGATACAGCATCCATAAAGATGAGCACCTAATTGCATCTACTCAATCTTTTGTAACTAAGATTTCACCCTTTCACCTAAAATCCAGCCACCATAAAAAGCCCTCTCCTCCCAGCTTCTACACATATCAAACACTCCTGCAACTACTAATTACCAGTACTCCTGCGTTTCACTCCCAAATTTCCCAAGCAAAAGAGAGCCATTCGTGCATACAAAGATGACCAAACAGGCTTTCTTCTCCTTCTCACTTCTACTCTTTTTTCTTTGCCATGGCACCACAACTTTAGCACAGCCAGCTCAGGCCCCGGCCCTGCCCGCCTCATCCCCAAAAACTCAGCCTCCTACGTCACCAGCGAGCAACGTTGACATCACCAAAATCCTCCAAGGGGCCGGAGAATTCTCGATCTTAATCCGCCTCCTAAAGAGGACTGCAGTGGCTGATCAAATCAAAGGACAACTGAAAAAGTCAAATAATGGCTTTACCCTTTTTGCTCCAACCGATACTGCATTTTCCAACCTCAAATCTGGCACTCTAAATTCACTCAGTGACGAAGACAAGATCCGACTTATACAGTTTCATACCTTACCCAGTTTTTATTCTCTATCAAACTTCGAAACTGTAAGCAACCCAGTGCGAACACAAGCAGGAGACAGCACCCCAGGGGAATACCCACTAAATGTGACCTCTATGGGAAACCAAGTAAATATTTCGACCGGTGTAGTCAATGCCTCATTGAGCGGAACTGTATATTCTGATAATCGTCTTGCTGTTTATCGAGTGGACAAAGTGCTTCTTCCTATGGATCTTTTCGTTGCGAAGACTCCCATCGCAGCCCCAGCACCAGCCCCAACCAAGCCTAAGGCTAAGAAGAAGAAAGCAGCAGCCAGTCCAAAGGCTGTAGACGACACTCCAAAGGCAGCAGAGAGTCCAAAGGCCGCAAGCACAAGCACAGGCACAGGCACAGGAACTAGTACCAGTAATAGTGTTCCTACAGTGGTTGATTCTGGTGCAGTGAGTCCGAAAAAGCATGGAATAATGGTACTGTCCGTTGGAGTTACTGTTTTGATTGCTGCATTTTCTATGTGACAAAACAGATGAAAACTTCATGATCATAAGCACCGGCAGGATCTATTTTTGTGGGGTCTAGTTGTCTATTACGGTATGATTTTGCTGCGTTGGTTTGAAGAGTCGATCGTCGCAATCACGGAGTGCTTGCAAATAATCGAATAATTGCTATCCTTCACCTGTTCATGTTGTACTTAATAGTTATGTTTTCCTTGATATGTACATGTTGTGTCCTTTTCATTTTCGAGCTTCTTTTTGCACATTCGAGTAATTATTTTGTATCAATTTCCAAGAAAAATTATATATCTATATATATCCATTGGCTTGAGCATTAATATTATTTATTTTTTTCTTTCGAACACCATATATATTCAAATTTCAATATGCATTGTGTCAATCAAGAATTATTCTACATACAGTCTCCATTGAATTCCTCAATGGAGACTATATATTCATGTAAGGCTATGCAATTATATTTAAAAATATTTTAAAATTACAATAATATTATTTTTAAAATGATAATTTTTTCTTTTTATCCTTATTTATCAATGAGACTGCACATACAGTGATCCCCTACTCAAGACTACTGTAAATAGGATTTCTCTTTAATGAAATGGATGGCATGCTTTGCACACTCTTTTTTAAGTAAAAGAACTTATTTCACAATATGATTCTTTAATTTAATGCTTCATGCAGAAAAAAAAAAGGGCATTCATTTTAAGATCGAGTCCGGCACATGAGTACCACGCGAACAGCAAAATGACCACTAATATGAGAAAGAGAGTACTTTTGACAAATAACCAGATCATCAGTATTGGTGCTTTAAATTTTTCATATTTGTCAAATTTTGTAAAATATATAAGTAGTTATTCGCATGATTATATTGATCCCAAGATTGGTGTTGGGTTTCATGTGTCGGGTTTATCATTGGTTGCAAAAATTGGCTGCTCTAAATTAATACACGTATTAGCTAGATTTGGTTGGTGCTAAGTCGAGTTTAAATTGTGTATGAGTCGATCTTTAACGTATGAACTTCCTACGGAATTAATGTACTGTTAGGATTGATGGGTCGTCTAATCCAATTATTTGAATAGTTTCTTTTTTTCTAATATATATATACATATATAATTAAAAGCCCGTTTTTCAACATTGGTTGAAAGAAAACTGCTTATTTGCGACTAGTTAATTCCAGCGAAATGATTATTTGCAACTAAAATTGGTTGCAAATAGTCTTTTGATTGCAATACATTGGTCCCGAAATCCCTTTTTTTGTTGTAGTTAATTAAGCTTCATATATATATATATAAATAGAAAGAGTGGGAGGCCCAACAATCATCTCCAAACAGCTAATACAACACAAAAAAAAAAAGAAAAAAAGAAAAAAAAAAAAGTGGGATCTAATAAAGCCAATGGCTCCTACCCATTTCCCATAATGGAAAGCTTTAAGGCAGTCCGGTAAATGCACTACGACACTACTACAACTAAAAGTCGCAGTAGATTGTGTTGTGTTATACTTTGCTGGTCTAATTTGGTTGAAAGAAACATCCACTCGAACACTCATTCGAATGGGTATAACAAAGCATTTGAATGCTAATCACTCATATTCGAACAACAATAGCATTACCCGATTATGTTTGAATGAAAATGCAATACATCCGAACCATTTACAGTCACATCATTTGAATGATTATAACCATTATTCGAATGTCGTTTGAATTAGGAACTTTCTTATTGAAACAATTTGAGTTACTGTTCGAACTGTAACTGCACACCTCGAACCATATACAGTCTTGACATTTGAACGGAAGTCAATCTTATTCGAATGACCTCGCATCCACTTTGAACTTTTCTCAACCCATTCAAAAGTGAGAAAGTGTTCGAATATAATGTAACAGTTTGAACAATATTCCATGTTCGAATGAAAGTTGGCCATTTGAATGATTTTAGGGACGAAATGCCTTCATCCTGAAATTTTCCATTCAAACGAAGTTTGAACGAGTCGGGAAAATTTCGTCTTAAAAGATATTTTCTGAGATAAAATTTCTTTCTCGTCCCAAAATGTCTTTCCCGACAGACTTTTTGGGACAAATTAGGGAAGAAATTGTTTCATCCTTAACTATTTTTTGGGGCGAAATTCAACTCTTTCAAGACGAAATTTTTTGTCCTAAAAGAGGATTTCTGTTTTAGTGTTACATCTTCTTTGGAATAAAAAGTAAAAAAATCACATTAAAAAATAACGTGATTAACATTGAGAGGAATTCTAACCACAACTATCATTTTCCAATACAAAAGTGAAATATGCACAACTATTTTAGAACTTTTATGCCGCTCTTCAACAAACTACAAAAAATGGTTTAGCCACATAAATATTGTATAAAAGTAAACTCATAAACGTGACTTAATGTAGTACGTCATATTATAAAGTTATTTTTATGATAAAATAAATCTAATAGATCACATGAAACTATGTCAGTTTGTGAGTTTACTTTTATGTAATATTTGTATTTGCAATGCTTCTCATAAACGATTATTATATTTTAAATTGATTTGATTTTGTTTAATCTTGATAGGTTTGAATTTAAAAAATAACGATATTTTATTATATATACCCTAACCTAAAGTTATGATCTATTAAAGACAATATGCACGTTGATACAATTCTTTCCACTCAATCAAGAGGACAGCTTGCTTGGTCGAAGGACTTGCATGTCCGGCCATTTGAAAGATCGATCTTAATTCCTCAATCAGAATGATCCTGTTTAATTGGCTGGCTAGCTAGCTTGATTTGCATCTTTTATTTCCCCACAAACACATTTGCGATACCCTCTCTTTTTGCTGCTTTTCCAAGCAAAGTAGTTGCTAAAACAACAAAATCTTTCACTTATCCATCCATACATGCATTCCCCTACCTTTCCAAGACAGATAAGCTGCACACAACTATGGATTTGCAACTAGCTAGAGATGTACCTTTTCACCTAACTTCACTCTCTCTGGGCCTTAATAAGAGCCATATTCTCCCTCCCACACATATCAAGCCCTTCCGCAAGCACCACTCGTGCATTGAATATCTCCCAAGCTAATTAAACACAGCCGTCAATAGAACAAGAAACCACAAACATGGCCAAACAGGTTCTCTTTGCCCTCTCAATTCTACTTGTTTTTCTCTTTGATAGCATCACAACTTTAGCTCAGCCAGCTACCGCTCCAGCATTGCCTGCCACGCCCCCAATCCCAGTTGCCAAACCCCCAACCACCCCGGTTGCCAAGCCCCCAACCCCGGTTGCCACTCCTCCAACCCCAGTTGCCACTCCTCCAACCCCATCTGCCAAACCCCCGTCCGGCCTACCAGCAAAGGCCCCAGCTCAGTCTGCCCAAATCCCTGTACAAAAGGGCCCTACTGATATTGTCAAAATCTTGGAAAAGGCTAAGGGCTACTCAGTATTTATCCGCCTCTTAAAGAGCACTGGATTGGCTGGACAACTATTTGGTCAGCTAAATAATTCAAATGTTGGCTTTACAATATTTGCTCCTACAGATGGTGCATTTTCAAGCCTCAAAGCAGGCACTATAAACTCTCTATCTGATCTTCAAAAGACTCAACTCATACAATTTCACATCTTAAACACCGTGGTTACTCTATCAAACTTCCAGACTCTAAGCAATCCAGTGCCAACAGAAGCTGGAGATACCAGCGCTGGAGAATTCCCACTGAACGTGACAACTGCCGGCAATCAAGTGAACATATCAACTGGCCTCGTGAACGTCACATTGGGAGGTACAATATACTCGGATAACCAGCTTATCATGTATCGAGTAGACAAAGTGCTTCTTCCACTCGATATATTCGTGCCTAAGACTAAAAAAGCAGCAGCTCCCGCAGCAGCACTTGCAAAGCCAAATGGAACTGCAGACAGTCCATCTGATAGTGATGCTGCTGGCGTTGGTACTGATGACGATGCTGCTAAAGTGAACCACTCTGGTGCTGTGAGGCTCAACTCATGGCGCGGAACATTGTTGTCCATTGGAGTTTCCCTGGTCGCATTCATTGTGACGAAAGTAACTTGATATTAGCGGATACGTATCATCTGGATTTTGCTTTGGTGGGGTCGAATTCTTTAATATTTCTGCATGATTTCGATGAGTTGGGTTGAAAGATCGTGATCATGATCAGTACTGTGTGTTCTCTAAATAATTGCCTTCTTTCGCTGTCCCATGTGTACCTTCTTCTTTTATTTTTCTTGTTAAAATTGTCCATGTTAAGGTCTAATTTTGAGAGTTTTTTTTATTCTTTTTTTTTTAATAAATTCTTATGGGTACTTATTCTATTTTTTAATATTAACTGTTTTCTTGCCATGTTCCCTTTCCAGACTCTATATTCTTCATGTGAATTTTGTGTACCAATTCCGGAAAAGTTAGGCCAGTTGCAGTGGGTCTGATCCGTTATTAATTTTTCACTTTGGAACATATATATATATATATATATAAATTAATAGAGTTTGGCCAGAGAAAATTTCAAAAAAAAAAAGAAGAAAGAAAGAACTCCAATGCAGCTTGGAACAGACAAGAAATTAAAAGACGAAAAATCTTAGGCAAGCACAAGTGCTGTGAGAGGCTCACGATGTTTGACTATATATTAATTTTTTTAATTAATTAGTCCTTTTAATTAATTAATTTTCTTATTTTATTTTTATTAGACTAATGTTATTCTTTAAATATATTGATTAGTTACACCCCGAAAAAATGGAAGCTGGTCGGAATATTATTACTATTAAATGATTTTTATAGCACATGACCAATTAATTTTTGTTTTATAAGGATAGAAATTTTAAAAAGTAGAAACCAAAGAGCTCATAAAACCAAAACTGCTAATTTGAATATAGAAACTTAAAAAGAAAAAATCAAAATTAAAGAATTTTAAAAAAGGTTACTGCATGCATCTTCTTCGATCTCCCCACAACACGGCCTTAGTTCGACACAAGTACCACCACCAAAAATATAATGTCAAAATCCACCCAGCCTTGGAGGTCGAGGGGGAAAGGAGTCAAAGGACTTCCACATCCTTCAACTGAGGCTGACTGGATTAATATATAGACTTTCCATTGAGCAAATTTATTTTTCAAAATTAGATTTAGTTTAATTTCTAATTAAAAATCTTTTTCTATCTCTTTAGTTTCTCATGAGCAGAGTAATTGTAAATGATGGCACATGAGCTTGCTCAAAGATTGCTACCACTTTCCAAAGTGATCATAGCTTATCCCAAAATCCCGCTATTCATAAGTCCCTTGTGATCGGAACTCGATCTCTTTCATTTCTTCAATAATATAGCTGGCCGTTTGCTTAAAGAGGCCGTTTTCAACTCGTCATCCTACATATTACATACTATATTTATTTTTATTTTATTTATTTTTTTAATTTTATTCCTACTAAACTAATTGATTCTTCTACTTATCTGCATCGATTCATATATACTATATCAAACTACGTACATCAATTTGTAAACGTTATTTTTATAAGATTTTTTTGTAAATCAAACATTTCTCACAAAACTCAAAAACTCATATGGATAAATGCGATATATTAGATATATACTTTATAGTAATAAGTATTTTACAATATCATATACCACAAAAAATCATATCAGTTTGTAAATTGTAGTTTTGTGAGATTTGTTTGTAAAGTAAATAATTTCTCATCTCATAAACCTTACTATCAAAGGTGACTAATTCAGAGATAGTATATTTATAGTCGCATGCCAACCATGTTAGAAATATCAACGATCGATATAGAGAACAATGTGGCAAAAAACTAAAAAGACTAGTCCTTCGTCTTTGGGCTTTAGAGTGGGCCGTGCCCGCAATCTGTGATTGCAAGCCTATCATTCTGTTCAAATTCATTTTCCAGAAAATGCTAAATTTGTCATCGAAAAATGTTTTAATTATAAACGTATTTTATAGAATTAAACTTATAAACTTACATAAATTGATATAGTACGTCAGATTATAAATTAATTTTTACTGTAAAAATATCTAACTTATCACATAAAATTATATCAATTTATAAATTTAATTTTGTTAGAATTTTTTTTTTAAAATTTATTTATATGCACATAGCAATTCTCTCTTTTCATTATTCTCTTATATGATATTAAAATTATTTTTGGATAAGCTAGAAACGTCATAAACTTTCAATTATTTAATAGCAATTCAAGGGATGATAAAAGGGATGGAGATCCTCCAAATCTAGGTCCTATAATGGAAATGACTCCCATATGTGCCCCCAAATATATATGCCCTGCCCTCTATTGTATTTTATTTTATTTCTTAAGAGTTAAGGAAATGACTATTAGTAAATTAGTGTTTTTTTTATAAAAATGTTTAATGATATTTAAAAAATATTTGAAAGGGAAAAAGAAAAAATACAATTGCACTAGGGGCACATTTGGTGGACATATTTGAAAGGCATTGGAGCATTGTCCATAAATAAAATGGGTTTCAATGAATTTATTGATTTTTTTAATACCGTCTAAGATATTTAGGCAATATTAAAAAATCAATAAAAGAATTTTGAAAGTGGATTAGTTAGGCCTTCTTTTATTGAAACGCTAGACATGTATAGGGTCTATTTAAAATAGCATTTAGTATAATGTTTTTGGAACCACGGTTTGCTTCAGCCATAAGTGAGGATATTAATAAATTCCAAAGGTTCCGTCCTCCTTAAAAATTATATATTTACTTGGGTAGTTATAAATGTTGTGGGATCCACTTTATATATCTATTTTCACCCATTCTAAAACTGATAATTTGATCGCTAAGATCCTGTCAATCAATTGGCGACACCTTAATTTCTCACTAAGAGAACCAATGATCAAGTTGCCCTCTCTCATGTTTAAAAAAGAAATAAAAAAGGAATAGTTCAATCAAAACCTCCAAATGATTCAAATCCTAGTAAAAAGATAACATAATCGTATTGATCTATGAAAGGTTAGGGAAGCAATGATGCTGATCATTATTTGCCCTGGCACATCAAATTGAGATCTCCCCTCTTTTTTTCCTGCCTTCCGAAGCAAACTAGTTGCTAAAACAGCAAAATCCCTTTCCATCCAATCATCTCCCCACCTCTCCACGACAGATAATTATCAGCTGCAAAAAAAGGATTTGTAACTAGAATTATTGAGCCATTTCAACTAACTTCACTCTCTCCCAGCCTCCATTTAATCCCTCTTCTCCTCCCTCTCAAACATGTCAAACACTCCTAGCTAGCTGCAATCCAAGACTACTCCTGCATTCCCAATTTTCCCAAGAAAAACATATCCCTCCACACAAAACAAATCTACAAAGATGACTAAACAGGCCATCTTCTTCCTCTCACTTCTACATGTTTTTCTCTTCCACTGCACCATTACTTGTGCCCAATCTCCTGACATCACTCAAATTCTGGATAAGTCCGGCGACTTCAAGGTCCTAATCCGCCTCCTAAAGAACACCGGAGTAGCCGACCAACTCAATGGGGAGCTCGCGAAATCAAACACTGGTTATACCTTTTTCGCTGCACCCGACAAGGCATTCTCGGAGCTCAGATCCGGCACCATAAATAAACTTAGTGACCTACAAAAGGTCCAATTTTTGCAGTACCATATCTTAGCCACCTATGTTACCCTGACAAACTTCCAAACTCTGAGCAATCCCGTGCCGACCCAGGCTGGAGACACCAGCGCCGGACAGTTCCCATTAAACGTTACCTCCTCGGATAGGGAAGTGCATCTCTCCACCGGTGTTGTCAATGCCACAGTGGGGGCAACTTTGTATTCTGATAATAATCTGGCTGTTTATCAAGTGGACAAAGTGCTTCTTCCTCTTGATATTTTCAGTGATTATAAACCTCCGGAACCCGTTGAGGAGAGTACTCCTCCTGCTGCTGCTACAGTAGATAAGTCTGGTGCGGTGACTCTCGCCATGCATGCAATGTTTGTACTCCTTGGAATTGCTGTGAATGTTGCAGCAGTACTGGCCGGTTTGTGACCCAAAGAAACTCGAAGATACGTGCTCCAGTTTCCCGAATGGGATTCTTTCTGGGGGTACTTCAATTGTCTTGTACTTTTGTATGTTTTTTGTTGATTTGGGTTGAACAGTCGTGATCATCGACTCTTGAGTGCTTCTTTTTATAATTGCCATCTTTCTCTGTTCCATCCTGTATCATGCCCATTTCTAAAGGTCAGAACCAATGCTGTTAATCTTGAAATTCATCATCAAGTTCTTTTTCAATCTGTTTTCCCGTCGTTCTCGCTTCCAGGTCCGGCTTCTCTCTATTTTTCCGTATTTGTTTCAGGCTCTCAAAATTGAGCACAGAAATCTTGTGCTAATACATCGCCTTTGAGTACTTACATGACTTATTTTACATTTCCAGCTTCTATATATTTGTTTTGTGAAGTTCTATATATTTTTAAAACATAACTTGAATGATGCATACTTTTCTTCAGATAGAAATGACAGTGAAAATCAAGGGCGGCCAGCGTAAATGGTCGACGGTGAGAGTCTGAGACCAAGGATTCCTCACATTATTCAGTCAATGCTGTGCTATATATAAAATAAGAATAATTCCATGAATTTCAGGATCAAAACTAAGAGTTTGGTTTGTTTTTCTTATCTCATTTAATCATTATAATTTTTTCAAATTTTCAAACAAAATACAATAAACAATTTAATTTTTTCAAATCTCAAAACAAAAATAATATTAAAAATTTCTTATATTATAACAATATTTTATTCAACTTCTATCTCATCTCCTCTCATCTGTATAACCAAAAGAGACCTTAAGAGAGATATATAAGTAAAATAGATTCTTTAATATTTATTACCGATTTAATTATTATGTCCAAAATATTTATACGGTTTGGATAAAAACATGAAAGTTAAAACCTACTTCCCCACTAGACCAAACAAATGAGGGAAATAAAAATAAAGAAACATACAAATTAATCCCCTCATCGGCCAATTTTCAGTCAGCACCTAAAACTATCAATTTTGCCAATCACTCCCCAACCTGACAAACAATTGCAATTAATGTACCCTTTCCATTAAACTATGTGTCCTCTCCATTATNTGAATGTTGCAGCAGTACTGGCCGGTTTGTGACCCAAAGAAACTCGAAGATACGTGCTCCAGTTTCCCGAATGGGATTCTTTCTGGGGGTACTTCAATTGTCTTGTACTTTTGTATGTTTTTTGTTGATTTGGGTTGAACAGTCGTGATCATCGACTCTTGAGTGCTTCTTTTTATAATTGCCATCTTTCTCTGTTCCATCCTGTATCATGCCCATTTCTAAAGGTCAGAACCAATGCTGTTAATCTTGAAATTCATCATCAAGTTCTTTTTCAATCTGTTTTCCCGTCGTTCTCGCTTCCAGGTCCGGCTTCTCTCTATTTTTCCGTATTTGTTTCAGGCTCTCAAAATTGAGCACAGAAATCTTGTGCTAATACATCACCTTTGAGTACTTACATGACTTATTTTACATTTCCAGCTTCTATATATTTGTTTTGTGAAGTTCTATATATTTTTAAAACATAACTTGAATGATGCATACTTTTCTTCAGATAGAAATGACAGTGAAAATCAAGGGCGGCCAGCGTAAATGGTCGACGGTGAGAGTCTGAGACCAAGGATTCCTCACATTATTCAGTCAATGCTGTGCTATATATAAAATAAGAATAATTCCATGAATTTCAGGATCAAAACTAAGAGTTTGGTTTGTTTTTCTTATCTCATTTAATCATTATAATTTTTTCAAATTTTCAAACAAAATACAATAAACAATTTAATTTTTTCAAATCTCAAAACAAAAATAATATTAAAAATTTCTTATATTATAACAATATTTTATTCAACTTCTATCTCATCTCCTCTCATCTGTATAACCAAAAGAGACCTTAAGAGAGATATATAAGTAAAATAGATTCTTTAATATTTATTACCGATTTAATTATTATGTCCAAAATATTTATACGGTTTGGATAAAAACATGAAAGTTAAATCCTACTTCCCCACTAGACCAAACAAATGAGGGAAATAAAAATAAAGAAACATACAAATTAATCCCCTCATCGGCCAATTTTCAGTCAGCACCTAAAACTATCAATTTTGCCAATCACTCCCCAACCTGACAAACAATTGCAATTAATGTACCCTTTCCATTAAACTATGTGTCCTCTCCATTATATTAAACATTTGATATAAATACACTTAATAAAGAATTAAAAACTGAAAGAAGCAAAGAAAATTACAAAATTATAAAAGGAAATAAAAACCATTTTTGTTAGTCTCAAAGAAGACACCTTACCTTTTTTTTTTCAAAAAAAAAAGGACTCCTTACCTTATAAAAAATTAATTAATTATTATTTGGTTATCTTAAAGGCATTCTAGCGTTATGTTTTGACTCTTGAGTTAATATAAAGAATAAAATGACAAAATTTAAAAATTGGTGGTTTTTTTAAAACCTATGAGCATTTGAACATGGAAATAATGCTTGATCTATTTGAAAATTTTCACTACAAAGAAATATTAGATTTTTCGGCGACAAGAAAACGTCGCAAAAAGCGATATTATCGCGGCTAATATTTTATTGTGACTAATTTCAACAGCCGGCATGATGTCGCTATTGTTGAGACCAGGGTTGTTAATTGTAAGCCTTGATCATCATAATGGAAGCTGCCTTCTTTATCTCAAAACTCAGCTATATATATTCCTCTTCATCTTAAACTGGCAGCCTTCTTCATTGATCTCAAAGCTGCAAAAATGTACATTTTTCTTAATTCCCAAGCACATTCTACATGTACACATTTATTGTCAGCTACAATTAACCCTCATATGTATATATAATTTGTTCACAAACATTAACTTCAAAGAGCAGTAACATAACATTCGTGTTGTGCATGTGTAGGTGTTAAAGATAACTTACCCTACTATAATCTTGGCTTTGCCTGGAGCTACAGCTTCCATCTTCCATGTTGCCTGGCTAGAGTTTATAGGTCTTCCAAATCAAAATCCTTACAGATGACATAGCGCAAACTGTCGCAAAGTTCCTTCGTATTGGCATGGGATTCCCACCTTCACAGCGCCTCCAGATCAAGTGAAACCCTTCAAGAAATAGCTCCCTGCCTCACACCAATCTAATATGAACAAAAGATAAATTAAGTTTGGAGACACTTTTCTGCTATTACTAAGTGAAATATCATCTCCATACAAAAAACCACAAAAAATGTCTTTACCCAAAAAAAGGTTACTGCCTAAGCAGGTCCCCGAGTCTTATGAGAATCTCCTTGGGTTTGCCTCGCTGATTCCATGTATGAACTCATAAACTTGTCATACTCTGCTTGCTTCTCCAACAGTAGCATTACATTCCCCCATAAATCTTCAAACTGATTTTTGTAATACTCAGCATCTTTCGCATGCTTCTCTGCACGTTCAGTTAATGCTGCAAACCTTTCCTCAGTGTTCTTTCGAGTTGACTTAGGGATAACCATCTCTCCCAACCCAACCCCCTTGCATACCCCGGCCTGTGGCCCAATACCTCCCTAAAGATTGATGCAGTAGCATCCTTAGTCCGCTTCTCAGGCTCCAACTCAGACAACTTGGCAACCATTTCGTTCTATGCAAGAAAGCAAAATTTTACGTTACTGCTTTTACGATGGAATAAAAGGGGTACATTTCATAAATACTAAGCAAAGAATATGTCGGAATGATACAATCAAAGTCACTCACATATTTTTCTTCCGTTGTTGGAGTCACAAATTTCCCCTTCTTCTTACTCCACCTCACCTCTTTAAAGAAATCAACCAAATCTCCATCACTCCCAGGCTACAAATAGAATCACATATTTAAATAAATACAAGTTCGAAAGATGTGAATCTGTTAATACATACATTTATCTATTGATCCAAAAAAAAATACAAATCTTACCCTTAGCCTTACAAAGGATGTTCGTCCAGCCGTATGGTTAGTTCGTCCTATTACTTTTATTTTTCTCAGATATCATCTGCAACTCACAAGCTTGTATTAACACAACTCTATCATAAACCATCTTTAGCTTTATTCACTATTATGTACCATCACATCACATGCACATCGTTATCCCTTAACCAAAATAGGTAGCTATAGATAATAACATTAGTAACTAGCTGTAGAAATATGTCTCCAAACAATAGGGTATTTACTTAATAACATACAAAAACAGCTTTAGGAAAAATAACATGTTCGTAAATATTGGATTGTAAAATGGCACATCATGATGTCACAATGTCCATGGACTTACCTTAAATTCTGAGCTTGACCATCGAGTGAATAACTTCACCCGAGTTGCTGGTTTCACCAACGCTGGCACATTCGCAAGTGCTTCTTCATGAGTCTCGTAACGCTTGTAAGCTTTATGAAGATCATATCGAATATGATTGAAACGATTCCTGAGTGTCTTGGTAACCATATCGCGATGATTCTTCTTGGTCCAGTCAAGAATGAAGTCGGGGTAGAGACAAACACCAAACACATCATTTATAATTAGACACACACAGATTATAATTAATGTAAATGAGCAATCAATTCTTGTCATTCCGTATGAGTTCGTGTGATATTACCCGAACATGAGCAATCAATTCTTCCTTCTCATTATCTGGTAAACCATGCCAGTTGGGGTGACTCCGTTATCACAACAGAGGACAAAGATCCATACAGATGAGGAACCCACCCAGTAATTAATAGGTCAAAGTCCTAATGTACAAATTTATCGAATTATTAGTTATAAACTTAGATATGTTCTGATTCCTTCACTGGGTTAGAGACTTATAGTCGCTGATTTGTGAGGTTGAATAACACACAAGTACATGAATAAAGTATAAACAAGGGGCACCGCCAAAATGCTGACAAATCAATAATATTTTAAGGATTAAAGTTGATGTCCTCAAATGGATAGGGCGTCGTTTGGTCAACTGGGAAAAAATTACAAAATAGTACCAACATCAACATCACCGTGCCTAAAGGGGAAAAGCTTTGCTGTTCATGGGGCAAACGGAATCATGATAAATGACATATATATAGAAAAAAAAAAAAAAAAAAAACTCTAATTCCACCAATTATATCTGTAGGTACATGCATCAGAGTTTTCTTTTTTTAAATTCAGGTACTAGCATTTTTGTCGTAGACCACATACCAATTATTTATAGTTTCCAATTATATGGATTGTGAGGTCATGATTTTCACATTAATGGATATTTGGAACAATGAAAATCAAAGAGAAGACACATACAAATGGAATGAAGAAATATGGAAGGTAATTGCTAGGGATTTACATAGAGAATACAAGCCAAAACCTTATTCTTTTGTGGAGGACCATATCTGTGCGCATTAGGTGTGTTACATTGCATATGAGAAAGACAAAACAGAAACGGTGGGTTTAAGATTCACAAAATTTTCTGTTTCGTACAGCTCTGTAAATTGGGTCAAATTTGGGGCAAACTACCCCATGACTCCAACATATATATATAGCGAAAATAAAGCCTCAATTAAGCCATAAAGAAAGTTGTAAAGCAGTGTCATTTGATTCAATGAGAGAGAGAGAGAGAGAGAGAGAGAGAGAGAGAGCACGAATGAGAGAGAAACATGGGGACACGAACGTAAGAGAAAGAGCACACTCACCGGCGTTGAGAGGAGGCGAGAAGGACAGCGAAAGCGACGGCCAACTGCAGAGGAGAAGAGAGGCAGAGAGTATCGCGAAAAGTCCGCGAAAATACGGCGCGGGGAGGCAATTTGGGGGTTTTTCCCCCGTTGCCTTTCGTATTCGACCTTTTGCAGCAGTTCAGTTCTCGTCGTAACAGGCTCAACCACAAATAATATCATGCGGCGAAATTATTTGCGGGACACAATTATCGCCGCAAATTAAGATATAGCGGCGACTTCTTTCCCGTCGCGATTTTTACACCGATTAATATGCTTGTTGCGGCTCTTCTATTGCAACGATACTAAATCGCCGCAAATACTCTTTTTAACGGCAGTTTTTCCAATGCGACGAAAGCTTTGCACTCAAACAGTAATAATGGGCTTATCCCGACTAAATATTTATCGCCGGGAAAAAAAAACAGCCACAAAGCCACATTTCCTTGTAGTGAATTTATACAAGAAAATCTATAAGTTAATATAGTTTAATGAGATCTATTAGGTTTGTTCATTTTTATTATAAAATAAATCTGACGTATTAAATTAACCCACTTCAACGTATAATTTCTTTATGTGAGATTTATGGATAGATCTAATACTTTTTTTAGTACTATTTTTTTTTTTAACTATTAAAACTCATAAATTTATTACTTTCGTAAAGCTATTGATAGCTAAGTCGTCAGAGGTTTGTAATTTTTTTTTCTTTGGTAGGCACGAGAATTTTGTATTAGATTTGAACTATATATGATCCCTAGATGGTTTTAATTACCAGAAAGATAAGACACGATTGATTAATTTACTATAAAGGCAAGACGTCATATTCCAAAGGATACTAATTAATTTCTAAGGTTACATTCACTATTTTATGGTGCCCTACAACATGATGATCTACTTTATCAATATCCTTAATTATGTCAGGAAAATAAAATTTCCCATTTTAGGTTGCAACTTATATAAGATTGTTTAATTAATTTCCCATTTTCTGTTGTAATTATTATTATTATTATTATTATTATTATTATTTTGAGGTAAAAAACTGTCAAAGTAATTCTAAGCTTCTAACATTTTTTGTGTATATTTAGATTTTGAAAACGAGGAATGTTTTCAGGTTTGTTTAGCAAGCTAGCTAGGTATAATATTTTGTAGCATGCATATCATGATTTGTTCCAGCTTATTCTTTGTCATTTTTGTCTCTTTTCCGGGAAAAAAAAGGATAGGAAAGTATAACTTTTTTTTTGTTTTTTTTTTTTAATTTTTGCACAAAAGATTTGTCATCAGAGTCTGAGTTGCTTAGTCGGAATTGTCATGATGTTTGTTTAGGTCTGAAACATTGCTAACGGGCCGCAAAATGCATTAACAGTTACTATGTTAAATTATCACTTGTTTTTAAAATTTCAGTAAAGTATTATTTTGTTGATCTCAAGCCATTAATAAAGTATATATGACCATCCACGTTACTTAAATAGTAAAATTTAAATTAATTTTAAAATTTTTATTCAAAATCAAATTATGTCACTAAGACTTTTCTAGATGAGTTTTTCTTTGAAGTTAATGTCAAGTAGGACACACAATGACAATAGCCAGGCATTTCTAGATTCTTGTCTCTCTAGATTCTTGTCTCAAGTTCCCCTTTCGTGCCTCTATTTGTGCCTCTATTTCGTGTTCCTAAAGCACTGCCTGTAGCTTAATAAAAATGCTTTCCTTCCCCGGCCAGGTGCAACTAGGCTCGAGGGGTGGATGTCACGATTGAAAGGAAAGAGACAAGAGGGAAGGAAGCAGTGTGTTTTGGTTTAATGAAATGGTGTTGTAAAGGGATTTTGCCCACTTCACAAAAGCTCACTGGGCCTCAACCCAATACCCAGCCTAAGGGTCATAAGGATCATACAGGAAGCAAGGTGTCTGCCAGGAAAAGGAGTCGAGTAACAGATAGGACAGGTTCAACCTGACATCGCATGGCTGCATTCTGAACCTGGGAATTTGTATGGGACACAGCAGGAAATGCGGAAGACCATCGATCCATTGACATCAGAATATCTACGACTCATAAGAGATAAAAGTAATGCCTGAAAACCACGCCGCATTAATGGCGCCACTATCGAGCTACATGCCATATTTATGGTACCGTCGCAGAGCCATGCCGCATTAGAGGATTATGATAGTAGAAACGGTAGGAGGGGCACGAACTCTGTGGAGACAAACATGATCTGCATCTCCCCTGACCCATGGTATAAATAGCGAGCTCCAGGTACGAGAAAACTCTGGTGATCCCTAGACTCTTTCACTTATTTACAAACTTTCAAGAATATTTACTACCTTTGACATCAGAGACTCCCTGGCCCCAAGGCCACCCTCTCCTAGCTATCTTCCTCTGTATCCTTTGCAGGCCCATTTTGGAAGACCTGAGTTGTCAGAGCCTAACCCAAAAGTGCGCGAAACATCACGATAACAATGCCACCGTCTGTGGGATCTTTTTTAGGTCTCACTTGTACTTCATGCGCTTGAGGCAAAAGAACCAAGTTCTTAGGAGTGAAAAGGGCACAGTGGAGGAAAGCTATGCACAAAACCACAAAGAGATGCCTACGATCGGTGGGGTAAGCAAGGCGTATCCTGTGGAGGGTGCCTGCACCTTGCCGCCAGCTTCCGACTGCACGAAGGTCATAAGCGAAGTCCGATATGAGCAGGGGCTCATGAAAGTGAAACCAATCGAGCCATTGGAGTTCATCCTTCTCAATCCAAATCGAGCAAAAGTCGAGGCAAGGATTAGTAGCAAAATGACATCTGAGGCCTGGAGCGCCATGCAGCAACTTCTCGCCGAGCACCAAGACGTGTTTGCCTGGAGCCACAAGGATATGCCCGGAATTGCCCCGAAATCATACACCATAGCCTTAGTGTAGACCCAAAGGCCAAAGGAGTGAGGCAGAAGTGTCAAAGCGCCTGCTGAGCACGGGATTCATCCGAGAAGCCCATTTTCTAGAGTGGTTGTCTAACGTAATGCTTGTAAAGAAGCCAAGTGGCAAATGGAGAATGTGTGTCGACTTCACTGACCTCAACAAAGCTTGCCAGAATGACAGCTTCTCACTTCCTTGCATCGACCTGATTGTCAATTCCACGCCAGGTCACCGTATGCTTAGTTTTTTGGATGCCTATACTAGGTATAATCAAATTCGTATGAACCTAGAGAAGAGAAGACGTCGTTCATCACTGGCCGAGGCTTATATTGTTACACGAAGATGCCTTTTGAGCTTAAGAACGCGGGCGCCACCTACTAGCGGTTGGTCAATCATATGTTCAAAAACCAAATATGAATAAACATGGAGGTCTACATGGATGACCTGCTGGTTGAAAATGGGACCATAGAACAGCACCTAAACAACTTAAGGGAGGCTTTTGCCATACTACGACAGTATCAAATGAAGTTGAACCCAACAAAATGAGCTTTCGGTGTCGGATCAGGAAAGTTCTTAGGATTCATGGTGTTCGAACATGGAATCGAAGCCAATCCTGAGAAGGTGGAGGTCATCCTCAGCATGGCCCCACCCCGAAATATAAACGAGATACAAAGGCTGGTTGGGCAAGTGGCTGCTCTCAACAGGTTCGTGTCAATATTCACCGACAAATGCCTACCTTTCATCAAAGTCTTGCTGAAAGCACAGGCATGGGATGGGGAGTGCGACCTAGCATTTGAAGCCCTTAAGAAATTAAGCCCACCGCTCCTCAGCCAACCCCGGTGTAGGGAAACACTGACCCTGTACTTGGCAGTCTCCCCTTAGCTTCCTCCTCAGCGTTAGTGCGCAATGAGGATGGGTTCCAAAGGCCAGTCTACTACACCAGCCAGGCGTATTGGGGGGTCGAATCTAAGTACCCCTACATAGAGCAGCTGGCCTTTGCGCTTGTAGTAACCACGCGCAAACTGTGCCCGTACTTTATCCTCATCTCTTAAGGGTCCTAACATAAACACTCTTAAAAAAGGTGTTGGAACGATCGGATGCCTCAAGTTGGCTCATAACTTGGCAATAGAATTGAGCGAGTTCGACATTGACTATGCACCGCAGAACACCATCAAAGGGTAGGTGCTAGTAAACTTTGTCATTGAGTTTACCAATTTCCCAGCAGAGAACGATGATGCACCTCCTGTCAAGCCTTGGCAAGTATTCATTAATGACTCATCTTGCCGAACTGGAAGAGGAGTGGGAGTGCATATCGTCACGTTCGAGGGAGAGGAGTACAATTACACCATCAAACTGGCATTCAAAACGACGAACAATGAGGCAAAGTATGAAGCACTGCTTTCAGGCTGCCCGAAGCCCCAGGCTGAGTGGAAGACATAATCAGATATTTGGAAACAAATGAGGTGCCAGAGGACAAACAGAAGGTCAGGAAGATCAGAAAAGAGAGCAGCACACTACACTCTAATCGAAGGAATTATGTATTGGAGGGGCCACTCGGCGCCTCTTTTGAGATGCATCTCCCTGGAAGAAGCATAATACATGTTGGCAGAAATACATGAGGGATTTGTGGGAATCACTCAAGAGGAAAGGCGCTGGCCAGAAAGGTAATGAGAGTGGGGTATTACTGGCTTCAAGCCTTGTGGGACGCTAAGGAATATGCGCGGAAGTGTTTGAAGTGCCAACAATACGCCAGGGTGCCCCATTGCCCACTGGAAGAATTGACATCGATCACATCGCCTTGGCCCTTCGCCTAGTGGGGAATCGACTTTGGTCGGCCCATTTCCCTCGGGAAAAGAGGAGTAAAGTTTGCAGTGATTGTCGTGGATTACTTCACCAAGTGGGTTGAGGTCGAGGCCTTAGCAACCATCACAGTGAACAACATCAAGTGGTTCCTATGGAGGACGGTAGTTTGCAGGTTTGGCATCTTGCGGACTATCATATCAGATAACGAGAGGCAATTCAATTCTGATCACTACCGAAATTGATGCCGAGAGTTGGGAATTGAGTTTCGGTACTCATCCCCAGGACACCCCCATTCTCACGGAAAAGTTGAGGCGACCAACAAAACATTGATGGGAATCCTCAATAAATGGCTCGACGACAAAAAAAAGGCATGAGAAGAAGAACTCCCTGCCGTCCTGTGGGCCTACCGGGTCATAGTGAAAATGCCAACTAGGGAAACTCATTTTACCCTCACTTACGGCCATGAGGCAATGCCGCCGGTAGAGATTGGAATTCCCACATACAAAGTTCAACACTTCAAGTAGGAATCCAACGATAGGCAGCTAGTGGAACAATTGGATTTGTTGGAAAAAGTCAGACTAAAAGCTGAAATAAGCACTGTAACCAACGAAAGAAGGGTCGAGAGATGCTTCAACAAGTGCGTGCGTCAGAGAACATTCAAGGTCAGAGATCTCATACTCAGAGAAATAGGAACAACAACATGGGACGAATGAAAGCTAGGCCCTCGATGGGAAGGCCCTTAGATGTATTTTGTCTCTTGTTGCTATTCATAATCGGCATATTTTCCATTTAGATGTCAACACCTTCTTATATGGCGATTTAGATAAAGAAGTTTACATGAAAGTTGCTCTTGGTTATTATAGTAAGGGAGACACAAGAGTAAGTAAACTACAGAAGTCCTTATATGGATTGAAACAAGCCTCTATGCAGTTGAGAGGCTGGGGAAAAGAAGGGTGTCAGGAGGGAAAATAGCAGATGTGACATAAATGAAAGGATATGTGACATAAAGGAATGAGGGATAGAGGATAAAGGAGGGGGACTAGACGACTTCAAGGGGGCTTTTTCCAGACGGCTACTTCGACTTTTCCTTCAGCTTCTCCAATTGGGCGACATGAGCTCCAGAGGGAAGATCTCTGCTAGAAGATAGATGTCTGATCTCTATTGTATAACGAGGATAAAAGATCATAAGAGCTTGTAAAACAATATTATAGTGGATCCCTCTCCCCAAACGACCAGTGGACGTACTCATTATGCCGAACCATGTAAATCTGTGTGTCTCTATCTCTTTTATTTTTCCTACATTTATTTCTTATTTAATGCCATGGATGTACGTAAAAATGTCGAATATCTGCACCAGACTGCCATCGAGGGTTCCAAACCACACCGATCGAGGCCCATACCGAAGCAGCGGGCCGAGAATGAGTCTTTCTCTTCTTTCAACCTGTTATGCTAATTTTCAGCATTAACAGTTGGCGTCGTTTGTGAAATCAGATTACTTTCTACACCAGAAGTGGGAGAACGACAACTTTCCAGCATGCGAAATAATCTCTGAGGGAGCCGATACAATTTTTTCAGATAAGTATTCTCGACCTTTCAACTTTTATTTTTATGAAAAGCAATGTTATAGAAAGTAAGGAAGTGAACCTTTCCTTGTCGAGGTGGTTAAATGCACTTTGCATTTAAGTGCTTTTTATGCACCCAACATGTAAGGTCAGGAAACCAGTTCCTTGGCCACTTAAATGCACTATGCACATGCAACTCTCGTGTCACTAGCACCATGCAGGCATGCACCTGCACATGTAACACACTTAAGTGTAGAGTGTCATCCCCATTCCCAGGACACAACTGCATAGCCCGCCGTGAGCTCGGTGAACTCACCGGTAGCCACCACGTGGACCACTGGTAGTTTCTGTCCGCGACCGGCCGACCTCCTTCTACGAAGGCCGAGAACTCGTCAAGCAGCGGGTGCACATTACTGTGCACCCATGTTGTCCCTCGCCCACTGTCTGCGGGCACAACGAAGGACATGGGCGGCCACCATGGGAGCCGATCGCACTTTCTACGGCAGTTATGGTGGTCCTCGACTTTGAAGGCCATGCACGGTGTGCAATTGGTGCACGTTGTCGTGCACCCCACGGGTGCCCATCTCCTAGTTGCTCCTATGGGCTGGCAACTACTAGCCAACCACCACCAAAACCGCCAGCAATCTCTGTCACCGGCAGGGTGCTATACGGAGAGGCCAATCCCTCGATCGCGCAAGCAGGCAACCCTCATGTTGTGCGCCCGCTACAAGCGCCACCTTGCATGTCCCATGCACGTGGGCAAGCTTGCTCAGCACCACCTCTCCCCCCCCCCCTCGCACGGACTGCTCAACCTCGATCCCTTTACGAACTGGCCGTAGTCACTCCTCTGCCAAGCACCACCTTGCATGTCCCATGCACGAGCTTTTCGGCCACCCATCTCACTCAACCAACAGCACCATCTTTCCCAACCCATCATGAACTCAACTGCTTGGCCACATGCACACAGTGGACAACCACCATCCAGCCTTGTGCGAGCGGGCAGCCAACGCCATGCACCGACAGCAATGCCAAGCACCAGCAGCCAGCACTATACTCGACCAACCCATCACAACCTCACTTTGCTCGGACTCATGCATCAAACCTAACCCTCTCGAACTCACTCCCTTGCCCCGATAACAGAGTTTCTCAGCCACGAACATCCCGCCATGTACTTAGGCGAGCCTAATATAGAGACATGCAAACCCACCATGCAAACCAATCAGTTCAACACCCTTTTCTCGGCCACAACACTCCAGGCCTCTATGGGTTATCCGGAAACAAGTTCCACAACCATGGCTTCATGGGCCTCACAGGTAACTCAACCAACGGACAATCCCTCAACCATGAGTGGCGTACTCTTAGCTACTCAGTCATGAGCTACCCCGACACTAAGAGTGGGCAATGGACAAATTCATACAAGCAGGAATCGGAAACAATGGCTTCATCACTCTAGTATTGTCTCCCTCAAACTCGTTATTTAAATTTCATTTCTACTAAAAAAGTTAGTTTTTGGAGCCTCGCTTCACCAAACTCCTCGAGGATCCACGGGATTGCAGATATCAGCACACCCTAGGAATATACTGACCAAAACTCACTCACGTAATGCGATACACTGCCCTGCTCAGTATCACGGGCACAACTGCTGCCATTAAGTTACCTTCGAGAACAAGCCTCCAAACTTCACAACCGTCTCATGCAGTTATCTTCGAGAATAAGTCGACGGGCTTAACAACCGTCTCATGCAGTTATCTTCGAGAATAAGTCGACGGGCTTAACAACTGCCTAAGATAGACCAGAGGGTCGACGGGCTTCCTGACCACCTAGTGCAGGTTACTACAAATAAACTCTAACACCAACAACAAAATGGGAACATCAACAGCGACTCACATCGAAAGGGAAAAATCTACCAACACCATCTAAAACGAAAGCGTCGGAAGGATAAACACTCTTTGCTAACGACAAATGTTCATGCAAACAAACTCAAAGCCAACACTTATCTTCCCCGTGAGAGTCAATAGGTGGGTTCAACCTTTCGAATGCCCGACCTCCCTCACGGCGAAAAGCGCAGGTCCTGCCTCTCACGCGCTTTTGTTGTGCCCCCCTCCCCCTCCATCGCCATCCAGACAAGGGCACCGCTGGCTAGGTCCCAAGAGCTACACTCACCCCTCCACCCATGCGAGGGCGGGGATGAGGTCGAGGCTAGGGTTGCGTGACCGGGAGGCCTTGCAGTAGCACCCTACTATTTAGGTTACACAAAGGTAGAAAAATTCAGAGAAACAACACCAATGCGATATAAATCCCATAATTTGGAGACCGAGCGCGGCCAAATGAAATAAACATCGACCACGAACTGTCCATAAATATCCATGGTTTTGTTCTTTTATGGAGTTATAAAAATGGGAAATTCGTCGCTAAAAGTTCTTATTCATATCTGTATAAATATATATATATATATATATATATAAATTGAGCATGAGCTGGACATAAAAAGTTAATTTATTCTAGACCCATGCAGTATCATGAATTAATCTTCACTTTCCAAGATTCTACCTTGATCATCACTTCTCGTTATTCTTTATTTTCTTCACTAACTTGGACTCCATCGTTTGTTCATACACAAATCAGTTTTACAAGGGTTTCAACTATGTTGCAAGTTCACACGATTAAAAACAAAAACAAAAAGTAGCCTTCTTGATCTATGCACGTATCGAAAGACAAACCTTCCTTGGAATATTCGATATCTCCTGGCAACAAGATGACATAAACCATCGATTCGAACAAGGGTCAATCATTCCGTGTACATAAAATTAATAGAGCAGGCCTGTAAAGTTCAAAACCAAAGCCATTACGTACTATGGGTTTCATCGAGTTGTTTTGGTCGAAGATGCTTAATTACATTTCTCCAGAATCCAATGTAATTGGAGGATTCCAAGTCAGAATTAAAATCCAACTCAGCAATGCCCACTTGAGCTTAGCATAATATTTTCTCATCAAAATTAATTGACTACGTACGTACGTACACCATACTATATATCTGTCTCATCCTTTAAAGTACGTACGTAATTGATACTTGCTGTACGTAACACGTTCTAGTTTATTAAAGTGGTTAATTTATAAGTATACTTCTTAAAATAAAACACAACTTAAAACACTTAACGCCAATTGGTATAATTAAAAATGACAAAATTTAGAAGGAATAATAGCATTTAGGATCCTATTACGTATATATATAAATATATTTATATATATATTATTGAGAAAGTGAATAACATGAGGTATTTTGGCAACAAGCTGCAAGCCAAAGAGGTTGCTTTCCCAATGTCTTTCTTGCAGGCTCTACGTAAGTTCGGTTTGGTTTCTGTTGTTTCGACATTGTGTCGGCATCTGCATGAAATTGCACCATATATAGCCTCCTCACCACTCACTGTAGTTTGTGTCCACAACTTTCTAATTGATACTATCTGTGATTTTCGGTTCTCTTTAGCATTAATCTCAACGGAAATGGAAACCTGTTCAAATTTCCAATTCCCTCCTGGTTTCAGGTTCCACCCTTCTGACGAAGAGCTCCTTGTTCATTACTTGCAAAACAAAGTGAATTCACGTCCACTTCCGGCCTCTGTAATAGCTGAAATTGATCTCTACAAGTATAATCCATGGGAGTTACCCAGTATATATGTCCTGCACTTCCACTCTTTTTTTTTTTTTTTTTTTCTCTCGATTAGATCTCTCACACTGACAAAACTAATTTGTTTTCCTTTAATTATCATGTACCTTGTACAGACAAAGCCATGTATGGAGAAGATGAGTGGTACTTCTTTAGCCCGAGGGATCGGAAGTATCCAAACGGAGAGAGGCCGAACAGGGCGGCAGCTTCTGGTTACTGGAAGGCCACCGGAACAGACAAGCCGATTCTAAGCTGTTGTGGATCAAAGCGCATATTAGGGGTGAAGAAAGCTCTAGTCTTTTACACTGGTCCGCCTCCAAACAGGGTTAAGACAGACTGGATCATGAATGAATATAGACTAATTCACCACCAGAGTAAACTTTCAAGGTCTACAGGGTCAATGAGAGTAAGTGCGTGGTTTAACAATGATTGCCAAAGATCTTCTCCTCTATTTTCAATTATCATTCATGCATGGAACAGGCAAATAATGGAAAGATTGGAAAATTAAAAGGTTTGACAAAAATTGCCAAACTTCACAGACCACTGATTTCATTTCTCATTCCTGAACTTTAGATGTACATTCTAAATTTCTCTCCTCTCAGTTCCCACATATAAAGGGATCACAATGTGAACATAGTCTATAGTTTTTTTTCGTTAACTTATTTTTCTGCTTAATTGTTCTCCATCTCTGAATTTTGTTCAAGTAATCTTGATCCAATTAAATGCATTGAAAAAGAGAAATATTTTAGCCACAAAGAGATTACACAAAAGGAAATTCACAAACTGACGTGGCATGATGCAGCACACCAGATTGTAAAGTTATTTTTATTGTAAAATAGATCTAACGAATCATGTAAATTCACGTTAGTTTGTAAATTTACTTTTATATAATCTCTTTGTATCTACAGCCGTTCTCATGGAAAAATATTGGCTTTGTTGTCACAGTTGGATGACTGGGTACTGTGCCGGATTAGACAGAAAGGCAACATGGTAAAGAACACGTGTGAAGATCAAGGCACTTGTAGAATGGGCTTTCCAAAGATTGAGGAGGAGTTGCAGCCTACATTCAGAAACTATAATCCTGACATTATCACGGATTCCCCATACAAAAATCCAGCTCTGCTTCCCATACAGACCAATTCTGGTGTAAGCTTTGAAGGGAGCAACAAAAGCGATTACCATTTTGATTCTTTTTATGCAGATTGTTCCAATATTGTGAATTCTCACACGACAGCTTCTTCTTTGGGCATCTACTTCAATAATGATATGAACTCCAACAACCAAAGCTATTCTCGCCAAGACATCTTCAGCAGTAGGCCCACAGAACCACTGATCAGTTTTCAGGAGGGTAGCGGATCAATTTTCATGGAGATGTACTAACTTTGATGAAACAACTCCTCCCATAAGTGAAATTGTCTATATGTATTTCCTACTAATTGAAGTCCTAAAGTTTAAATAAGGACCTGAGGCCCTCAAGTTTGAACAGAACTTTGAAGGACTTCATTTCATGTGAAATGGGTTATCTCATTAATTATGGACGCGTGAACCCGGACTCAAAACTTTCCAAACATTAACATCTCAATGGCTTTGATTAATACCATAATAAATGCAGATTAATTGATGTTCCCTACTTTTATAATTGTTTTTTAAGTACTAAAAGAAATAAATTTTCAGTGGAAGCAGAAAAGGGAGCAAAAACATAGATAGTCTGGATCATTATATTGTAGGCATGTGAAGAGACATGATTGGCGAGCAAGAAATTAATAGATTGTCATCCTCAGTAAGCAGAATCTAGACCATGAGTCTTTAAAGGGAAGTACAAATAAGTTAAGAAAGGAACAGGCACTGATGTTGGAAAAGATTAACAAAAGGCTCAAATAATGAATCATATTGTACTAGCTCATATCTTTATAATTCTCCTCATGTAATTAGTTGTGGTAGAATAAGACTCAGTTTGTCCAAAAATACTAAACATACAAAAGTCATGTAATGAACCCAATAATAAGGAGGTAATTGCACGAGGAAATTTGTGATGAAAATGAGAATTAAGAGAAATGATCAATGGATGAACAAATTGACTTGGGTGAGCTAGGGAGTCACTTGAAAGAGTACATGATATTTGGAGTATAGGCAGTGAGTATTACTGCTCTCTGTATTGATATTTATGATTACACAAAGTTTTATTGATACATATATTTTAGGAATGAGATAAATACAAGTTATTTTGGAATTCACATCAGACTAGAACAGATTAGCTTTACTCAATGCCAAGATTTCCAGTCTTCTTTGTTTCGTCTCTCCTTTAATCTCATTGTCTACCACCGGCTCTTCTTTAACCCCCAAGATCATAATATTCCATTACATTTTGAATTCGATATTCACAGCAGCCCACTCTATTGACACTGACCCGGTAATAGCCATTTCCCTTGTAGTGGCTGCACTCATCTATTAATATTCAATGGTTTGATACTATGCTCATATATAGTATCAAGACATTTTAATTCATCCTATAAGTCACCCCTTCGTGACTTGAACTAATAACGTAATCCCTGCTCTCGTGATCATAACACTCTCTAGATCATTGAATTATTTTTATTCCTGTAACTGTATTTGAGCTTTTGCCTTTTATATTCTGATGTTTCAACATCATATATCAGCATATGAATTTTTAATTCTTGAAACAGAGTCCACTCACACAACAAGAAGCCAGAGCCCAACATGACAAAGATGGACACAAGGCCAAGGATGAGGATAATCTCGATAAGGCTAAACGCAAGGCTACGGATGAGAAAAATTACAAGAAGAAGAATTCAAGGTGAATCCATCTAATATTCCCCACCACCTCCCCTTTTGCCAGTTTTATACATGAATATTCTGTTTGCATGAAACATGATAAACAATTATTTGTTTACATCTTTGCAGACAAAGAACGTGCACCCCAAGGAATTGAATCCCTATTGTGCAGGTTGTCGAGAACGGTGGGGCTCTAATGGTCAACTGGCTGTTGAAAAATGTTTTTTACCAAAAAAAAAAAAAAAAAAAAAAAAAAAATTTATAAAAAAGAAGGATTCTATCCACCATCCCATTAATCACCAACTTCTCATCATTTTCTTTTATATATAATAAGTCATAAATAATAAACCTTCCAATCATTTAATGTCATAGTAGAGGATGATAGCACTTTTCTTTTAAAAATATGAGTCGAAAAAATTGAAGAAAAAATAAAAAAATATTATTTTAATAAAATAAAAAAATATATAGAATGAGATGTATGAGAGTTTGAGAATGTGAGCAGTTAAAAAAGAGAAATGGCACAGCTTGTTCGCTAAATTTTAGCAGAACTTTTAGAGAATGCTCTAATTGCATAACTATATTTTAGCAAACTTTTGTTTTGTTTTTTTCTTTTTTTTTTTTTTTGTCTGTTTAAAAAAAGAAAAGAAAAGAAAAAAGAAGCTCTCTCTACTTTCACAACTTACTTTCTTAATAACTCCTAATTATGTTATTGATTGTTTCTCTATTCTATTTCTTTATTCTTCTTTTGCTATTTTTTTAACTCATTTTAGAAACTTTATTATTAACAATCATATTTTTTAAAGACTCGTGTTTTCAACTATTCGGCTTTAAGAGTCATATTTCAAAAACTTTACTCTATGGGATTCTTCCTGATAAAAGAAATATAAAAGAAATATTTATCTCTCCTTATTAGTAATGTGATATCTCATGCTAAGCAATAAAGGTACGTGGTGTATAATACCCACATTATTTAGAAGTGAGAAGTTCTTACTCTTTATAATGGATGTAAAATTTCAATTATATTATTGACTAGTCTTTTTAGATAATAGATATTATATTAGTGTCTGTTTGGATTCAGAGATGAGTTAAGATGATTTTAGATAAATTGAATAAAATATCGTTAGAATATCATTTTTTAATAATATTATTGTTATGGGATTTAAAAAAAAAATTGATATATTTTGTATAGAAATTTGAAAAAATTATAATGATAAAATGATATGAGATAAGCCGAGATGAATTTCCAATCCAAACAGAGGCTAGTCTTCCCTCAAAGCGTTAAAAAGTAATATTTTCAAAATTTGTCGCATCATATAATGGTAAATGTATTGTCTTTTTCTAAAATTGTTTATCTCAGATGTCATCATTTAAAAAAAAAAAAAAAATCCTATACACTTATTTTATTAAAAGGTTCTTAAAATTTGTATAAACTTGCACTACAAGAAATTTGATTTTTAATAATGAAATCTTTTAGAGACGAAATTTTAAAAATTGTTATTTGAAACAAAAATTAAATTTCGTCCCAAAACGTGGAAGTGATTTTTGTTGCATTCGAATAGATAAATATCTATTTGATCTAAAGTTTATGGGGAAATATAGCATCACAAAAAAGAAAACCGATCAAACGATCCAAAAGTTGTTCGAATGGTATAGTATTTCACATTTGAATGTTGACATAATTGTTCGAATGATATTCGTGACGAAAAATTATACACAATTGTGGCAGGGAATGGTTAGAAATCGTTCGAACTAAAATAAAATATTTTAGTTCGAACAAAGTTTAAGACCGTTTGACGAGATGGAATTTGCCCAACTAGAGCTATTGTATGACCACTCAGAGCTAGCCATTTGGCCCAATCTTTGGGTCTATCATTGGTAAAGCATCAAAGGTATCCCTCTAACCATTTATATATTGCCTCGGTCTGACCATCTGTTTGAGGATGGTATGTTGAACTCATCAATAGCCTTGTCCCATTCAGACTGAACATTTCTTTCCAGAAATAGCTAGTAAATACTGCATCTCTGTCGCTAACTATGCTTTGTGGTATGCCGTGCAATTTAAATATATTATCCATGAACTGTTTTGCTACTACTGCTGCTGTGTATGGGTGTGCTAGAGGGATGAAATGACTGTACTTGCTGAATCTGTTGATTACCACCATGATAACACTATATCCCTTAGACAATGGCAACTCTTCTATAAAGTCCATACTGATGTCTACCCATGCTCTGTTTGGTACTGGCAAAGGTTGTAAGAGTCCTGCCGGTTTGAGGTTCTCTGTTTTGTTTCTTTGGCACACTTCACACTCCCTTATGAATTTCTTGACGTTCTTGGGCATTCCATACCAAAAAAATTCTTGTTTGATTCTTGCATGTGTTTTCTGAGTCCCTGTATGCCCTCTCATGGGACTGCTATGATACTGCTGTAACACAAACTCTTGGTAGGGCCTGAGGGTTCCCAAGTGCAATCTACCCTTATAGAATAACAGACTACCACAAATCTGGTACTTGTAGGGGTCCAGTCACCCTGATGGCAACGGTTGATAAGCTGCTGCAACTGGGAGTCCTGATTGTATGGTTATTGGAGCCCTTCCCACCAAGTATCTCTAACCACACTGATAGCTTTGGCTTCCCCATGGGGTGCCAAGTTCTCCTGTGGATCTGGGCCTTCATCATTAATGGGTAGCCTTGATAGTGCATCAGCTGCCCTGTTTTCCTTCCCACTTTAATATTCCACACTAAAATCAAAGCCCAATAGTTTGGCAACCCACTTTTGCTGGAATGGAGTCCGCACTCTCTGTTCCAACAGATGTTTCAATGCTTGTTGGTCTGTCCTTATCTTAAAACTATGCCACAATAAATAATGCCTCCACTTTTTAATGGCCAGAACTAGAGTTAAGAATTCTTTCTCATAAGTTGATAATAACAAATTCTTCCCTGTTAAGGCTTGGCTTAAATAAGCTAGAGGTCTCCTTCATAAGTTGATAATAACAAATTCTTCCCTTTTAAGGCTTGGCTTCAATAAGCTAGAGGTCTCCCTTCCTACATTAAAACAGCTCCCAACCCACTCCCCGAAGCATCACACTCTACCACAAAGGGCTTTGAAAAATTTGGTAATCCAAGAACAGGAGTCACCATAGTTGATTTAAGAGCTGTAAAAGCTTGTGTGGCTGCTTCACTCCAACTAAAAGAGTTCTTCTTCAATAATGCAGTTAAGGGGGCAGCAATGCTTCCATAACCCTTCACAAACTTTCTGTAATAACCAGTCAAGCCTAAAAATCCTTTTAGAGCCTTAGGGTTTTTGGGTATAGGCCATTCTACCATGGCTGCAATCTTTAAGGGATCTGCCTCAACCCCTTCGTGTGAAATAACATGGCCTAAATACTCTACTTCTCAGCACCCAAAGACACACTTGGAAGCTTTAGCATACAATTGATAGTGCCTCAGCACTTCTAGGACAGTTTTTAAGTGTACCGCATGATTCTCAACAGACTTACTATACACAAGTATATCATCAAAAAATACTAACACAAATTTTCGAAGATAAAATCTGAATATTTCATTCATCAACTCCTGAAAAGTTGATGGGGCATTAATAAGCCCAAATGGCATGACCAAAAACTCATAATATCCCTCATGTGTACAAAAGGCAATTTTAAGCACATCTTCATCCTGATTTGATGATAGCCTGACCTTAAGTCAAGCTTCGAAAACAGTTCAGCACCATATAATTCATCCAACAATTCATCTATATTTGGTATGGGAAACTTGTCTTTGGTAGTGTCTTTGTTTAGAGCCCTATAGTCAATGCACATACGCTAACTCCCATCTGCTTTCCTCACCAAAAGGACTGGTGACGAGTAAGGATTTTGACTAGTTTGAATAATTCCAGCCTTCAACATCTCCCTGACCAGCTTCTCAATCTCTTCTTTCTGGTAGTAGGGATATCGATAGGGCCTTACACAAGTGGGTTTGGCTGCCTCATGGAGCTGGATCTGATGATCATGACTCCTGGGAGGAGGAAGTCCACTAGGTTCAGCAAACACTGTTTGGAAATTGTCCATGACAGTGCCTTCCCCTCTATGTGGAAAGAGGCAATCTGCAACTTGTGGTCCTTTGGCATCCTGCAGTATGTGAAGAACTGTTGTGCCTTCAAAATCCACTCATTGGGATCACCACCATCAAAACGTGGAAAATCCAACCGAATAGCCCTTGCCTGAATCCCACTGTGCCCATCAAATAAGGGATTAGCATTCAACCTCATATTATTCGAACTCCCTTCACCTGAACTAAGCTTAGCTGTTATTTGTACCAAGCTATCATAGCTTGATGCCAAATTATTAAGCTGTTGTAGAACTCCCTCTATAAGTGCTCCCTGTCTTTCTTGTGTTTCCTTCAAAGAAGCAGTCTCTCCATGTATAGTAGTAACTGTCTCTGCCAACTGTGCTAAACGTGTCCCCTCAGCCATGTCGTAGGAACGCGGCTCTGAGACCAACTTGTTATGATTCTTGTAATCATGTGAAATTAAGAATACTGGCAATTCAGGAGCCAGCGACCTCTCAATGCTCACTGCAATAATTGGACTCAAAAGTGATAAATTGCATTTCTCTCAGGAGATGGTTCANGAAGGTATCCCTCTAACCATTTATATATTGCCTCGGTCTGACCATCTGTTTGAGGATGGTATGTTGAACTCATCAATAGCCTTGTCCCATTCAGACTGAACATTTCTTTCCAGAAATGGCTAGTAAATACTGCATCTCTGTCGCTAACTATGCTCTGTGGTATGCCGTGCAATTTAAATATATTATCCATGAACTGTTTTGCTACTACTGCTGCTGTGTATGGGTGTGCTAGAGGGATGAAATGACTGTACTTGCTGAATCTGTTGATTACCACCATGATAACACTATATCCCTTAGACAATGGCAACTCTTCTATAAAGTCCATACTGATGTCTACCCATGCTCTGTTTGGTACTGGCAAAGGTTGTAAGAGTCCTGCCGGTTTGAGGTTCTCTGTTTTGTTTCTTTGGCACACTTCACACTCCCTTATGAATTTCTTGACGTTCTTGGGCATTCCATACCAAAAAAATTCTTGTTTGATTCTTGCATGTGTTTTCTGAGTCCCTGTATGCCCTCTCATGGGACTGCTATGATACTGCTGTAACACAAACTCTTGGTAGGGCCTGAGGGTTCCCAAGTGCAATCTACCCTTATAGAATAACAGACTACCACAAATCTGGTACTTGTAGGGGTCCAGTCACCCTGATGGCAACGGTTGATAAGCTGCTGCAACTGGGAGTCCTGATTGTATGGTTATTGGAGCCCTTCCCACCAAGTATCTCTAACCACACTGATAGCTTTGGCTTCCCCATGGGGTGCCAAGTTCTCCTGTGGATCTGGGCCTTCATCATTAATGGGTAGCCTTGATAGTGCATCAGCTGCCCTGTTTTCCTTCCCACTTTAATATTCCACACTAAAATCAAAGCCCAATAGTTTGGCAACCCACTTTTGCTGGAATGGAGTCCGCACTCTCTGTTCCAACAGATGTTTCAATGCTTGTTGGTCTGTCCTTATCTTAAAACTATGCCACAATAAATAATGCCTCCACTTTTTAATGGCCAGAACTAGAGTTAAGAATTCTTTCTCATAAGTTGATAATAACAAATTCTTCCCTGTTAAGGCTTGGCTTAAATAAGCTAGAGGTCTCCTTCATAAGTTGATAATAACAAATTCTTCCCTTTTAAGGCTTGGCTTCAATAAGCTAGAGGTCTCCCTTCCTACATTAAAACAGCTCCCAACCCACTCCCCGAAGCATCACACTCTACCACAAAGGGCTTTGAAAAATTTGGTAATCCAAGAACAGGAGTCACCATAGTTGATTTAAGAGCTGTAAAAGCTTGTGTGGCTGCTTCACTCCAACTAAAAGAGTTCTTCTTCAATAATGCAGTTAAGGGGGCAGCAATGCTTCCATAACCCTTCACAAACTTTCTGTAATAACCAGTCAAGCCTAAAAATCCTTTTAGAGCCTTAGGGTTTTTGGGTATAGGCCATTCTACCATGGCTGCAATCTTTAAGGGATCTGCCTCAACCCCTTCGTGTGAAATAACATGGCCTAAATACTCTACTTCTCAGCACCCAAAGACACACTTGGAAGCTTTAGCATACAATTGATAGTGCCTCAGCACTTCTAGGACAGTTTTTAAGTGTACCGCATGATTCTCAACAGACTTACTATACACAAGTATATCATCAAAAAATACTAACACAAATTTTCGAAGATAAAATCTGAATATTTCATTCATCAACTCCTGAAAAGTTGATGGGGCATTAATAAGCCCAAATGGCATGACCAAAAACTCATAATATCCCTCATGTGTACAAAAGGCAATTTTAAGCACATCTTCATCCTGATTTGATGATAGCCTGACCTTAAGTCAAGCTTCGAAAACAGTTCAGCACCATATAATTCATCCAACAATTCATCTATATTTGGTATGGGAAACTTGTCTTTGGTAGTGTCTTTGTTTAGAGCCCTATAGTCAATGCACATACGCTAACTCCCATCTGCTTTCCTCACCAAAAGGACTGGTGACGAGTAAGGATTTTGACTAGTTTGAATAATTCCAGCCTTCANGATATATATGTGCCTTTGAAACAAATAATTACATCAAAGTAGTCCATCGAGCTTTCAAAACTTCCCAATTCCCCTATTCTTTTTATCAGCAGCATTAAATCTAAAAGAAATTCATTGCACATGTTGCAATTAGTAGTTTCGGTGGTATATTGTGAATTGAGTGAAAGTTCGATGAGGTAAAGTGTAATTAATCCTATTTCTTAAATTTTGAATATGAACATAATAATATGAAACTAGTACTTTATGATATAATCACCTGTGCTTGGCATTGATTCCACGGGCAGTACACCTGATCTATGATGACGGGATTGCTAACATTTTTCATGTAGATGTTCTCAAAATGCATATCAGAGACAATGCCAGGAAAGGAAGCAGGCCATGTCTTGATTCTTACGCCATTCATCGTATTTACTAGGTTGCAATCAAGAACTGTGACCCCGACCACAGGTTCTTCATTCTCGGACCTACCAAGACTTCCTACGCTAATTCCATGGCCAGGTCCACAGGCCACTTTTTGGATAAGTATATCCCGATTTCCATCACCAAGAGAAATACAATCATCACCGGTTCCGATCTTCGAATCAATTATATTGATTCCAGTTGATCGCCCAATGTGGATTCCATCGGTATTAGGGCTATCTCCAGGTGCTCTGATATTTAAATGGAATAGGGTGACATTTGTGCATGCAAAAACATGCAAGTGGAACTGTTTGCTATCCAACGATGTTATGCCCCGAATCATTGAGTTGGTGATAAAGTCGAACCTTATGTTCTGTTCATTTTTAAAACATTGCTTTAAGGGTAAGACTTTATTATAAGGATGGAATGGAAAATTTAGGCAAAAATTAATTAAAGATAGAAGTCATGTACTTACAATTGGGAGGGAACCAATGTATTTACCCCAAATAGATTTTCCTTGGCCATCAAAAGTTCCATTTCCTGACAAAGTTAACTGGTCGACACGTTCAAAACTGACCCAACTACCCCATTTGAAAAAACTAAGGTCTCCTGGGGCCTCTAAGGTGCCTCGAACTTTAAGCTCAATGGGACCCTTGCATGGACCCTTTAACTGCACCGGGCCCAACCTATACGTCCCAGCTGGTACCACAACTTTACTCTGACCCGGCGTTGCACATGCATCGTTCCAAGCATTTGTCAAAGGCTACATGCAAAATGATTAATCATGAAACTAAGTTTAATTAGCACATGAGGAAGCAAGTAGCAGAAAACATATACTTTTTTCTTTCGAAATCTCAATGCATTATATAAGTTTGTTGGGAATGCATTAGTGCATACCAGAGTGATATCCTCATTAACCTTTCCTCCATACTTCTTCACAATATTAAAGACGGCCGGTTGGGCATTGGAATGAGTCGATGTTAGAAAAAACAGAAGCACTGATAGGGTTGCAATATTCAATTTCAAACCCATATTGAGATTCTTGAATCGTCAGAGATTGTAATTTGTATGCGAGATGATCAGTACTGAGTAATTCGTATGACATGATTTTAAGTGTGGGTTGGTTGGGGATATATATAGTGGAGTAGAGAAGCTAAGCACCATTAAAACTCGAAACAATTACTTGCTAATTATGGTTATGCAATATCTAATACTCCAAAGCGTACACGGTTTCACCTAATTCAAGTCTGTAGATCCATCATAAATGCCGTGGACTCCTTTTAAAAAAATGAGTAAATCTAGGACTTAGTATATGAAGAAACTAATTTTTTAATAATGAACCCCTCTTTTTCAAAAGGAGTACCCGACACTTACAGAACACATGATTATCTCTGGCATTACTCAATTGAACACCACATGAGTTCAAAATGGAGTGGACCGTTGTTCTTGAATATGCGATGAGGGGTCATTACTTGCTTTGGAGGTTGGGATCGTTCTTGCCCCATAAGAAATTAACAACAAATTAAGAACAATTATAGCTGTTGTTTCTATATATAGCCAATAGTTTTCGTGAATATATATAAATATATATATATATATTATAACAGAGCCTAAATTAATGTGGCTTTTGATTGATGGAGAATTATTCTAGCTAGCTAGCACAAATGTGTTGGTAAGAACTCATGATGGAAATTCATTAAGCATGACATGCACTTCTTGTACATTAATTAATTATTTCCATAAATCTATAAATATATAATTTTAATTTTAGGCAAATAATTTATATAGTTGAATCACGTGATATATCATGATCTTATATATTCTCCTAAAAAATGTTTTCGTTTGATTCGTTTAAACTTAAAAACAATTTTAAAATCTAAAAATAGAGGTCTGGATCATGATCAATCATTTTTAATTTGTTGATTTTATATTATTTACCCATAATATATATTTATATATATAAGACCATTAATTAGCTTTTTGTCCATTAATCCCTAATTTGTTTTTTAACAAACTTCTGATTTCATTCAAAGTTCAAGAACATAAGACAACTTACAACACACAATTCCGATCTCTTAATACAAATACAAATAACCATTTACTATTCAGCATCTAAAATCACCCTATTTAAAATAAAGTCATGATATATAGGAGTGCAGCCACCATTGTGCCATATATATCTTCAACCTCATGATAATCCTAAAAACGTAGTAGAAGACGCTGAATTTTCATTATCAAAAGCCCCTGAGTAGTAAAATTAGGTTCTTGAGACTTTATAGTTTCAATAACAATCAAAGAATCACCGTCCTCCTCAGTTTCTGTTTCCTTCGACTTTTGGTTTTTTGTGTTGTGTTTTTTTATCTGTACTTTAGTTTTGTTTGTGTATGAAAATAATTGAAATAGGCTATTGGACTTTTGTCCATAGCGGTGTTTGGTTCCTCTCTCTTCCGTTTTAGGAGGATGGGTGTGTTGTTCACTTCTCCTCCTCTAGAGGATTGAGTTTTGATACAGGTTGGTTTTTCGTCTGTTTTATACAAAGAATGATACTCTCTTTTTGAGAGTTTTCATGAAGCTTAGACAATGCCCATTGCAAAAATTTTGTGTATGGAGAAACTTACAATAGATGTTAGTTTAGCTTGTAACTTGAGTAACAGATGTAACTTCTTTTATGGAATGCAATGAAATCTACTTCTTATAAAAATAAAATAAAATAAAATAAAAAAAAAAAAAAAAGAATCACCTTCCAATATTAAACCAGAAAATCCTAATTGTAAAATCATCTACAAACCTCGCAAAGCAGCTAAAACTTCTATGTCATCCACATTAAAGACCCATCTTTCCTTCCTACTTAAAGCAAAAAAGTAAAAAAATTGAAGCCTAGATCTGACAAATAGTGAAGCACAAACACAGAGCATGAATTTGATCTTTTTACTAGAAATGACAATGGGCACACAAAGCATCAGATACAACACCCCTTTTAAATAAATTCATTTTTGTTAGAAGGCTATTGTTACTAGCTCTCCAAGAAAAATTCTTGACTTTGTTAGATAGAGATAAATTCCATAACTTCCTCCAATACTCTCAGACTTCCTTCCAAACTGTGAACTTTCAGATTGGTCAGAATTTTTAAACAACACCAAAGCAAAATAATAGCCTGTTTTACAATATACATACCACTATTATTACCACCCCAAACAAACTTATCAACAGTCCACGAATGCAAAGGAATTTGAATTATCTTTTCAACCACAAAAGGGGGGAAAATGAATCGGATCGACTCAACGGATGTGACAGATGTTTTTAATCAATTCTTCATTCCAAGATCGAGATGAAAGATTAAACAACATATTAACAGTCGCTTCCAAAGGTAATAACCGAGAAGATTGAGACCCAAGAGATTCTAACCTTGTTGATACCCATCGATCTTTCCAAATATTAATGCTATCGTCATTCCAAACTCGCCAAGGACATCCCTTGATAAGAATATCCTTCACTTCACATATACTCCTCCACACATATGAAGGATTACACCTAATAGTTGACTGTAAAAATGAAGTATAGGGGAAATACTTGGCTTTAAAACTGTATTTCCAAATCCTTATAAAAAGACTTAGGCAATTGGGCAACTCATAGTGAATGTAGGAATAGCTAGCTTGGGCCACAACTTTAATTAAAATCCAGACATGAGACTTCAAATCTAGAAAAGTTATAAATTCAGAACACCCAACAAAAGATGGCAAGCCCAAATAATGATAATGTGCTTGAATCGGGTGTACATTCCAGATATCCTTGATAGCCTGAAACTCATCCAAACAAATATTTCTACTATTTAATAACTCTATTTTTTCCAGATTTAATTGCTGTCCAGATGCATTTCATAAATCTATAGCAAATTCTTAAGAGTAGAATTGTTAAGAGCAAATTCTATAGCAAATCTATAGCAAATTCTAAGAATTCTTAAGAGTAGAATTCTTAGAAAAAAGCAGGAACTGCTTGGCTGCCTTTATTGTTGCGGAAAAAGAAACGAACAGAGGAGCTTTTCGAAACACCATGAGCAAGGCATGGAAAGTGGAGGGACAGGTTTCTTTTAAAAATCTTGGCTTTAACAAATATTTGGTTGAATTCCAGAATCAACTGGAGAAGGAACGAGTTCTAGCCGGAAGGCCTTGGTCTTTTGACAGGTCACTGGTTTGCTTATTTGATTGTGAAGGATGTGTGGCACCCAAAGACATAGTCTTCAAGGAGGAACCGTTTTGGATACAGCTACATGACTTGCCTTTTGCAGGGATGAACAAAATCATGGGTGAAAAGGTGGGTGCAGCGGCGGGAACTGTCGTCTCGGTGGAAGTGGATGAAAGTGGCATGGCCTGGGGCCATTTCCTTAGAGTCAGAGTTTTATTAGATATTCGTAAGCCTCTCTCTCGAGGCAGGTTCATTAATATGGAAGGGAAACGATTCTGGATTCCATTCAAGTATGAGAGACTTCCACTTTTCTGCTTCCAGTGTGGTGCCATCAAACATACCGGCTTGTCCTGCCCAATTCCGTTATCCAAGAGTAAAGGCCGTGAAGAAATAAGACCACAGTATGGCCCCTGGCTTAGAGCTAGCTCACAGCTGAAGAGCTCACCAGCATTTGGCAAGAAGGAGGGTGACTTCGAAAACACAGGAAGTTGGCGCCAAAACAAAAGTGATGCGAGCAGAGATGAGGAAGAGTTGATGGGACAGCATGTCAAATGCAAATCCAGAGTAGGCGTTGAACAAGCTGACTTTGGGAGCTCTGACAATTACCAACCACTGGGACCTTTTCACGTAAAGAGCAATAGGGGCAGAACAGAAGTGCAATCAGACACCCCTTCTCAGGTAAACTCTGATCACCTTGATACTGTACACCTGATGGATGATCACTCTAAGGAGTCCTTGTCGGCAAAAGGAGCTTTGCCACAACATGATTATATGCTGGATAACACTAGTCAAGCCTCTCCAAGGCCTGCTAGAGACCTGACACAAGGCAGCCCATCTTCTCAAAATTCACCTGTTAAATTCAATGCTGTGAGTACTAAGAAAACTAAGTGGAAGAGGAGGGCTAGAGAACTGGGGCCTAGAGTAACCCATAGCCCAACTGATACGGTTATGTATGAACCTAGTGGCCCAAAACTAAAGAAAAGATCTCATGCAGAAATTCAAGGTTTTATCATGACAAGGAAGAGAACTAAACAAGCTCAATTGGCAGTGGCTGGTTTCCAGCCCTGCCAATCCCCATGAAACACCTAGCTTGGAACTGTCGAGGGCTTGGGAACCCTCGGACAGTTCGTGAAGTTCACCTTTTGGTGAAAGAGAAGAGCCCGGATATTGTTTTCCTCAGTGAAACAAAATGTAGTAGAAAGAAAATAGATCTTATTCGTGACAAATTAAACTTTGATCATAGCTTCTCTGTTGACAGTTTTGGTAGAAGTGGGGGTATAGCTATGTTTTGGAAGAAGGAAGTAGAGGCGACCTTAGATTCTTACTCACATCATCATATCTCTATATCAGGTTCATCTAACCTTTCGAGTAAGAATTGGATGGTGACTGGTTTCTATGGCCAGTCTATCACTGCCAAAAGAAGTGACAGTTGGGACCTTCTCAGACTAATTCACTCTAGAGTTCATAACCCTTGGCTGTGTATGGGAGATTTTAATGAGATTATGTTTCAGGATGAATATTTTGGTTCCAACACACGCCCCTTCAAACAGATGGAAGAATTCAGGATAGCCTTATCAGATTGTGGTCTTGTGGACCTGGGATATAGAGGCTCGAAGTTTACCTGGAGTAATGGGAGGGAGGGCTCTGATTTTACTAAATGTCGCCTAGATAGAGCCTTAGTTAATGAAGAATGGTTTAATCTATTTGATTATAATCAGGTATCAATTCTTCCAGGACAATGCTCTGATCATTTTCCCTTATACATTTCTTGTGCAAACTCTGCGCATGAAATAACTCCTAAGCAAAAGATTTTTAGATATGAAGTGGCCTGGGGCAAACGAGAAGGATGCACTGAACTCATTAAAGCAACTTGGCTAGAGCAAACTCCTCAGAATTCAAGCCTTACTTCTACTTGGAATGGATTGACATCATGCAGGGAGAAGCTCATGATATGGAGTAAGAAAGAGTTTAGACAGCAGCAAAGGTTATTAATCCAGAAGAGAGAACAGCTTAGACTTCTACAAAACTTGAACTCGGGCCAACATTGTAGACAAATTAGTGCACTCCAGAAAGAAATAGATGGCTATCTTGAAGAAGAAGAGCTGAGATGGAGGCAAAGAGCCAAACAAAGGTGGCTCAAGGATGGGGACCGAAACACTAAATACTTTCATAGATGTGCCTCTCAAAGGAAACAGGTGAATAAAATTAAACAAATCAGAATGGAGGATGGCAGGGTGTGTACTGATCAGGGAGATATAGCAAGGACTTTTCAGGCTTACTATCAAGCTCTGTTCTCTTCCTCTAATCCAAGTGATATCGAGTATGCCCTCAATTCCTTCCCTCACTCAGTAAGTGCAGAAATGAACTACACTCTTACTAAGCCTTTTGCTGAACAGGAAGTTGAAGCTGCAATTAAGGACATGAACCCTCTTGGATCTCCAGGCCCAGACGGTTTCCCAGCAATCTTTTACCAACAACATTGGCCTATCATTGGAAAGGGAGTAACAACAGCTGTCCTTGAAGCATTGAACACTAGAAAGGGCTTTAAAGAGATTAATCAAACCTTCATCTGTCTGATTCCCAAAAAGAAGTGCCCCCTTTCTACACTAGACTACAGACCAATCAGCCTTTGCAATGTGTTCTACAAGATTATATCTAAAACCATTGCCAACAGACTCAAGCTTATCTTGCCTAACCTGATTTCCCCCACCCAAAGTGCATTTGTTCCAGGAAGGCTTATCTCAGACAATGTAATTGTTGCCTACGAGCTACTGCACTCCATGCAAACTAGACTAAAAAGTAAGCATAATGGCTATATGGCCCTCAAGCTGGATATGAGCAAAGCATATGACCGTGTGGAATGGGTTTTCTTGAGTAAAGTAATGAGTAAAATGGGCTTTGACAGTGGATGGATAGAGTTGGTAATGCAGTGTGTCTCCACAGTCAGCTATTCTATTCTAGTGAATGGCATACCTCAAGAAAAATTCACCCCATCTAGAGGTATTAGGCAAGGAGATCCTCTATCTCCCTACCTATTCATCATCTGTTCTGAATTCCTCAGCCATAGCTTAAATCAAGCTGAGATGCAGGGGGTAATTTCTGGGATCCCAGCTGCCCGAGGCTCTATTCAAGTAAACCACCTCCTTTTTGCAGATGATAGTCTAGTCTTCTGCAAGTCAAACCCAGATGAATGGTGCAGATTGCAGCAAGTGTTATCCAACTATGAACAAGTCTCGGGCCAAAGACTTAACTTTGAGAAAACATCTATATTCTTCAGCAGCAATACAAAACTCGAAGCCCAACAAGCCATTCTCCAACACTCAGGTATAAAAGCTTCTGGATCTTTTGATAAATACCTGGGACTACCAGCCTATGTGGGCAGAAACAGAACCAAGGCCTTCCACTCTATCCTTGATAGAATCAAAGCAAAAATGGTCAACTGGAAAAGTAACCTGTTATCTCAAGCTGGAAAGGAGACTTTACTAAAATCAGTGCTCCAATCTATCCCTACTTACAGCATGGGCATTTTTAAACTCCCAAAAACCATCCTAAGAAGACTCAATCAGCTGCTGCAATCCTTCTGGTGGGGGCAGAACAATAGCAGATCGAAAACCCATTGGTTGAGCTGGCAAACCTTAGGGAAACCAAAGCAGCAGGGGGGATTGGGACTTAGGGACTTTGAGCACTTCAATTTAGCTCTATTGGCTAAGCAAGGGTGGAGAATCATTCAAAACCCTGTGTCCCTAGCAGCCCAGGTCCTTAAAGCAAAGTATTTCCCCACAGATGACTTCTTCTCAGCTAAAGTAAGAGCCCAAGACTCTTTTGTTTGGAAAAGCTTCACCTTGGCCAGACCAGTTCTTAAAGCAGGACTTTTATGGAAAGTTGGAAATGGTAGGAAAATCAAGATATGGAAGGACCCGTGGATCCCTTGTCCATCTACTTTCAAAGTGCAATCCCCTATTCACATCCTAGATGCTGAAGCCCCAGTTTCTGAGCTCATTAATCCAGCCACCATGCAGTGGGATCTCCCTCTCATATATGCCATCTTCTCAGATTCAGAGGCACACTTAATTAAACAGATCCCACTAAGCATATGCAGGAGTCAAGACCTGTTGACATGGAGATGCTCAAACAATGGAAAGTTCTCTGTGAGAAGTGCTTATTACCTTCAAGGTTCAATTACAGAAGATAGAGTGGGACAGTCCTCAAACCAGAAGTCTAGCTCGAAATTTTGGAACACTATTTGGAGTATCCATGTACCCCAAGCTACTAAAACCTTCCTGTGGAGAGCTTCTAGTGAGTCCTTAGCTACCAACCTGAACTTGACTAAACGAAAAATAGGAGATTCTCCTCTTTGTCCCATTTGTTGTCTTCAACTTGAATCAGTAGATCATGCTATCTGGTCTTGTGGTGCTGCCCAAGATGTATGGGCCTTGAGCTCAAGAAGGATTCAGAAACTTAGTGTCCTTGAAGGCTCATTCAAAGATACCTTGATCCCTATAATGGCCCACTTATCCCCTGTNAATTCAGAAACTTAGTGTCCTTGAAGGCTCATTCAAAGATACCTTGACCCCTATAATGGCCCACTTATCCCCTGTGGAGCTCACTGAATTTGCAGCCACAGCAAAAGCTATATGGCATAGAAGGAACACTTGGATATTTGAACAGCAATTCCTTTCCCCTGCTCAAGTGTCAAAACAGGTCCAAACAGAGTTGGCATCCATCAATTTATGGCTTGAGAAGGGTATGAAGCAAACTAAAGTCAAAGAACCAAAAACCAGCAGATGGATTCCTCCTCCACTCGGTTACTACAAAGCCAATTGGGATGCTGCTATTGATAAAGGCAATCAGAGATTGGGGATAGGTGTTATGGTTAGGAACTCAGAAGGTTTTGTTATAGCATCCTTGTGTGCAGCTATGGATCTCTTTCCTGACCCGCTCCTTGGTGAGGCTATAGCAGCTCGAAGGGCAGCTTCATTCTGTGCTGAACTGGGACTTCAACAAATTATCCTTGAAGGTGACTCTCTCTCGATTGTGAAAGCAATTCAACACACTGAGGAAAGCTGGAGTAACACTGGTCTCGTTATCAAAGACACCAAAATTATGCTTTCAAAGTTCTTATCTTGGTCTAGTGTGCATGTCCATAGAGAAGCTAATGTTATTGCCCATCAGTTGGCAAAGTATGGTCTTAGTTGTCATGAAGACTGTATTCTTATTGAGGACTACCCTCCATGTATCCAGCAATTGCTTTAATGAATGAAACAACCATTTTCAAAAAAAAAAAAAAAAAGAATTTTCAGCAATAATAGCTTGACAAAACAACAAACTATCATCAGTAAATAACAAGTGCCTAATTGTTGGCACCCCATTACACACTTTTAGCCCCTTAATTATCTTCCTATTTTCAGCATATTGAATAAAAGCAGATAAACCTTCTGTACACAAAATAAACAAATTGGGTGACAAAGGGTCACCTTGTCTCAATCTCCATAAGGGGACAAAGGATGATGTAAAAGCACTATTAATTAAAATCTTGTAGGATACTGAAGATATACATGACAAAATCATAGCTACGCTTTATTTATTATTAGAACCTAATTTAATCCATACTTTTTCAAGAAACATTCACTCCACCATATCATTTTAACGGAATAATGGCATATTATTCTGTTAAAGCTTAATAGAACAGAAAAACTAAATTTCAAGTTTTTAGAATGTATGGAAGTAATGTTAATAAAAGTATATATCAAAAGCCTTTAGAGACACCCTTAATTACCTGGTCACGTACAGGCAATCACCCATCAATACATTAGGGGTGTAAAAAAAAAATCGGTAAATCGGTAAATCAAACCGGTCCGAACCGAACCGGTGGGTTGGGTCCGGTATTGAGTTTGGTTCGGTCCGATACTGGTTTTATTTTCTTTAAAACCGGTCAAAATTGGTCCAGTTCTGATTTTTCTTTTTCTAAAACCAGATCGGACTAAACCGGACCGGTTCATATATATATTATAGTTTTTCTATTGTATTAACAGTTATACTAATTCTATATTATAATATACTATAATATATCAATATATTATATATTATAATATATCACTATAATCTATAATACAATTATAATATATATTATAATATACTCCAATATATTATCACTATAGTATAATATACTATTATATATTATATAATATAGTATATTAAAACCGAAAAACCGGACCAAAATCGGTAAAACTGAAAGTATCGGTTTAGGAGGGTAACTGGTGCAGAATCGGTTCTTGAAAATGCAAAACTGGTACATACCAGGTCGATCCCAAATTTTGTCCAAAACAGGACTGGTTACACCCATAATATACATAACTCATCCCCTCGGGTATCAAAACAGCACCAATACATCAAACGCAATAGACCCAAATGTACACTTCGTGATTAGTCCAGAATTTGGTCCGAATACTCGATGCCAAAGGAAAATTAAACCTTAATTGGCTACAGTACATGGGTGTAAGCACTCCGGTTCGGTCCTGTTTTGAAAAATTTTTGGAACTGAACCGGTATATACCGATTTTGAAAATTTAAAAATCAATATGGACCAATTTATCACCAAAATTGGAATTTTCAATTTTTTCAATTTCGGTCCGCTTTTTCCGTTTACCATGTACACGTGTGACACTATATATATTTAATATTATAAATTTTTCAATACAAAAATTAATTGTGAGAATTTAGTATTTATTATGAACAAGTACTAACTCTTTAATATTCAATTATAATAGTATAATATTTTTTTTTTTTGGTAGATTTAGGGCCACCTGTCCACGAGTGACCATTCCCCAATTTTATTAAAATACCCTCACTTATGGCGGAGGAATACTGTGGTTACAACAAAACTTCTAGAAATTTATCATTCCAAACACCAAAACTAAAACCAAAAACCAACCAACCATACAACTACAAGTAGCATAGACCTCACTCTAAACAAGATATAAACATCTAAACAAGCCTAAATATAAAATTAAGTATGTATAGAAGGTAAACCAATCTTATCAATCCGAATAACACCCTTTAAAAACCTCGGTAATTGCTGGCTATTTTCATAAAAAAACATTACTTCCTAACTGACCTTGTTTTGCCAAATAATCTGCTGCTTGATTTCCTTCTCTAAATTGATGTAATACATAGATTTCCATTCCTTGCATTTCAGAAATCAAATCATTCCAACAATCCCATAAATACCATAAATTGGATATACCTGACTGGATCCAATCCACCACCAATTTGGAGTCGCTTTCCACAATTATATTTAAAAAATTTAGCCTTCTACACATCCGGATCCCCTCCAACATAACTCTTAATTCAGCTTCATTATTAGTCCCCACACCAAAATTTGCCGAGAATGCCGCTTTGAAATTTCCATCCATATCCCGCAAGATCCCCCCACCTCCGGATAAACCTGTATTATTTTGAGTACTCCCATCACAATTAAGCTTGATCCACCCAGGAGGAGGTTTGTTCCATTTTACAATTCTGCACTTCCTAGCCACCACTCTCGGCATTGCCAGATTAAGCTCCTTTAACACATAGTAATCCTGCTCATTCAGCCGCCTCTGCACTCTCATTTCACCCGCAATCCTTTTAATCCATGATTTCACTGATGTCCACACTTGTATTGCCGTGACTTTCCTCCCCTCCATACGTACTTTGCATCTCCTGTACCATAAACACCAAGTTATTATAAATGGAATCATACCAATGAGATTACCTACCAGTGAAACCTTTTTTGCACAGGTCATCCATGCCGACATTCTGGCTTTCCAGGTTTGAAAACTCAAACACTGCACTTTTAATATCCTACTAGCATATACCCAAACCTGCGAAGCTATCTGACCAGTAGATAAAACATGATCTATGCTTTCCATATCAGGATTCGAACAACAATCACATGCTGACGCAAGGGAGATTCCCTTATTTTTCACCCTCTCATCTACAGCTAAACTCTGGAACCAAGCTCTCCAATTGCACATGGATATTTGTTTTGGGAGATCCTTGTTCCATAACCATTTATGCCAAGGTAATATTACACCTTTATCCCTTATTACTTCCCACATAGTAGTCGTTGTAAACTTGCCATTCGAAGAAGCCTTCCACACACAAATGTCCAACTCATTTCTTTCCGTAACTCTGTTCTAAACAATCTCTGTTGTCACCGATTCTCCCACTAATTCCTTTAACAGCTCAACGTTCCATTCATGCTCCAACCAACACTCTCTGATACGTACTTTTTGATTTGTAATATCCGTAATTTGAGTTGCTAATGGACCCGAAGCTAACCATCTGTCAAACTAGAAAAAGGAATTTCCGCTTCTCAGCAGTATCTGTACATTATCCATAACTTCTGGAACCCTCTTCATTATCGATTTCCATATTCTCGAATCCGTTGGCTTCGGACTGTAGGACATAAGATGACCATCCTTTAAATATTTTGATTTAAAAAAATTTGCCCATAGCCCATCATTAGTGAGTACTCGGTAAGCAAACTTCATATATAAGGACTTCTGAATCTCATGTAAATCCCTCAACCCCAAGCCTCCTTCATTAGTTGATTTGCAAATTTTAGACCATGATTGCCAATGCACTTTTCTCTTCCCTTCCACTTCGCCCCAAAGGAAATTTGCAAATATAGAATTTATCCGATCAAGAGTCTTCTTTGGAACATTAATCACTGATAGAATATGTAGCGGTATACTAGATAACACATGCCGTAACAAAATTAACCGACCACCTTGCGATAGCAACTGAAATTTCCAACCCGCGACTTTGTTTCTTATTTTCTCAATCAATGGTTCTATGATACATGAAGACATTCTACCTGATACAATCGGCGCCCCCAAGTAATTCACAGGGAATTTTCCTTCCTTAAAACCCGTAATTCTTATTAATTCCTGCTTACGACTTGAAGTAATAAATTTAGAGGGAAAAATCACTGATTTCTCATGGCTAATCTTTTGGCCCGACCACCTTTCATAAATATTAAGAATTTCCACCAATCTCGTAATAGACTTTTTCCCCCCATTAGTAAAAATCATAAGATCATCAGTATACAATAAATGAGACACTAAAGGTGCCCCCACTGGATGCGTAAATCTTCCAATCCTACTAGTCTCAAAATTTTTCCTTAGTAGCCTTGTTAAAACCTCCTCCATAATAATAAACAAAAAAGGCGATAACGGATCTCCTTGTCTAAGACCCCGAGTTGATTGAAAAAAATCTTTAAATGTCCCATTCATCATAACAGAAAACCAAGGAGATTTTATACAACAACTAATCAATTTACAAATATCTGGAGAGAATCCAAAAGACGAAAGCACCTTCAAAAGAAAACTCCAATCGACTCTGTCATAGGCCTTAGCCATATCAATTTTTATCATGACATTTCCACCCAAAATTTTCCTATGAAGAGAATGCACCATCTCTTGAGCAACTGTAATATTTTTAAAAATACTGCGACCCGGAACAAAAGCCCCTTGTTCATGGGAAACCAACTTAAAGATAACCCGATTCAAATGAGCCACAATAATTTTTGAGAAAATCTTATAAGCCACTGAGCACAAGCTAATAGGCCTGAATTTATCAAAACTAGCAGGATTATTTACTTTTGGAATTAAAACAATAAAAGATGACATGAAAAACCTGGTTAAATATCCGCCCCTGAAGAAATCCCGCGTTGCCTCAATAACGTCCCCTTTTATAATCTCCCAACACTTAATATAAAAACCAGACCCAAAGCCATCAGGCCCCGGGCTGCTTTGCTGAGGAATTGAGAAACAAGCTTCTTTCACTTCCATATCAGTCGGTTCAGCGCATAGCATATTATTCTCTTCCTCCGAAATTATTGGATCAATTAAGTTACCTAGGTCAGCGTTCACTACATCAGTCGATGAGGAAAGGAAACTTCTAAAATACTGTGCCGCTCCCATATGAACCTCTTCTGCACTCTCCAGAGTTGTACCATCTGATAACACCATCTGAGATATAACTGACTTCTTACACCTGCGGTTAATAACTGAATGAAAAAATCTGGTATTCTGATCTCCTTCTAGCAGCCACTTCTTCTTCGCAATTTGTGCCAATCTAGTTGTCTCTCTCTTTTGCCATGTATCTATCTCCAAATTAGTCAGAAGATAATCCATTTCCACATCTTTAGAATACCCCAACTGTAATTGGTTTTCTAATATTTCCTGCCTCTCCTCAAGTCTTTTAATATTCTCATCAACTCTGCCAAATACACGCTTATTCCAAGCACGTAAGGCAATCTTGGTTCTTTTAAGTCTTGTGGCAAGTTTATGCAAGCCTGAGCCACTATCATTCCTGTCCCAAGCTTCCTGCACACATACTAAAAAGGATTCATGTAAGCACCACATATTTTGAAACCTGAAAGGGACCGGACCATAATGTTGAAAACTCCTCTCCAGCTGAACCACCATTGGACAGTATTCCGAAGTTTTACGCGCCAAATATTCTAATTGAGCAGACCTATATTGATCAGAGCAACTACTGTTCAGGACCACTCTATCTAGCTTTGCCCAACTTCTATTAATCCCAAGATGACCATTGCACCATGATAGCTCACGGCCACTGCTATGCAGATCAAACAGACCACATTTATCTAAACAATCAATAAACTCTAACATAGAAATTAGAGGCCTAGGATGACCCCCCCTTCTTTCAGAGTCTATGCGAATAGCATTAAAATCGCCCATAACCATCCAAGGCACATTATTCAACTGTCTCTGTTCCAATTCATCCGATAGCCCTTATAATAGTATAATATATGTAGTGCCTAACTTATTAAAGAGATTAATAAACTTGAATAATAAGATTAAAATTATATAATTAGTGTCTAATTATACTAGTATATTACTTTTATGTTATAAGATTATTATATTAGACTCGACTAATAAGATTATAATTTCATGTTATATTAATTAGAAATGTAACATATAATATATATAATAATAATATAAAAACTATATATAATATAAAAAGTGATCAGACGGAGACCCATTAGTTGTTATTATCTCTTTCAATGTCAAGGTGCTTGTCTTCTATATATATAGTGGTCGAGCCCGTCTTCTATGGGATGTTGATTATGCGGTCTACCACTTGCAATATTTACACCAGCCAGATTTCATTGTTGTGTATATAGAAACATATAATTGTTTTTTGTTGACAAAAAGTAAAAAGATATTTAAAAAACTAAGACGTTTATCGAAAACCCATTTTTCAATAATATAAAAAAATTAATTATATGTTTTTAGAGTATATAATATCGTTGCTAGCTCGTATAGATATATTGTAGTGTCCATGCTTAATTTATAAATGTGAGACCTGCTTTATTAGATGATTGAAGAAAAAAACTCCACGATCGTGAGGACCTCCACTAATAATGTGGATTGTGATTATCGATCTAATCCAAAATAAAAGAAAAGTCATGACTAGTGAGGGAATCAGAAACTTTTATAAGGAGGGGCCAGCTTTTCTATTGTGTGACATATTTATATAAAAAAACAAAATTGAAAAATCATAAAAGTATAACTATATATAAAATTAGGTCTCAAGAATTTGTTACATATACATAGAAATAAGATTCTAAAAAATACAACTTAATATATGTTTCAAATTTCTGAAGATAATTTTTCATGGAATAATATTCATCTATTATTATTTTTATAATGAAATATTTAGAATTTATTTTCTTCGTAGAAACTATCAAGTGATCTTTTAAAATGTCATCTTTCATTCTAGTTTGTAAGCTAGTTTATCAAGATTTATGTAAAATCTAATTATTTTCGTGTCGCATTAAGCATATAATGTTATAATATTTGAGACCTTAAATAAATTATTTTTACTCAATGAAGTCTAGAGAATAAAACCTCTAAATTAGTTTTAATTTAATTTTGGTGTGGCCACATCCTTGAAAATAAATAATATATAGAAATTATACAAAATTTTAGAAATATAGGAAAGAAATTGAAGAAAGACATTTTAGGTATATTGAAATTTTCAAAAATTTTAAACAACATATGGGGATTGTAAATTTTTGTTGGGGGGCATTTGCTATATTTATAGAATTATAAATAAAATATAGGGTATATTATGAATTTTTTAAAAACTTTGGAAGGGCCATGGCCCCCCTTAGACATAACGTGGGTCCACTCTTGGTCATGACGTATGTTGATGGTCAAGTCATTAAATTTGAAAGGTCATGCATTGATTAATTAAGCATGCAATGGACGTGAAGAAGATGTCCATTGACTCAAAAAATCAACACCAATAGTACTGAAGCATGTTTTCTATTACCCATCGATATCTAGGAAATTTCTTGAAAACTGTTGGGATTTATAAGAGTGTGTAAACAAATTGAATTCATACATACGTGGTTAGACTTTAGGAGTGGAGTATGATCTAATTTTATTCAAACACGACTTGAGTTTACTTGTTGTGCATTATTCATAACCTCATAAAAAAATCACTCAAGAGTCTGAAATAAAATATCTATATATAAAAAAGAAAAAAATAATGAAAAAAAATAGCTTTTACTTTATACAATCTCCTCTGCATAATAAACCATTTTTGTGAAAGCTACATGTCCAATCAATTGTCGAAATCTTTCTCAGCCACTACCGCAAATGAATGTTGTTTTCTATGATGCTCATATAATTTCATTATGCCATGTTAATTATATTTCGACTTCTGACCACATGGCATATTATTCCGTTAAAACTTAACAGAACAGAAAAACTAAATTTTGTTTTTAAAATTTATGGAAGTGATGTTAATAAATTATATATCAAAAGCCAGTTTAGAGACTCCCTTCACCTGCTCACGTACAGAGGCAATCATCCATCATATACATAACTCATCCCATTGGGTATAAAAGCAGCACCAATACATCAAACACAATAGACCCAAATGTATACTTCGGAATTAGACGGGATTTTGGTTTGAATACCGGGTGCCAAAGGAAAATTAATTGGTTACAGTAGAATAGTTTTCACACAATTTGAGAGATGTGAACCAAAAATACCCAATCATACGGAGAAGAAAGTATGTACAGATATATTTGCAATGCCTAATCCAAAGATAGTCTAGGCAACCAACAATAGGGTTCAGAATGAGAGGGTCAAGCAAAGGTGACAGTCCATAATTGAGTACTCTGAACAATTTCACCCGGAGAAACAAATATTAATGCCAGAAAGAAAACCCTTATTTAGATGCCACAACACCATCAGGTCCATCACCTGTAGAATTACAACCAATAGAAGAAAAAGAAGTAAATGTTATTTGCTTGTGTGATTATGCCAAGGGAAAGCAAACACATAATAATACTAGAGAACATCCCCAAGATCTGCCATCCGTGGGGGATGGGAGGGGGTAGTTAATGTGATATGTCGTCTACTTTTCTATTTAAGAAAATCTCTCGTTTGTCAAATATAAAAAGTAAGGGCCATTCACTGCAAGGTATCGGCTTAGAAAATATGAAAATGGGCCATTCATTAGCTAGGCTACATGTCAACTGACAGCTTCCAAAAAGAAAAAAAAAAAATGTCAGTTTGACATATCATAATTTATTTATTTTTATAAGTAAGAAGAATTTATTAAACCATGTAATTAGGCAAGGCCCAAGTTTGACATACCATAAATGACCTCCAATAATTTAAAAAATCTTGAGGCACTGATGCAAGAATTCTCAAGCATCAGAAACATTTTGCATAGGACTATTCAGGCCGACCCGACCCGATTAACTTCTTCTTCTTCTTCTTCTTCTTCTTCTTCTTTTTTATTTTTTATTTATTTTTATTTATTTTTTTATTTTAATTTTGATATTGATGTTCTTATTTTTTTTCTCAGATTTACATTCAAACAAACATCGATTTCTTATTTTTTCTCATTTTACATTGAACAAATACAACCTAAAGTGTATTCTAACACCTTGTATCATTGGACAAAGGCCCATTATTTCTAATTTTCAGGATTTTGTAGTACTTTTTCTATTTGTTTTTTGAGTGGCTTCATGTATACTTCCCATGTATGGGATATCATCCTTTCCCATCATAAATAAAATTCTATCTTGAAAAATCTACCATAACTCCAATATTTTGGCCCAATTGTGCTTGATTCATCCACCATCTGACTTCACAAAATAATGAAAAACAGATTAGTTCCAGCACTTGTCAGGTGAACTCTTAAATCTGGCACAATGAAGTGCTATCACCTTTAATCCCTGTTGTTATTACAATGAATTTCCTCCTTTCCTGGTCAAATGTGGTTGAGGGTTTTTAATTGATTTTCCACGATAATAGACATATGAAAAGTAATAGTCTAGCTGCTTAAACAAAGTTTCTCTTGGAACCATATAAAACAAATAGAGTTGGGGCCTGGAATATGCCATTAAGCCGTAGCATACAAAAATTAACCAAAAAGCAACTGCCTAACAAATACTCTAAACTCTAGTGACAAATCTCATTCATTGCAACTCATTGAAGAACTTGGACTACCCACCTGCAAAGGCAATTGAAGAATACAAATGGTATAAGATTCTCCTTTTATCAAGCATATTTGAAGCAGCCAACATATATGGGAAACAATCAAATAAGGAATTTCAATAATCACTGTGAGTTCAAGTAAGGAAAATTCAAGTAATCTTCAATCTGCCTCATTCAAAATATTCATCAAAGTCATCTCTACATGAAAAAAAAATTATGTTAAAAATATAATTAATTGAAAGGGCTATATAAAAATATTCTTTAAATATGAGTCTTACCAGTATCTAACTTGTAACTTTCCGCATCTTCCATTACATCTTGGGAGTCAAAATTAACGGAGGGAGGCATCAACCAATTTTATGTACAGATAAGAGCTTCAACTGTTGCAGGGGCCAATGAGCTATGGAATGAATCTAAGATACGACCTCCAACGCTAAATGCCGACTCGGAAGCAACAGTAGATATGGGAATAGCTAACACATCTCAAGCTATATTGGGAAGGATTGAAAAATTGATTGAATTCATTTTTGACCACATTAAAATATCAAAGTTGGGCGTCAATCCTTCAAGGCTCCCCATAAAATATCGATCTAACTCTGATTTGGACTCTACAACACCCTTTGATGCTTGATACTACCGATACCTACTATAAAGATTCGTCACATTATAAGACGTTGTGTTGCTTTGACTCTCGTCAACACTTGAACCAACATTGGATTTTGAATATTGTTTATACATCCGCTCAAGCATCCTCCTTAACCTTGTAACAAGTTCGAATGCTCGCTCATGGCCAATAAAATCTGTAAACCAAAACTCCAAAACTTCCAACTTGCCGCGTGGATCAAGCATAGCCGCAATAAATAAGATTTTGTTTACTTTCTCAAAATCCACCCAATATTTGTCATATTTCAATAGCATCCTCTTCGACATAGTTTTCAACATATCATCATCACCCATAGAAATGTGAAGTTGCAAATGGTTATAGATTGCAGCTATTTCTCTGATGAATAAATGTGAAGTTGCATAAGTTGAGCTAGAAATCATAAAGGTGAGATTGTAAAAAATCTTCAAAAATTGTACAAAAATTTTGACGATTTTCCAATCATCAAAAGTTGGTGGTCATTCTCCAACCTCACGTAAATGCGGACCAAACTGATTGTCTTCATCTTGCATCACCTCAAAAGCCGCATAATAATTTAGAGCCGCACTCAACATCAGATATGTTGAGTTCTATCTAGTTGGACCATCAAGAGAAAGAAGTGCACCACCCAATATATTTTATCTCTACGCACATGACTTGAAATGTTCAAGTCTTGTAGGGGAAGACTTCACATATTTCACCTCATTTCGGATCTTTACAATTGATCTATCAATTTCTTTCAAGTCATCATGGACAATAAGATTCAAAATATGTGCATAACATCTTATGTGCACAAGGTCATTGTCTAGTTCCAAACAATCTCAAGTTTGGTAATCTTCCTCAAATAATCAATGGCCGCAGTATTAGAGGATGCATTGTCTACTGTGATTATAAATATCTTCTTTATGCCTCATCTAAGTATAGATGACTCAATCTCTCTTCCTATTGTTGTCCCTTTATGATTAGGAACTTTCATAAAGCCTATAATTCTTTTATGCAAAACCCAATCATCATCAATAAAATGAGATGTTATGCACATATAGTTAAGATTTTGCATTGATGTCCACATGTCAGTAGTGATGCAAATCTTATAGTTGGATGCCATGAATATGTCCTTTAACTTGTCTTTTTCTGATAAGTACATTTTTATACAATCACGCATAATAGTAATGCGAGAGGGGATTGAAAATCTAGGCTCAATTGCAGCCATAAAGTCTTTAAATCTCTCTTTTTCTACAAATCTAAATGGCAGCTCATCGACAATTATCATCTTAGCTACCGCCAACCTTATTTTCTACTCATTATACTTGGCAAGTCCAAAACTAGGACTGCTAGTTGTACCATCCACCCCCTCCCTCCTAGGTTCGGTCATTTTTTATTGGGGGTTATCCCTTCCAATCCTAGTCTCAAGAAGGCCTTACTTGTGTCAATATGGTATCTCAAGGATCAAGTACCTTGTTTTTTAGAATGACATAATAAAGTCTTAACACAGCAATTGCATGCAGCTCTTTGGTCATTGGGATCCTCATTCTCAATCTTAGAAAAATAAAGCCATACATCCAATCTACCCCGAGATCTTTTGATAGGAGGGCGAGCATAAGAATGAGTACTTATAGGGAGAGAGCTATCCATATGAATTACATCAAGGATTGATTCAGACCCCGACGAAGGCACAGTAGCACTAGGCTCCATAACTACAATTTGAGATGAAAGTATCATTAATACATATATTAATATATATCACACACACATATATATACATTTATATATATGATCAGGTATCACGATTCCCAATAAGCAAGACCTTACAATATAAAAAGATAATTAAGGTTTTGAAGTAAGCCTTTTTTTAACAGCCAAGTTCTAAGCATCTCAAAAAGAAAAATTACAATTACCATCAGTGCAGCACTGCTGTAACTAATGCCATAACGTAAATGAGTGATATGTAGCAACACACTTGAAAACTCAAATCCTGTAGTGGTAAACTTATTATTAATATTTTTTTTGTAGAGTAAAGAGAGAAGATAATACATCCAAGATATCTTTGGAAAACATCTGAAATGCCAGAGACCACTTTATCAGTTTTCTAGTTGGTTTTTCTCTTCAACCTTTTGTTAAACACGTTGTGAGCAACTCTCTTTATTCCTACAATATACCCTAGTCATTGAATCTGCTTCCTGAATACAACCAACCTAGAAAATTCAGCATCCTAACATAATAATTTATTGGTATAGAGAAAAGTCAGCTAAAAAAATCTCTATACAAAAAGAAATCCAACTAAAGCAACCCACAACATAAAAACCACTTGGTCCTCAACCATCACCAAGAAAGACAGATATTAAAATCGCATCGATTGCCCCCAGCTTTACAATACATTCCACCAAACACCCACCTCCAAGAATCCATCCAAGAAACCTTTTTTCCCCTCACCTTTATTTACTTTTTACAAAACATAAAATAAAAGGTCCTTTGCAGTAGGCATCTACCTCAATTGATGAACATTGCTTTGCATGCCACGATTATTAGCATTTTTCAATTCGGGAAAAGGACAAGTCATTTCCACTTGACATTGATTATCCATCATTCTTATTTTTAAGTTTCACAATATTTATATTTATTATTGTTCGTATTGATGTAAAATATGCGAGATAAATTCACAAAATCACAACTTCCCAAAAAATATTAATATCTTGCCAAAAACATTCAACAGAAAAGGCTAGAGGGTAGAGAATCATGAAGAAAATGGAAAACCCATAATACCCAAAAGTTCAACAACCAAGAATGTCCAAGAGAGAGATTGAGAGACCGAGAGTGAGACTAAGGGTAGAGTGCAAGAGGGCTGTTGCGGCTAAGTTCTGAACTTCTGAGAGATTGAGTGAGAAAGAAAGCTGAAGTGCCCAAGTCTGGAAGAAATTCATTGAGAAAAGGAAGCAAAAATGGTGTCGTTTTTTCAATAAATACGATTATCAGGTATTAACCGATTAGCCAACTGATTTCAGAAGCCAAAAGGAAGCCTTCCGTTTCACACCTGTTTTGCTTTCAGGTCAGGTAATTCAGTTCGGATAATTCGGAATATTCGGATAAGGTCGGTTAAACAGTTGAAATGTACACCCCTAATTTTGCATACTTTAATCTCCAGTAGAAAACTGGCATATTTTTAGAAGAATCACAATCAATAGACCATTGGCAAATTGATTATAATTCAAAATAAATATGAAATAATCACCAATAATGAAAACTAACCTCCTTTCCTTTCCTCTGCTTCATCCCCAATTTTCGAAACAATATCTTTCAGCTCAATTGTGAGACTATTATAGAACTGCAACATTGGGATAATCGATTGCAAACTTGAGCTGATGAGGAAAAAACAAATGATTTCATAAAGGTTTCGATTCTAAACTTGGCCTGTCCTGTCCAAGCCACATGCGGAGGATGGATTTTGGTTTTCGACTGACATGAAAGCCCCAATGGGCTCAAAAATACAAACAGTAGTCCAAATCTACAACCACGTGCTAGGTCCCGGGCCTGATGTGTATCTCATATTTAAATGATGTATTTAAATATGTTAAAAAAATGTGATAAGAAAAGAAGAAAAAAAAATGTTGGGCAATACACCTAGCGGTAAAGGTGGGGCGGCACAATAGTCCCATCCTTTTACAAAGAAAAACACTACTATGTCCACTCTATTTGACACCTCCATTTGACCTCTAGTCTTTTTTTTTTTTTTTACTCAGTAATTAAGGAAGTGATTTTAAATGTATTGGTATTTTTTTTTTAATTTTTTAAATATATTTAAAAAATTAAAAAAAAAATACCAATACATTTAAAATCACTTCCTTAATTACTGAGTAAAAAAAAAAAAAAAAAAAAAAAAGACTAGGCGGTACGCCCAACAATAAAGGTGGGGCGGCATAGTAATCCCATCCTTTTACAAAGAAAAATACTACTATGTCGACTCTATTTGACCGCTTGTCAAATTTTATTTTATTTTTACTTAGTGATTAAGGAAGTAATTTTAAATGTAAAAATGAAAAGGGGAAAGGGTCAATATGGGATATTGACAGTGATAGATTTAGGTTCCCTTGTCCCATGCCACATCACATCTATTTTAAGTTTGCCCTTTAATTATTACATAATTACAAATATTCCATGCACTTTATGTAACTGTAAACCCCAAGGTTCACTCTATTTCCCGTGCACAACCATCACATAAGTCACTAGACTCTCTCCCACACGCACACACTTATTTTCTATAGTGAGCCTATAAGCCGTGCAATGTGCGAACCGTTATTTATGTTGGACTTTATAGATATATATATATATATAGATATTCATCTGTTGTATTATCTTTGTTTCGTTTACCATCAATACGCATTCTTGCTACACTTTCTATATCATCCATTATCGTTCGTCTTCTACGTCGTATAACTATGTCATCACTTATACTGTCACTACTTTTTTTACCATCGCGACACATTCTTCCTCCACTTCTTATATCATTTATAATCATTTATTTTTTACGACGTGTTAGTCTAGCATTTTCCATTTTTAATTTTACTGAATAATAAAAATAGTCACAAACTTAAAAATATTAAATCTATCACAAACTATTAATTCTCATCTTGATCTACCTGCATATGTTTTTCTGAGTATCATCACTGTAATAATTCTACCAACCCTATACTATATCCATCACCGTTTCATTACTTGCATTACTTTCATGTTTTTCTATACCATTTGTATAGTCAAATATACTGTATAGCTTAATCATTGAAGAAATACTTTCACAAAAAACAATTATAATATTGTCAAATATATTATAACCAAGCATATTGCGTACAGTAATTGCATACACGTGGGCCAACCAAGCATCAAGTGATAAAAGAAGGGATGATTTTCTGAACTAATCTAGTGGTTTATGGGATGTTGAAGGGATCGGTGATAATTGTATAGTGCAAAAGATATGTCAATAATTGAGTATATTGTAGAAAATAATTTAAACATTTTTGAGTTTTTTATATAGAACTAATAATATTATTATTTAAATATTTTTAATATATCTTATTTTCAAATTATAACTTAGTGAATAGTTATATTTTATCTAAATCTATTAAAATAAGTAGCAGCATGCTTAAATCACATCCTTTGCAATTTACTAAAGTAATCTAAACTAAAACAAATTCAAGTGAAATCAAGCCCAAATCTTGTAAGCAATCACTTTTTGTCATGATTTTGAATTCAAAATCAATAAAGGTCTTCAAAGAATAAAGTATTCGCTTTTGAAAAAAAAAAAGGTTGGAAATTAATTGAGTAATAAAAAAGTAAAAGCAAGTCAAATTTGCTTTTATGCTTTACAAGGATTACCCATAAAGAAGCAAAAGCAAGTCAGATTTGCTTCTATGCTTTTAAGCTTTACAGAGAATCCTTTTTGCTTTTATATCACGAAGAAGAGGGATGTTTTTATCTACATATCTCATCGAGAGGTAAAAACATATTCCCTTGAGCAAAAAGCGACAGACTCACTTAGAGGGAGGAGAGAATGCAATGAAATTGGTGGGTGGACTGAGGCTACCACGGCGAAGGTTTCTGTGTAGTAGAAAATAATTTAGGATTCGTTAGGTTGAACGGTCATTGGTGTTTAAAGGTCTTATGACCTGTTGACCTCCACACCCTTCTTCATCGGCACCGCAGATCTTTGGACTCGTCTTTGGTGTTTAAGTGTCGCGTGGTCTGTCATTTCTTTCTCCCATTCCCCTTTCTTGTCCATAAGTTTTTTCTTCAAAATTTCTAGCAATGCTTTGTTTGTAGCCTCCGCCTATTCATTTGTCTGTGGGTGTCCTGGGGACAATAATCTAACCTTCATTTAACTCGGCACATAACTTCTAGTATTGCTCTAAATCAAATTGTTACCCATTATCCGGGACTATGCTTTGCAAAATTCCGTATTGGCAAACAACTTTTTCCACAAGAATTTTGTCACAGCTCTGGTCGTGATGGTTGCCAAAGGTTCCGCTTCCGCCCACTTCGTAAAGTAGTCCACTACTACGATTGTGAACTTGCCTCCGCCCTTCCCTGGCGGCAAGGGCCCAACTAAGTTGACTCCCCATTGGGTGAATGGCCAAGGGGTGATTATGGAGGTTAGCTCTTCTGGGAGGCGTGTGATACTAGTGCATACACCTGACATTTGACGCACTCTCTTTGCAAATTCTTAAGCGTCTCTAAGTGCATTGGGCCAGTATTATCCTGCCCTTACGACTTTTCCAGCTAGTGCTTTTCCCCTAGAGTGGTTTCTACATTTCCCTTCATGTATTTTTACTAGAACATATTGTGCCTCTTGTGGTGAGATCCATCATAGTAAGGGTGGCAAAACCCTTTTTGTAAAGGATCTTGTCCAACTTCACAAGCCTTGCCGCCCTTCTTCTTACCTTTCTTGCCTCTTCTTTTCTCTTAGGGAGTTCGCCTGCTTCTAGGTACTTGATGATGTCATTGGCTCATTCAGGCCTATTGTCGACTACTGTGCCGACTTGTGGTCCTATTGTTGGGACTTGTATTACTCTTCTCTCGACTTCCCATGGGATGGGGGAGTCCTCCATTCCTGAGGCTATACGTGTCAGCTTGTCTGCCACAATGTTGTTTACTCCAAGCACTTGTGTTATGCAAAAATAGGAGAATCGGTCGCGCGTTTCCCAGACTCGACTCATGTATTTCTTTAGTTTTTCTCCCTTTGTGGCATATGTCCCAAGCACTTAGTTGACTATCACTTGTGAGTTTGACTGTACCTTGACCTCGGTCACTCCCAACGCTTCGGCCACTAAAAGTCCTGTTATAAGTGCCTCGTATTCCATTTCATTGTTGATGGTTTTGAATGTGGGCCTTGGCATATAGCGATGTTCCTGCCTTTCATTGCTGATTATCTAGATTCTTATCATCCTACCAGCATGACAAGAGGAGCCATCCACAAAAAGGCTCCACGATTTTCTTATCGGGCCGGCAACCATTTCTAGTGGAAAATATGAGAATTTGGCAATGAAGTCCACCAATGCTTGCTCTTTTATAGCTTTTCTTGTCAAATATTCAATGTCAAACTCGTTGAGCTCGATTGACCACCCGACTAGTCTCCCCGAGTTGTACGGTCTCTACAATACCCTTGCCAATGGGCATTTTGTGAGTACCTTGATGGAGTGGCCATGGAAGTTATATTAACTAATATATCTAAATTATCCAAGTCCTGTGCCCTTGTTAGTTTCCTATATATGTATATATCTCGATCGGTTATAGTTATCCTTATAACTTTCATTAATTATTGTTTATTCCCACAAATATAGGCATGTATTTACACATGATAGCATAAGGTAGGGACAAGTACATGCATGGATATTCCAAAGACTTTTTTATATATTTATATATATACATGGAAAACATGAAGCAATTAGTACTTGTCAATTTCTTTCCACCCATTAATATACCGATAGAACAAATTGTTGCCTCTGCCATGCAAACGACACTGATGGTTTTGCATGTTATGTGTGTATCTAAGAAAAAAGAACAGGCCAAGTTTCGAAGAGGACTGGTATTTGACCAATTAATAACACAAGATTTAGGCAAGGTGGCACATCATCAAGTCTTAACCGTTCAACTTTAATTTGTGGCCTTTTTTCACATGTTTTGGGTGCTTTTTTATTTAAGTCAGCTCTTGAAAATTAATTAAAGTGAAGTTATTTATGTAATCTTGAAACCGTACAAACTTGGTATTGATAATTGTGAGTTGATGGGGGAGATCTTAAGACTTGTGCATTAGAGATGATATATATTCTGTCCACTCAACCGTAGGATATTATGTAATATAAATCAAATCCTACTATTGGTAGCATAAGATGTGCAAATTGAACGTCATGTGATTGGGCAAGAAGTCTAGTGGGGAATATTAACGCATTTTCATTTCTACCCATGAAAATGCTTTGTGATCATATATATTTATAGAATCATAGATGTCCAAAGAAGTTATAAGTTAATTTAATGGCCAATTAGATCAACATATGATCAATAATCTTTATCTAGAGGGTAGTACGCAGTACACTTATGTTGTGATTATTTGTCTTGGAGATTTTTGTCGATGTACTTATAATATTATTAGGTTAGTTTAGAACAACTAATAATTTCATATCACTTTGCTTGGTCCCTAGCTAATTAGGGCGGGACATCTCTTAATTTTGGCTAAGTCATGTCAGACTAAAATTGAACTATTCATGATTGTTTAATGCGAATGGTAAGTATGCATTGCTTCCCATGGTCACAAAATTTAGCCATGAAAATCATCTCATATATCATGCACCATATACATCTATTATATGTGTACTTAGTCATGTATGCTGCCTCTTGGTCTTGATGCTCTTATATATATTTATAGTACCTTTGTTTTGCGTTACTTTTCCATGTGATATTGCTTCTAGTGTAGTACGACACTACGTACATATTTGAAACTAAATCCAGCATTTCACTTTTGACCTATATATGGTCACTATATAATCATGAGTGAAGGTCGATCAGAATTATGGATCGGGGCCAAGGGAGACGGCTGCCTAACACACTTTACCTCTTCCGTACCCTAACTTCCCAATCAATCTCCAATCGAGAATGATAGGAAAGTTAGCTAGATGTACGTGTCGACCTTCATATACATATGTATCGGGTTATTGTCGATTGATAGCTTCAACAATTATATAAAGATAATTGTCACTATATATAACAGATGAATATAACCAATAGGCAAAATGACGATTCCCTTTTAATATAACAACCTTTCAGGCATATCATTGAAAACGGTACTCATGAGTTTAAAAACTCAAGAAACATATAGTAAATTAAAATTAAGTCGTTGCTACTGTGTTTTAATTTTTGCATCCTATGGTACTGCTGGGAATATAGTATTAATCTGTCGATGCATGCATTGACATATCCAAAAAACTCAAAACAAAAAGAGTGTATAAATTTGCACGTATGTAGAGAATTTGTCGCTTCGGAATTGGGTGATCAGAATTGGATGCCATCCAGATTCAACAGATCTTTTGTGTAATATTAATATATAGAAACTGTAGCGGTTGCTTCTCTACTTATTAATATCCTTAACTGGCAGTTGGCATGATATATCCTTAAGGGATCGCCAATAATGACATTGAATATTGTATGCAGTTCTAGAACTAATTATTCTATTGATTACCAATTAGAAAACAATACCAGATTGTGAAGAAACATGCATCCGCTCTCTACACGCACAGCAATAGAAAAATCTTGAACCCCCTTAAGCTGGTGTTTATTGTCAATCTAGGTACGATAGGAGGTACCCCATAGAAATCTTTTATTCTTGCAATTGCATTGTCATTCTTTTATTTTAATGGTCGAATATTGTGTTCTTTTTTCCTAATTATTCTATGTACAGTAGAATGAGCAACTTGTTCTTGTTATCCACTTGCCTTCTCCCTTAGATAAAGTTTAAGGGGGTTTACATACTATCACTCTCTCTTCCTACGTGATGCTCTTATTCAAGATATGGTCTTGTGCACTCCAATCTTTCTGTATTAAATTTCAGTTCAACTACAACGTATAAGCTGTAGTTTAGACTATTTCTATGTCTTTGATTAGTATTTTGTTGCATCCATTTACTATTGGCTAATGTAGCTACTATGGTTTATCTTAAATTTCGCAATGTTAGTGGAGATCACAGTCCTAAAATCTTGGCTTCAGTGCCACGTCTGAACTACAGTCTTGATAGGCATTTTTGGGCTAGTCCACAGCTTGTAAAATCTCAGGCCAACACCGGTCCGACAATGCTTTCCACTCACTCATTATACATCCTCCTGCAACTAACTGTTGCCATTATGTTTAGTCTATTGCATGGCCTGTGTTCTCAGCTTTGCACTTTTCCCTCTCTATTTAATACAAAATTTTGCGATTAACTAATTATTGCTATATAACCCTTTTTTAGATGCACAAAAGTTGAATGAACTTACCTCATAAACTTTGAGAACCTGCATATGCCAAAGGGGCTAACCAATTCCTCACACTAGCACGAAACCATGCTATAGGAAGAGACCAAATCCGGTGTCCTTGTCGGTTATGCTGTAATAATATATTCTTGCATTTCAGAGAGGTGGAGAGTCATCTATTTATAAAAGGCTTCAATCCTACTTACACCCAATGGATATTTCATGGGGAGGAGGAAACTCGCCCAGTGAATGCCGACAATTCCGATCTTGATCTCAGTGATGAGGACGAATACATCGATGACATAGACCATATGTTAGATGACATATGGGCAGGGACATTTCATAATGTCCCTCAACATAGCTAGGATGACACTATTCCGATGCCTTCACCCCCCTCCATACCTGAAATCTCATGTTTACCTTCTTTTGAACAACTACTAGAGGATGCTCGACCCCCACTTTTTACCAGGTATACAAAATTTAGCAAACTCTCATTCTTTGTGAAGCTGCTACACATTAAATCCCTTGGTGGTTGGTCAATCAAGTCATTTGATATGTTGCTTAACTTGTTGCGGGCTGCCTTTCCTAATACGGATTTGCCACCGTCATATGAAGAGGCATGGTCGTTGGAGTGCGGATTGGGTTTTAAGTACCACAAAATTCATACGTGCTAAAAAATGACTATATATTATTCTGGAATGAAAATGCTAATAAGACCAACTGCCCTATTTGTAATGCTTCGAGGTGGATGTCAAATACTAATGGGAGATGAGTTATACCTCAAAAGGTGTTGTGTCATTTTCCATTGGTGCCAAGACTTCAACGATTATAGACCAACGACCTATAGCCGATACCATTATGAGGCATCCTGCCGACTTTGAGACTTGAAAGACATTTGATCAAGACCATAATGGGTTTGCTAGTGACGCTTGCAATGTTAGGCTTGGCCTGACAAGTGATGGTTTCAATCCCTTCAACAATTTGGCAAAACCTTATAGCATTTGGCCAGTAATCCTCGTACCGTATAACTTGCCTCCATGGTCATGCATGAAAGACCAATTCTTCATGACATCACTAATTATCCTTGGTCCTAAATCACCAAAGAATAACATTGATGTTTACTTGCAGCCGTTAGTTAATGAATTGCTGAACTTTGGGAGCATGGGGTGCCTACATATGATACCTTCACTAAGGAAAAATTCAGGTTGCTGCTACCTTGATATGGACAATCAATGACTTTTCTGCTTACTATAATCTCTCTAGCTGGTCAACTAAAGGAAAATTGGCATGTTCATCTTGTAATGCCGATACAGAGTCAAGCTAGTTGAAGTTTGGCCGTAAATAGTCTTATATGGGACACCATTGTTGGTTATCACCAAACCACATTTGGAGAACGAGAAAAAGGTTGTTCAATGGTAAAGTCGATCACCGCATTCCACCAAGGGTGTTATCTGGATCAGAAATTGCAAGTCAACTACAGAGGCTTGGGAATGTGCAATTTGGTAAATCTCGTAGGAAGAGAAAATGCACTGTGAAAGAGTTGAACTGGAAGAAGAATAGCATATTCTTCAAGTTACCTTATTGGCCAGCCCTTTTGCTGAGGCATAATTTGGATGTTATGCATATTGAGAAGAACATTTTTTTTATAATATCTTCAGTACTTTAATGAACATTCTTGGCAAAATCAAAGATAACATCAATGCACGGCGTGACCTAAAAAGTTTGGGTATTAAGAAAGAATTATATTTGAGGCGTGAAAATGAACAGTTTATGATGCCACCTGCAATGTACACATTACGCGGAGAAGAACGGAATAAATTTTGTGAATGGCTGACTGAGGTGAAGTTTCCCGATGGGTTTGCTTCCAATATCGCCCGCTATAGATTGTCTATCCCAACTTCAAAGTGATATTATCATCATTCTATATAAGTTGGAGATGATATTCCCTCCATCATTTTTCAATATCATGGTGCATCTAACTGTTCATTTACCATATGAGGCGATACTTGGGAGTCTAGTACAATATAGATGGATGTACTTATTTGAGAGATATCTCGGCAAATTCAAGCAGTATGTCAAAAATAAAGCTCGTCCAGAAGGTTCAATAGCAGAGACATATATTCACATTGAATGCTTGACATTTTGTTCAATGTACCTTCAAGATGTTGAGACAAAGTTCTGTCGAGTAGATCGCAACATTGATGGTGGAGAAGAGGATACCATAGATGGATTCTTAGTTTTCAATCAACATGTCTGGCCTTGTGTATAGCATCCAATGTCAAATTAGATGGCACTCTTTATCATAGCCCGATGGTATGTGCTTAACAACTGCGCAAAGATTGGACCCTATATAGAGTATGCATCCCCAATATCTCAATTACATTCACCATTATGTTTTCCAATTGGGTTGTCCCGACCATTATGTTATGTTCCTGTCGTTTTTTACATACATTTCTTCAGATTTTGTGTGCAGCGAGCACTACGAGAAGTGTAAGTTGCATACACAAAATTCATTTGAGCGCACGCACAAAACTAAGTTTCCAACTTGGTTCAAGAAACGTGTAAGTGCATACTCGCAGTCTACTTAGAAAGTTTCTCCTACTAATGGTGAATCCCTAACACCCTGAAGAGATACCCACATTCTTACATAGGTTCAAGACCAGCGTACAATCAATCCACTTGATGTGTTCGCAGATTTATATGCATTAGCTTGCGGTCCTGACCGTTGGGTTGGAGCATATTCTACTTGCATTATAAATGGAAAAATGATCCATACGACTCACCATAAACCATGGCGATGGACACAAAATTCAGGTGTGGTTGTAACGGGTGAAAACTTGACTAATAATCTAGACTTCTATGGTGTTTTGAATGAAATCCTTGAGTTACGCTATATGGGAGGGCGTCGCGTGTACTTGTTCAGTTGTGATTGGTTTGACGTCGGTTATCAAAGACAAAGAGTTCGAGTGGATGTCCATATGACTAATGACTAATGTCAACATGACAAGAACTTGGTATAAGGATGAGCCATTTGTGTTGGCATGCCAAGCTTCCCAATGTTTTTATGTAAAAGATTTATAGTTGAAAGGTAGTTGGTATGTTGTTCAGAAGTTCACAAATAAGAATGTGTACGACATCCCACAGACGAAGATCCAGTGTCGGAATAGTTATCCTACTGTGAATGGATAAAAGGTAAACACAAGTATCCATTTCCTGTAGTCTACTATGGCCATTACTGTCAAATTATATAGATTAACCAATTAAGATATAAATGCTTTATTTATGTGTGATAGACTCTAAATTTCTGCATCTTTAAATCGACCCGCATCGATTTAGATTTGGCTGGGGTGTAATGAGCCATATTCTTGTGCAGGGCTCTTTAAGTGGTGCTTGGGGTCCCAGGAGTAGTAAGTGCTAAATCGATAGAGTTTATTTGCATGCAGCTTATTTTCCCTGATAATGTTTTGTTGCTTCCATCCAAACATCCTAATGCATTATTCACTAACAATGTGACGGATGTGTGTGCTATTACCGCAGGCCAAAAAAAGACTTAAGTTTACACGGCAAAGTGCTGTTGTAGCTAAAAGGTAGCTGGTCAAGGTTGACAATACGTAGAGAAATAGTAATGTTAAGCACAATAATATACTAATCATGTGCAATTTCTGAGCTGCATCTGAAGAGTAACCATACAACTTAACGGGCATATTTATTATGTTTGGGCATGCATGACTAACTACTTATATATGTTATGCAAAATATGAGGTGTTGATAAGTGTATGAAAGTACACTCTAAATACTCTATTATTGGACTATAATGCTAAAATATGAATAGAAATTATAGGAATTAATGTGTATTCTTGAATTGAGTTTCTATTTATTTTGAAATATTCCTAAACAGATTTTTATGTTTAATTTCAGGGACTATCAAAGAGTAAGTCAAAACCCAGTCAAATTCAAAAAACTTTCAAATGGGTAAGAGTTAGAACAACCTAAGAACTTTTAATGAGTGTAAGACTCTTCAAATAAGGATAATGATGGGGTTTAAGAGTAATTCGGATCAAAAGAACTAGTCAGAGTCCAACATGCTATAAGAGACTGTATTGATATACTTTAGTATTTCGAACATAACTTTCTACTCACATATCGGATTGATTCGATTCTAGATGCTTTGGAAAGCTAACTTAAAGGGCTACGACTTTGTCTCTAATACAAATTTTCAAATTTGAATTCTTGAAGTGCGTACGTGGCTGCCAAGATAAATCATAAGATTTAGGCGATTTTTCTAGGCAGGAATCATGAAGATATTAGGGTTTCTTTCCTACCCTATATAAGGATATCATTAGGAGGCTGAAGAAGGGGAGAGGAATTTAATTGTCATGGCCGCCGTTTGCTTTACCTTTCTCTTGAGATTTTTGTTGTCCATTATATTTATGGGTAACTAAATTTTCAAGTAGGGCTAGAGATAAACTTGCACATTAGATAATATTTGTAATTTATTTTTAATTTATGTATTTAATTTTTAATTACTAAAACTCTTTTGTTTTATCATTCTCAATTTATCGTTGATATTCTCTTCTCCGAATAATCATAGAATTTATTCTGTTTATGGATTCAGTCATGCTTTTTCTATTGAATGGATTAGTTCTTTGATTATGTTTGGATCAATTATTTATCTATATTATTTAATTCTTTGCTGCAATATCGCTTCTTGAGTATATTGTCGTCGTTAGATTTTCTCAATAGTGATAATAATTTACATTTTTAAAAGTGGTGAATGATTCTTCATAGGGTTACATTTGGTTTAATCTTGGTTTATAAATCTATATCTTCCGATTGAAAATTTTGGGAATTGAGTTTCCAATTGAGTTATCCAATAAATCAAGAATAATTAAAATACCGGATTTGTGCGAGGGATTCCTAACGCTCTACTGTTTGTCAAATTTAAGTACTTCTTCTGTTAATCACTTTGCTTCACTTTAATTTACATTTAAAATTAACTTTTTTCTCCATTGATTACTTAATATTTTTTCTTAGTTTCTTTGTATTCTTCTACTATTCTTTTAATTTGTCTCTCTGTGGAATCGACACCCCAAAACTTTGCTACAACTACCGTGTTATTCTTTGGGCGTAATCAGGTGTGTATAGACCTTTAGTAATGTGGACAAAGTAGCAGGTTGGTCAAAATTAATCGTCATCAACAGCCACCCTTATCATGGTTGTTTGGTGCCTAATAGTTGCAAAAAAAAGGCTTCCTAGAGGGAGAAAGATGCATAATAATTAACTAATTTATTAATGCAGTATACTACCAGTGCAATACACAAACAATGAACATTTAGTAAGAAATAAAAATTGGCAAGGCATTCCAATCGAGCTAGTGCATGCAAGCTGGACTGGATAATAGATTGAAAGAATAACTAGATAGGTTAACCATAAAACACTAGTGCAATGCTGGCAATTTAAGTAGAGGTAAATAATTGGATATGATGACTATATATTGGATTTGTGGGAGGAGAAAAGCATATTATGCAAAGTTAGACTCCTTTATACCAATATATAAGTGAAGTATTAAATTATTACTAAATGTGCTTCCACTGAGAAAAGTGTAAGTCAAAGCAAAATTGTTGTTTTCCAAACTTAAAAGGTAAACATGACAGCCACAAAAGTAGCAGCACTTAAGGATTATGTAAGATGTTCATATTTGCAAATTACAACTTTCATTCCCAGTTATGACATGCAAAACTCCAAGATGGTGTGTTGATCAAACCGGTTTTATAAATTTGTAAAATTGTATTATGATATTGACAATCATGATTTAATGCCACTTGTGAGTTGTTCTTGATGTAGTATGATGCATATGCTTTATAGGATTTTGATTATACGTTAACTTAAAAGAATAATTTATAATTAAGTTATTTAAAGTTAATTGATAAATTAAAAAGATGTTGTAATCAATGGGGTGGGGGGGTATTCTGATATTGGCAATAATGATTTAATGTCACTCGTTGAGTTGTTCTTGATGTAATATGATGCATATACTTCCTAGGATTTTGATTATACGTTAACTTAAAAGAATGGTTTATAATTAAGTTATTTTAAGTTAATTGGTAAATTAAAAAGCTGTTGTAATCAGTGGGGTGGGGGGGGAAGGTATTCTGATATTGACAATAATGACTTAATGCCACTCGTGAGTTGTTCTTGATGTGGTATGATGCATATGCTTACTAGGATTTTGATTATACGTTAACTTAGAAGAATGGTTTATAATTAAGTTAATTACCAATTAAAAAACTGTTGTAATCAGTGGGGTGGGGGGAAAGGCATTATGATATTGGCAATAATGATTTAATGCCACTCATGAGTTGTTCTTAATGTAGTATGATGCATATGCTTTATAGGATTTTGATTATATGTTAACTTAAAAGAAAGATTTATAATTAAGTTATTTAAAGTTAATTGATAAATTAAAAAGATGTTGTAATCAATGGGGTGGGGGGGAAGGTATTCTGATATTGGCAATAATGATTTAATGACATTCGTGAGTTGTTCTTGATGTAGTATGATGCATATGCTTCATACTATTTTGATTATACGTTAACTTAAAAGAAAGGTTTATAATTAAGTTATTTTAAGTTAATTGGTAAATTAAAAAGCTGTTGTAATCAGTGGGGTGGGGGCAAAGGTATTCTGATATTGGCAATAATGACTTAATGACACTCGTGAGTTGTTCTTGATGTGATATGATGCATATGCTTACTAGAATTTTGATTATACGTTAACTTAGAAGAATGGTTTATAATTAAATTAATTACCAATTAAAAAACTGTTGTAATCAGTGGGGTGGGGGGAAAGGTATTATGATATTGGCAATAATGATTTAATGACACTCATGAGTTGTTCTTGATGAAGTATGATGTATATGCTTCATACTATTTTGATTATACGTTAACTTAAAATAAGGGTTTATAATTAAGATATTTTAAGTTAATTGGTAAATTAAAAAGTTGTTGTAATCAGTGGGGTGAGGTGGGGGGGGGGGAGGTATTCTGATATTGGCAATAATGATTTAATGCCAGTCGTGAGTTGTTCTTGATGTGGTATGATGCATATGCTTCCTAGGATTTTGATTATACGTTAACTTAAAAGAAAGGTTTATAATTAAGTTATTTTAAGTTAATTACCAATTAAAAAGCTGCAGTGGGGCGGGGGAAAATTTTTGACACTGGAATTATAATGGGCGGGAGTTTAGATCCTGAAAGTGGGAATTAAAGGGGTAAATTTGGAACAATTGGATATAAATCTAATATCAATCAACTGACATCATGTACTTGTAGTTGGTGCTCAGTACATATAGACGAACTCAGGTCTGGGAAAATGTTTGGTTTTGCACAGAAATAGCAACTCCTTCTTGCCGACTTGCATTTCTGAGGAAAGTCTTCCCCCTTTTGCATCCAAACTCTCGGCAGCCACTCATTATGTGCCTCTTGGTCAGAATAATTGTGGCAAGTCTTTTAAAATGTTCCCAAGATAAGTGAGGAAGGTATTTATTCAACGGTTTCTTCAAATGTATTGTTGGGTTCACAACAGATTAGTTGGTGCTCCTAGATTGTTCTCTGTCATTGAGTCATAGGAGACAGTCTACTTGTCTATCACTTGGATTACCAACCTCGTAAAGTGGAAAGCTACGAGTTGCATTGTCATTAGCCCAGGTAAAACTGTAGGGGTTGGTCCTAGCAAAATTTGAGTAAATTAATATGCATTGTCTGCAATTTAGACAATTAATTTTCAAATATTTGTAACTTACACGTTGCCAAACTTCATGGTGTAACATTAAAGACCTATGGTAATCAAATTTAGTTGTTTTAACTAATTATATTAAGACGGGGCAAAAATGGTTAGGAATGAGAAACAACATTCAGATTTAAGCGTGTGGTGAATAGGAGGATAAATCTATACTATTATTAGAATTTGGTATTATGCTGCATGGTACCCATTTAGTAATGTCTTCCTACTTGAAATAGAGGATATATTTAATTTTGACATTCCCAACATCTAGGTGGAAGGAACTACGTAAGAGGTGAACTCAAATCTTTAATGCAAAGATTTTTTGTTAAGGGAGATTTGAGAAACATGAGTAACAAACCTAGACAGATACTGCATTATTCAATTTATAATCAATAACTCTTCTTCAGACTTAATATATTATATATGTAAGTGCAATGCTTTACCTTAATGTGTGATATTACATACAAATAAAAATAAATTGAGGGAAGCGTGTGGTTAATAGAATCAGCTATGCCACAAATTCAGTCATTGTTTTCTATTTTGATACATGACTTGATTCAGTGTCCTTGTCGTTCATCTGTTATATGGCCCAAGTCAGTATTTAATTTACTGCATTATTTGTCACCTAGTATGGATAACTAGACGGACCAAACACGAGAGGTCCGAATAAGGGGCGGCGGAGTGTTGAAGCTTAAAAGACGACCTGCACCATATTCAATTAGAGGCCGACCACAATCTACACTTATTTGGCGATGGAGTGAGTGCGAAGGTCAAGGCGAGAGCCCTAATGAGTCTACAACCACCGAGTGTAGAAATAAATACTTCCAATGGAAGTCCATTGCCAGAAGCCGACACTAATAGAGACAATATTTGGCGATGGAGTCAGCGACAGGGTCAAGGCGAGAACATTTCTAAGTCAACACAGTGACAGAGCGTAGAAATAAATAATCAAGTGCACAATCTAATACCGGAAGACAATTCTAATGGAGACAATATTGGTAAGTAGAAATAGTGTTTATTCACCTTGGTGGAGATTCCTTTGCTATGCACATTTATTGATATTGGCAAATATTTTAAATTATATGAAGTTAAAAATTTATTCATAGTTGGTTTGCCATCTTATTGCTTTAGCGGATGGGGTAGCGGTTCCCATAACAAATGTTGCACAGCAAAAACGTGGGCATGGGCCTACTAAGTGTGCCGAGTTCGAGAAGTTAAGGAGGCATGGGAAAGTACCTTTGAAAATAAATGATGGGGAAATAGCACCATGCTGTGAGAATGCCTCCATGTTTATGACACGAGTAACATGGATTTTGAAACATCATGCAGACATGAGCTATGATAAATGGACGGATGTACCCAAGTTCGTTAAGGATGAGTTGATTGACAAGGTCAGGGTAAGACATTTATGCCTTAATCCATCAATTGTAAGAAAGGCCACTGCAACACTTTTTGACAATTTAGAATTTTGTATATTTGTAAGGTGACTTCGAATTAGATTGGGAATTGAAGAACCATCAGTTGGCAGTTTGGAAGTAACTACGTAAGAGATTTAATGCCATCCACCATGAGCTGCACAAGAAGTATTTGGCATATGCCAGCCATGATGAGGCATTGGCTCCTAGTGTAGAGTTGGTCAACCCCATACTATAGGCTAAGCTGTGTGGCCGATGGTGAAGTAATGCATTCAAGGTATGTTATTGGGGAGTGTATTATACCATATGTTATATACAATTTAGATAGTTGGGTGAAAGTAGTTATATGCTTGGCAGGAAAATAACGTTTTATTCTCATGATGGCAGAAAATCTCAAGCATAAATAAGAAGAATTGTAAGAAGCTAAAGATTAATCACATTGTAGGGCGCAAATCTTTTGTGAGGGTACTGGAGGAAAAGGTATAGGGGTTCATGATATTTGTTCCCTGCATTTCATTGGGATTATGGTAATGTTAAGTAGTACATTAATAGTTTGTACTAACTTATTTTTGAATACTTTGTCTTAATGTTAATTTCTAGCTGCTTGGAGGTTGTAATTGTGAGTTGTTACAAAACAATCAAAGTCACTTTTTAACATTGATATCCTGTGGTAAATTGAGTAAATTATGTGGTTAGTGTATCATATTTTTTTATCAAGCAGAGACATAAATGCTGGGTTAGTGCATCATGAATGTGTAATACTTATATATTTTCTTGGTTGGCTACATACAAGTTAGGTTAGGGGTTAAGCCACACAAAAATAGGAATGTATGGGGAGAGATCAATTGAGGAATCTGTAACTAGCATGTGGCGTATTTCAGATTGTCATGTATTTGCAGATTGTGATTTCTAAATAGTTTAGCTGTGCTCACCGTATGCCTAATCGGTACTTTTTAACTTAAATATGCCATATGCGATATTTAAAAACATAAACCTGAAACTTTACTGTCAAATTATTAATTTTTTTTTCAGATTTTGTATACTGGATTAAAACCATAGAGAAAGTACTGTGTTGGGTTGAGGAAACCACAATCAAAAGCACACATAACTAAGGGAAATAAAATTATTAACTATGGATGCCACCAAAGATAAATATGTAAGTCTTCTCATACCTTTCAACCCAGATAGACAAATAGCTGGATAGTCATTCTGAAAATAATCACGTAGGGTGTTTCTTGCATGACACTCTAAATACTGAATTTAAGATGTGTGCAGAAGGAGATGGCGTGAAAGATGAATGAATTAGCCCTTGAGGATCATACTGATGAGGCAGCTAGTGCTGTCTTTCGGGAGGTGCTTGGTCATAGACCAGGATATGCACGAGTCCTCGGAGAGATGGTGATACCAGAGTCTATGAGAGTAAAGGACCGTGAACGAAATAGAGAGTACGCAATGTTAGTGGAAAGATATAAAAAAAATGCGGATGACTGCAGGAGTGAACTAGAGCGTGTGAGAGAAGAAATGCGAATGGTTGTGGAGAGACAAATTGAAACTGAGAATATGTTGAGGAGTTTCATGGCATCATTTCAGTCGCACCTGAGAGACTCTCTTCGGGGGACATAGTGAACCCCGAGCTGTATGCAAGGATAAAAGTAGCATTTTTTGCTAATTTTGGGTGCCTTTTTTGTANTCCTCGGAGAGATGGTAAAACCAGAGTCTATGAGAGTAAAGGACCGTGAACGAGATAGAGAGTACGCAATATTAGTGGAAAGATATAAAAAAAAATGCGGATGACTGCAGGAGTGAACTAGAGCGTGTGAGGGAAGAAATGCAAATGGTTGTGGAGAGACAAATTGAAACTGAGAATATGTTGAGGAGTTTCATGGCATCATTTCAGTCGCACCTGAGAGACTCTCTTCGGGGGACATAGTGAACCCCGAGCTACATGCAAGGATAAAAGTAGCATTTTTTGCTAATTTTGGGTGCCTTTTTTGTAGTTATTATATATCAATGTTAGTACATGCTTTTTGGAAAAGGAGGAGAGGGTGGCTGGGGGTTATGTATGTATATATATATATCAATATATGTATTTTGCTCAAATTTATAACATAGCCTTTTGTTAAAGGTAGCCATAATTCTGTTTTGTGGACTCTAAAATGGCAAGTGTGGGAAGGTGGGGGGAATGGATATTGTCCGGTCCCAATTCCTTGGTTTATGAACAAAGTAGGGGTTTTCAGCTCCTAACTTAATATTAGGGGGGAAACATAAAGGGTTAGCAGACAAAAACCACTAGAAATATGTAAGTATCCAAGTTTATTCAGTTTTAAAGCATTGACTTGTCTAGCTGGATATTGCCATGCGCACAGACAGGATTTGTTGGTATGTAGGTACAGCGAAGTGCAGATTTGAGTTGGTCTCTCTGGATTTTGTGCAACCAGATGACTTATAGGACTTGTGCGTGGGTTCCAATATTGGAAACATATGTTCAAGTATAATGGCAGTTTGGAGATGTTTGGTAGGCAGTTACTGATGTTGACAATGTTTGATGTTCCTTTATAAAAGTCTATGCGGTTATGGGATGGTTGTGCTTTGATTGAAAATGTGTGATATTTTGTTGATTCTTACCTGACATGGCTGCTCCACTCACTCATTATGTTAATTAAAGTTCTAATGTACATAACTGTTAAAAACTGGCCTTGGTATAATATATTTGTTAAATGGTTCAAGAAATTGGTGTTGAATTAAGGTTTGCATTGTAGTTAATCAAATTTTGTACGGCAAACATATAATGAAAGAGGAGATGTGATGAGAATGCTTTTTCCTGTCATGAAGCATTATAGCATGAACTTATGCTCTAATTTCATTCTCCCATGCTAATGCATGGGGGCTTCTACAAACATAGGGCAGCACTTGTTTAAGGACTAACAATAACCGCCTATACACCGGAAGGATACACTGATTAGAGACTGTTGAAAAAGTGTATTTGATATGTTTTGTTTTCTAAATTTACTTTCCTTTAAACACGTATGTTTGAACACTTGTAATATTCTAGTGTCCTGTTGCATGAAACTGATAAGTGGCTCGTGCTTTCAATTAAGTCATTGTTCATCTTAATAAATTAAGGTTACTAGAATTTACTAACTAGAAACTGGTCAAGTATTCTTGCCAGAGGTAAAGTTAGCATGGTGTTTCAGATTTGTGGGGTATTGGCATATTATAACAACTGAATTAGGTATTTATTGCAAAAAATATATTGGGCGAAATGGGAGGAGATTAAGTGCTACATCACTATTGTCTAGTGAGTGACCCAAAGTGTAGGTTGTCCAAGTTTTATATATATATATATATAAACTCTAAATAGACAATGAAAGCATATTTTACCATACATGATTCAGAAAAATTCTTTATATTCCAATGTACCTCCAGTGATGTTATGATAATTATTGGAATGCAGGTGGTTGGAGTTAATGAGAGTGATTATGTTTTTAGTGAACTGGGCTGCAATGCAGGGTTATTTTGTTGGAGAGCTATAAATGTTTTTGTAAGACATTCCACCCACTCCTGCCATAAAAGGTGTTCGGCTATGTAGCTTAGCAAAATGACAGTGTGAAAGGGCATGGACCAGTTCTATATACCTGGAAAGTCTATACATCGATTAGGGAATAATGTGTAAGAAACAAGTCTCTCCTCTCTTTCTACATGACAATTACATGAACGCACCAGTGTATATATAGATGATCTAAGGGTTTAAATACATGTGTCCTTTGTGGGGATGGAAACCAATTAGTAGGCTAGGTAGTTGCGGAATGCCCCAAAAATTGTGCATCCAGCATGTAATTAAATATGGGTATTATGGCACTGGTTTCACTTATTTGATGAATGAATGAGTAGTTTGTATGTACTATATATGATTATTGGGTAGCAACAAGTACATTTTGAGATGGATGCTATACACATTGATTCAGAATCATTTTGCATTGTCAGATATCCATGGAATGAGATTGCATTTTTCATTCCAGTTTTTAATGATCTAATTGCATGAGTACGATGTTGTCTAGGGGATTTTATAGTCAATGCATTAACAAGGGTATTTAGGTGGTATACATCGGCCTATATAATTGGGTGATTATATATTTGCTATGTTTATTTTAGAAAAACATTTATTTCTATAAAGAATATATTTGAAAAATATATAAGGTAGGATTTGACATTAGTCAGTTTTTCAGAAACAATTACTTATATTTTGGCAAAAAATTTTTCATATTACTAAGTTGTGAGTATTGAGGACTAATATGCAATACATCAATATCTAGAAGAAAAAAAGTAGCAGCACAAAAAAATAAATAAATAAAAAAAGTGTAGGGAAATTTATGTTACTAGTAATTTAGAAGAGCTTGTGTAGTGAAATGTAATACAAAAAAAATGTATTAAAATTATGGTATAGTGGTGATATGGCTTTGGATGGTTAGAAAAGTATGCCATGATCATATAAATATATATATATACATACTAGAATTGTGTCACTAAGCATTTCCGCTAGAAATGAATAAAATTGCTTGCAATAACTCGCTGCAACAATTTAAAGTTATGGATATTGTGACACAAGAAAGATTTCGCCGGGAATGACAAGCACTAGAAAAAAGTTTATTTCCGGAAGGATGGTGTATGTTGAGAGTTCAGCATTTGCGGCGAATTTTGGCAGCCCCAAAAAAATTTTAATTTAACTCTCAGCATTTCCATTGATCTTAAAATCGTTAAGAAAGCTTTTTAGGGGCGAAGAAATCAGTATTAGCGGCAGCATAAAATCACGGCTAATACTGTTATTTGCGACAAATACCGAGATCATTGAGAAAAGTCTTTTACACCATCTACTACAATTTGCCACTGACGAAAAAAGGAAAAACTATGGTAGCTCCCACGCATTGCCGTTAGTGTAATAATAGTTGAGAAAACTCATTACCAGCGAAATATTGAATTTTATCAGTCAAAACAAATCGCTGCTAGTTTAGTTTTTTGTGACGATAAAGTCCATCATCGAGTAAAGTGAGTTATTTGCAGCAGTTTTTTGTGAGATATTGCGGCGTATTTAATCGACAAAAAAAGATAATTTCATCAAATACTATACGTTTTGGTTACAGTATTTGCGGCAACTTTATACTGTTTTTGTGAGGAGTGAAAATCGTCGCAAAAAATGTGTTTTTCCTGCGATGATCAAGAATGGGCAAGTTTGAGCAATTGCGACAATTTTTTCGCATCCAATATGCGTTGATCCCAGAATCATCGAAATTTTATATTTGCAAAGTTTCGGAGGACTTATTGCAACGAATTAAAACGCTGGGAAAGGCCTATTCTATTGTAGTGGGGTTACGTGGCCAAATTCCACCCAATAGGGCAGCCAGAGTAATCTTCTCGTCTTGATCATCCGTTGTCAATCTCTCTTTATTAAAACAGGTGAGGTATGTCTTTAGGCTCTCCTCTTCTCTTTGTTTAACGGTCAGGAGGTATGCCGTTGGGTACCTCCGCCTCCTGCTAGGCATAAATTGTGTTAGGAAGTGTCTGGCCAACTCTTCAAAGCTATCGATAGTTCTCAGTCAGAGTGTTCCAAACCATCCTTTCACCATTCCTCTTAGGGTTAGAGGAAACGCTCGGCAGGTAATTTCTCTTGGAAAATCATTGAGTGTGATATGTGCCTTGAAGTTCTCCAGGTGATCTACTGGGTCTTTGGACCCATCGTACATCTCTATCTGTGGCACAACCATTACTTCCACGCTGTAAGGTAACTCCATGCTGCGTAACAGCTATTCCACCGAGGAATATCCCCTCTTCTTCTTCGCTATCTCCTCGTACTTACTAGCGAGGCTACACAACTTGTCATGCAGCTTATTCTTTTCCACTTCCTCCGTTTTTATTTCTCTATTGCTATGTGCTTCTCCTTTTCCCGGTTCACTATGACTGGGCATGATAGCGTCACTAAGTTAGGCATTGGGGCGCTTCAATTCCTCGTTCTCTTTCTTCAGGTTTTCCACGCCCAATGCCATCTTCAGCTTTTTTTCTGTCTCTACTAACCGTGTTTCCATGTCTGCAAGCTTCGCGTTTAGGTCACAAGTTGCTTGAGAACGCATCATAGTCGGCATGAGGGAACCACGTTGAAGTTTGATGAGAGATTGAAACCACAGACGATGCCACTATAAAGGACGTGTCCCACCACCGGCTATGAACATTCACCTATAAATCTTTATGTTGGCGGCACGGTATGACTAAGACACCTCTGATGCACAAGTCAACAATAAATTAGGGATAGTAATTTAAGAATGCTTAATCAAATGATTAGAGAGTTACATGTTGTCTCTATATATAGGTGTGGAGAATATTAGATAAATACTATTAATTGATCAACTTTACATAAGACTTAGCCATATCCTGATATCACGGAATTATCTTATCACCATTCTATCTATATCCACAACACAAGGGTCTATCTGCCCTAATAAACAGGATGACCAGAGTCCATGTATGATTCACAACTCTTTTAAACAGTTATCATTTACGAAAGATGGGCCTTAGGCCCCTAGCCAGCTCAAGCTAAACCAATATTGACTCCAATTTCACTGTCTTTTTCATTATCGTTCTTTGTGGATGTGGTTTTCTTCCAACATTAAATAGCATGCAATCCAATATTAATATATATGTTTCGATTACTTCAATATATAGGATGCAATCCAATATAATTAAGTTTACTGCTAGACCAATAACTTTCAGTGCTGGAATATATATGATGAGAATAACAGAGATTCAAATTATTTAGGGAATAAAAAAAATCTTAAACCATTATCCTCCGATCGAGTGCCAATAAATATTGCAAGTTGAGCCAATGCTCTTGGCTTTTGGAAGCGTCTTTAATTTGTAGAAACTTTGACAGCTTTGTTTACAATAATAAATTATTCGAAGTAGTAAACAATATGATTATGGTGTATGATCTCTATTTTTTCCCCAAAACCTTCAAATCGTAACAAGCTGTACAAGCAAAATAATTAAAAAAACGTCGATCTTTTTATATATTCAGACCCATCGATCATGGGGCAACATATATGGTTGGAAGTTCCATCCCTTCCTTATCGTCGTCATCATTTTCCAATCAAAGAAACGTAGGAAATTAATTCCCACATATAAACGCATGATCTTGATCATCATTTCTTTCACAAACTTGTTCTTTTATCAAACGAGAAGTCTTTCGGAGGGCCGAGGTCAATTTCATGTTGCATGCGACCTGTCTGTGGAACAGAAATACTACTTTCGTTGACATCCTTATCATACTCGACGTTAATTTGGTCGGCTTGTTGGCTGGGGTGATAAGAGGACGAACCCTCGCCGGCTATCCGGTTGTGGCGGTGTGACGGGGAGGGAGAATCGGTTTCCCATTGTTCAATGTCAAAGTTGGATCTTCTTGGAGATGTGTGGACGCTGTCCATTTCGCTCCGGTAATGGCGCAGGAGATGCACCGGCGACAGGTGGTGGGATGGGGTGTTGGGTCTGCTCGACATAGGGGTGACCGAGCCCTTTTGCTGCTTTATATGCTTCCTTGCGGTGTGGTGCCAATTGCGTAACGCCGCTGCTACCCTTTCGTTGAAGATCGTTGGTTTCATGGTCGAACCCATCTTCTCATTCCATAAGAAAACAGTAAAATCAAGCTTAATGATTTTTGCACAATTTTTCAATGTCAGATCTATGAACAAGGTGGAGTTTTTACCTGCGTTACAAGGGCATAGAGTGGGAGAGTGACGTAGCTGCACAGAATTTGTACGAGGACCCTGTACTCAAAGCGCATTAACCATGCATACATTCAGTAAATCTTTCAATATTTGATCATTAATCAAACTGATTCAAGGCTAGAAATCTGAGAAGTTGATAGATCTAGCTAGAGACATACCCCATTGTGATTCTGATAACGATATCCTCCACATGCTCATGGAAACAAGATTTCAACCCGAATTCATACTGAAGAAATAAACATAAAAACAGGAGCTTACAGTACTGATCGAAACGCTAAAAACTGTTACGTTTGCAGTGCTCAATAGATCGAGGGTATACATATATATTTATATATATATATATGTAGTAGCTTACCCAAGCCCATGCGAAGAATGCAAGCTGGAAAGCATTCTGCAATGGAAAATTAAGATAAAAAAAGGTCACAAAAGATCGAGGTAATTAATATTGCAAGTAATAAACGATAATATAATATAGTGGATTTATTTATTTAATAAAAGAAGAAAAAGAAAAAGATAGAAAAAGAGTTGTAATTAGTTTGTCTAAGTACCTGGAAGAGAACAAAGTTAATGAGGTAAAGAAGGAGACGAGGGCGATTGAACCAGAACAGGTGGTCACCTGGCTGAACCACAGGCACCCCCTTCACAACCTCTCCTCTCTCTTGGATTCTCAATGCCATTTTGGTTATGATCACTTGTAGCTTTGTCCCCACCAATAAGATGATCTGCATGCATGCAGGAGCAGCAGCATTATTTATACATGTTTCATTATAGCCGTACGTAGATGATCTGCATGCAGCTAGTTGCATTTATAGCAGACATGTGATCAAAGGGAGTTTTATATATATAAATATATATATATATATAATATTTATGCTTACAATCAATGGGATAAAGGGTAGCCATAGATAAGATTTCCAGCCTGCAAGATTTAAAAAAATAAATATATATCAGCTACTATATTAAAAAAAAAAATTATAAAAAATTAATAATGCTTTTCTGTGATCTGGCTAGAGTACTATAATTAATTTCTAGCATTAATATCGTTCTTTAATTACTTACCGTGAGTGTTGAATAGTAAGAATATCACCGCGAAGAACCAGATGGGAGGGCTGAAATTTTAGAACACAAAAAAAAAATAAATAAATAAGTCATCCATAATTAATTAATTGATTAATAGTATTTCTGTACATGATTTAACCGATCATAATGACTCTAGTGATATTGACTCGATTTCTCAGAGAATATGTAGGTCTGAAAGCATACCTGATTCCCACAACCACCTTGAAATCCTCCTCCAGAGATCTTTTGATATATTTTTGGAAGTCAAACTTCTGATGACTTTGAGGTGCCAAATGTGCCTGCACAAAAAAATACAAAAAAAAAAAACAAAAAACCCATTAAAAAGCCATGATCTTCCTGATCATCAATCGTAGGGAAGAGCTAAAACATTCCTCGAAACATCATTGCTAGGCGAACTATTATAAAATTATTTATTTGTGATTAATTATTTTTAAAATGAGTCTATTTTCATTATAAATAATTATTATCGTTAGAAATAATCTATTTTAAATACTTGTTTTTCTTGATACAAAGAAGAAAAATGAATTGCACAAATTGCTTTTATATATATATATATAATGCTTAATTAATTGCAAGCAAGATATGGACAGACAGCTAGGAGTTATTACCATGATAAATCCATGCCGCAAGGTCAAGTAATCAACTTTAGGAACCGACCTAACAAATTGCCTGAAGAAACACACCTGCAATTTAAATTGGCAATTAGGACTGGACTCCTCAATTGAAGATAGGAACTAAAAAAGGCAAACAAGTTGAACAATTCAAACTAAAAGTCAAATGCATACGAAGAGGGAATCGATTCGTGGGCCATTTTTGGAAGCCCACGTCGCTTTCTAATTAACACCGTACGAAGACCGCTAGCGATGGCGGCAATGCATGAAGTTGCCAATGGCGGTAGTATTAAATAATTTTTTTGATTATTTAATTTAATTTGATAGGCTGATCAGTAATATCCTACTTTTGAAAGTATTGCATCAATTCTTTGTAATTAAGGGACTATGGGGCCCTTAATAATAAAAACAAAGACTGGGGCCCTAATATTTTATAATGATTTTGCTAGTTCATGGCGATAACTATCGCAACATGATGATGATGTGTACATGACGAACTGATCATCACAAGTGGGACCTAGTCATTTAATATTGGAATTTTCTCTTATTTATTGTAATTGCTTAAGCGATCAATTTCGATCGTGTCCTTCAGTGATGGGTCAATTGAAAGTTGAAACTCTTGTCCATCATCTTAAATACCATTTAATGAAAAGTGGACATCGATTTTATAACCTGAATAATTATTAATTCTAAAATGACACTATCACTCTTCATTTTGTCGTTTGTATATTTATATAATTTACTCTCACATATCATATTTATAATTTTTTTATAAGGTATGAAGTATTTTTATTTTTTATAAAATAGGAGATATGGAATAATGAATAGTAAAAGATAAAAAGAATTTTTTATAAGTAATGCTGAATGGAAGTTCATCAAGGGAAAGAGTTCCTTACTATCCACATGAGCGCAGGGGTTTTGGTCCAGAAGCTCAAGTGCCTTCTCCCAAAAGAAGTGTCCCTTGCAAACCTGAATCGTTCTGGATCTGTCCCGCATACAACATTAATACCAAAAGAGCGTCAAAATCTAAATATCATGTTTACAGGCACAAAAAGTACGCTCTTCATTGAAATTTGGGCTAACGTACCGTGTGAGAACTGGTATTCAACTGTTCTTGTTTCAGTTTCCCAGTGCTTCCAACGTCTCATCTGGAACCAAACAGCCCTTAATATTATATTCATGCATATATGTGTATGCGTGTTTGCACAGAGAGAGAGAGAGAGAGTTAATGGAGGAATCCGCATATGTATGTATTTATGCATGTATAATACCTTGGCTCTACCCAAAGCTAGAGTGAGGACGCAGTAGAGGACATGGAAAACAGCCAAGACGAAGATAAAAATGTGTAGCTGATGGATACCATCCTTGGATACAAATGGGACTTTACCCTGCAAATTATAAGCATGTCAAATTAAGGAACTTTCATATACTTCTACATATAATTAACATGGACGTTAAATATCAAATAAAGTACTCCTCCTCCCCTCCGAGAAATAAAGACAAAAGTCCCAACTAATTCTGCGCATGCAAACGCGTGAAAACAAATGATTCCGTAGGTTGTCAGTTTGTCATGTAAAAGCTAGCGTTCCCATTATTCTACACGGTTTCATCAAATTCCAAGCGTAATTTATCTTATATTTTGCTTCCTTTTTATGTTTTCAAATGCAATTCATCAGTTCTATTTATTCTCATATTTTATATTTATAATTTTTTAATAAAATGTGGGATTGTTTTTTATGAAATATTCAGATGTTTTTTATAAAATGTAGAGTGCATATAGAGCGGTAAATAATAACTTATAAAAATAATTTTTTTTAATAATAAGTGTTATTATCAAATTGAATCTTCTACGTAAACTTTGAAACCATTATAATATATATTTGTTTATGTCGAATGTGCAGTGAGAATTAAGGACAGTTGCCCGTTTTATAAGAAAAACATATTTCAACTATATTCACCAAAAAACAAACGAAGAAGAGATCATTAGAGTCTAAACGGATGGAATTAGTCATGCATTGGCTCTTCTACTTTCTTTCAGCCTTAGAAGCTGAAATGAATCATGACGGAATATTATAAGTAGTACTGTTTCACACCTTTTCTGCACATTTATCTGTATACGACGCCGACGCCAAAATTCGTCTGAAACTTCCACCAGAATCCGACAACATCAGTAGCTTCCGTCCCCCGGTTTCAGAATCCGTTTCCTCGGCCTCCTTGTTCAACTCGGTTTCTTCCTTCTTACTGCATGGATGCCACGTTGCTCCGAGTGACTTCGATATGCATATGTTAGATATAGGGCTTTGCCCGACTGTGAGGAGCAAGGATATAAATCCCAATAACATAAGCTCTGCAAAACCAGAAAGTAAGCAGAAAAATTGAAAGGTTATTTATATAAAATTCGAATCTTCGCATACACAGCTTGCTTTCAAAGGTCTAAGATCATCGTCTAAACAGGGAAGAACATTTTCGTAGTACCTGATTTGATCTTTTCTAATGCCTCATATAAAGCCCTTTTATGTTTCTTCTTCAACCACTGCAAATTGGTGCAATAATTTCCAGTATTTCAGTTCGGAACTCTATATCTATATGTGTATATATATATATGTAGTTGATGAGGGCCAATTGAGAATTTCTTGAAGAGATTTCAATACCTTTGCTATAAGATCGATGATATGCTCGATGATTATGGATATTAAAACCAAAACAAAACAGACCACTGCAACAGCCCAAGTTGGAGTTTCTTCCAAAGATCTTCCTCCACTTGCCCCCGCCATGATCCCAACCAAAATTAAAGTTCCCTCTGATCTGGGAAATCACCAAAATTACTTCCTAGCTAGCCAGCTTGAAAGAACTTAACAAGAAAATATGAGCAGATCGATATATATATATATATATGTACGTATAGGATGAACAAGAATGGTTTTTGAGAGATGAGAAAGGAGGAATCGTGATATGGATCGAGAACCCGCGAAAGGTTCTGAAGTATTGGTTCTAATAGTACATATACGTACAGATGAGGGTATCAAAATTGGGCCAAATATATATAAGGAAATAAGTATATGAACTTGGGAGGACAGAAGAAATAAATAGAAGCGGCAAGTGGATTTTGTTGACATTTTTGACGCGTAACGAGAGAGAGAGAGAGAGAGAGAGAGTCCTTGACCTGATCATGATTCAAGAATCAAGATATTCAAATAGGGACTTCCCTGAGTCTCTAGGGACATGAAGGAACATAAATCACAACCTTTTAATCTCCACCGTCGATGAGACTCCACAAGTCAAACCCCATGCATTTGCATTTGTTTATTTTTTCCGGTGGAGTGGTCCAATAGATACTACAATTTAAAATCTTTTTTTTTTTTTTTAATGGATACAATTTGAAATCTTATCGTTTCTTTTGCTGACTACTGACCAGAAATCCAATGGGACATAAGGTTAATAATTGAGTCCACAAAGTATAAGTTGCTGTTTCACATAATTAATTTTGAAACTCCAAATTAAAGGCCCTATTCAATATATATATATATATATTTATATTCATATAACTACTCCGATAAACAATTTCACAAAATTAAATTTATAAAATAATTTAAATTTTAGATATATTTTATAAGAAAAATAATTTTATAATATTCTAATATATCACATCAAGCCATGTCTGCTTTTATCAATTTTTTTTTTTAGCTAAAGCGTTTCTTTTATATATATATATATATAGCCGTAGCTTGACTAAATCTTGTGGGTGGGGGTAACTCAGTGATATTTGTACCAATATTATTAATATGAGTATAAAGAGAAGTTTCTTGACGTTTTCAGCTATTCAACGCATAGTATTAATTTTCTAGCCCCGTTCCTTAATTTTTATGACTTTTTTGTCCACTATTTGTATATATATGTGGGTGTGTGACGTGATTTGTCATGTGTATTAATTTTAACTTATTTTCCAAGAAAATATATATATATATATTAGTTATTATATAGAATTGAGGTCATGTCATCGTCGACGACTCGACCTTAACCAACTCCGTACGCACCTTCTACATTCACCAAGACTATTGATTAAGGAGCTGGTCAAGCTACATATATACATGCATGCACACAGAGGTAAATAATCCATGCATGGTAAATAATTTGTAGTCATAGCATATATTGCAAGTCTTGCAAACTCCATTTTAGAAAATAAATAAATCTTAAATCTACATTAAAATTATTATTAATTGTGGACCTTCTTTTTTTTTTTTTTAAAGACAGTGCGAATAACTTTTACATCTTATGACTATATCTAACATTATTCATACTATATATATAAGTGTTACGACCATTAAAAAAAAATCATAAAAGTGAATTCAGATATTAATTAGTATAATCACCTCAAATAAAATAAAATAAAAAATTGAAGGATGAAAAAGTCAACATGCATTTGGGATGTTGATCGTATCACAATATTGTTATATATATCTATATATATATATATATAAATATATATATATTTATATATTTATATTGTTTCTGTGATTCGATGAGATAAGCAAATAAGACCACGCAGGTATCTGGCTATTATATATTTATTTATTTATATGATCGCCACTCTCGAGATGATGGGAAGTGGGAACCTTATGTTTATTTTCATGATGACTACTCAAAACATATTTGGAATTGTGAATTTTTCACAATTAATTATCAATGATTTCATCACAAAACTTCTTATATTTCTTTCTAAAATATTATTCAAATATGAAACATTTTTTAATTTAAAATTTTATTTAATTATTACTTAATCATTATAACTTTTCTAATTTTTAAACAAAACACAAAAAATAATAAAAAATTTTCAATTTTCAAAATAAAAATTATATAAAAAATAAAAATTATATTATTTTTTTAACTTTATAATATTTTTATTCAAATCTTTTTCTCTCATTTGTCAAAATCCATATCTTAACTCAGATCATTTGACTATTATTCACAAAATTTTCATCTCATCTCATTATCCAAACATGCCCTTAGTCTTATTAATTAATTTATATGTACCAACTAATTACTAGCTCCTTATATTCAAAACGTTTATTTCCATATGAAAATCTCTTACTTCTCGAGTTGATCTCTAGCTTTTAAATTAATATTTATAAGTAGTTTTTGGGTGAGTCCTCAATTTATAACTTTAGAACGTCCAATTAATGTTAATTTGGAGAAAAGAATTATTTATTTTTATCAAAAACTTCTTCAAAAGGCAACAGGATGATCATTTGTACCAATTAAGGTTGTGTTGAAAACCATGCAATTACGTACGATATTACCTCTATCATTTTTCCTCATGTGCATGATTGTCAAATAACAATTCCTTAATTGATCATATATGTGTGTACATGTGTTTACACATATGAACCTGTCGGTACGTACCCAACAAGACACCCTTTTTGACATCCAACAAGTTGACAAATAGGATCAGAAGAAGAAAAATCTAGTGTTTTAAGTTTCGTACCGTACCGGCCGGTATGATCGGTATTTTTCATACCGACAATCGGACCGGTACAGGTACATTACCTGTTTCGTACTGGCCGTACCAGTCGTTTCGGCCGATATTTCGGTCTGTACCGACCGATATTACGGCCCTTTTTTTTCTTTTTTTTCTTTTTTTTCAAACTATAAGCTCATTTTTTAACCCCCAATTCAGACTAGACTATTTATAATTTATATATTTATGTATTTATGTATAATTTATTTATATATAGACTATTATTTTGAAATATAATTTACATATATACATTTATATATATAATTTATTTATATATCGACTATCTCGAAACGGTACACGAAACGGTACTGGTATCGAAATATTTCGTTTCAGTGCCTTCACCGGTACGGCATCCGGTACGGTATTCAAAACATTGAAAAAATCTCTTAATTCCAAATCACTGAGGTCCCCAACGTCGTTTCAAGTCGAATTTTCCGGGTTGGAGTTCATCATCAGCTACTTGGAATATATATATATATATATATATAAATATTTATTTATTTATATATATATATGAATGTTAGTGGCAAGGTCAGGTTCTACATGACACAATATTATGCTTTAATGAATGACAAACACAAATATTTAGAGGGAGGCGAAGCATCGATGCACAATGCCACAAATTATATAATAGGGAGGGCTAGTCATTCTTAATTAGAAACATAATGACTAAAATATATACCACAAGTTTTATTTATAAGAAAACCTTAGGTTGTCCCCTAAGGGCTGGTTTAGTTATACAAAATTAAACTATCTCATCTTATTATTACAATTTTTTCAAACTCTCACATAAAATGTAATAAGGAATTCATTTTTTTCAAATCCCAAAACAAAAATTATATTATAAAATTATATTATAACAATATTTTATTCAATTTTCAACAAAACATCTTATCTCATCTCATTTGAACTGTGTAACCAAACGAGACTAAATGTGCCCCCCGAGTTTGCCCCTACATTTAGGACGTGTTTTCCTTCATNTCGTGCAATCTTTTTTGAAAAAACAAGTAAATATTGGACATTAATAATAAATGGATATTCCTGTTTAAAAATGAAATGGACATTAATTAATATTAATCTTGCACATTATTAATTATTACTTAGTATTTGGATTAAATCTCATTAATTAATTAATTACATATTATATAACAATTAATATATATCATTTAACCATGCAATTAATAATATTCAAGCACGTACATGATCAATTATATCTTCCATGACTGCTTGTAGCGGCCTAGTGAACATCATGGAATTCGTCCCTTTTTTCTCATGATCAGGGACGACGTCCATGCAACCGAATCACATACCCCTAATCTCTCGATCTTATTTAAAAATTAATCAAGCAAATATGTCTTCATAAAGAGGGTAATTAATTAAAAATTATATAGTCTCGTAGGCCAAGCAAAAATTTCAATTGGGTTTACATTATGTAGTATCTACTGTTTTAATATGTGCATACACACACACATTTATATAAATATATATATAATATTTATATATATATGTAATAGATTATGATCATTAGCAGCTCTTACGTACTTATATATATATATATATATATATGATCATGAACAGATATATATAGGTTTCACGTGGAACTCGTTTAATTGACAACCTATAATAATATCCTTCAATTCTACAATAATATATTTTTTAATTTTCATCATCATGATCATGTTCTGATTTGGACCGACCATGCTTATAATTATTATTATATATATATTTATCTAGATCAACATTAAGAGACTAAACTAGTACTACAATTAAATAAGTGCGTATTTAAGGTGCCCATACCATACATGACTAGCATTATATTATTTGAAAATCCTCCTATAATCAGGGATCCATTAATTGACGAATGAAAGCTGCAAACAATACATGATTTACGAAAGATATATCTTGATCATGTCATGTTTTCTCTCTTATCTATCTCTCTGTTTCTTTAATTTCTAGACCTTTTTAATTCGTAAGTGATCAAGTTTAGATCCATTAATTAATAACTTTCTCATCTTTCGAGTATGGTCGATTAATATGCAGTATCTGATTCTCAATTATCTCTTTGTTGTGCTTCTATGTGTGAAAACAAGACTTTGTGTTTGTGGGCGGCAGGCCAATCAGTTTGATGATATGACCTGACAATGATTTATTGTGATTAATTGTTAAATTATATAAATCTTGTATTATGAGTAATTGATTCCAACTTTATTTACTTGTTTTTCTTTATCATTCTTAACACTCTTGCCTATCAAGTCTATGATGAAAACCCCGCTTAAACTCTTTTGAAAAATTTGAATCAAAGTATAAATTTTTAAAGAGTACGTAAAAGTGATTATATGTAGTAGAACTCTTATGGATATACAAACATACAGTACTCACATTCTATCATACAATACAATGTTTTTTTAAAATTGATGTTTATATAAGTTATTTTAATGATATGATCTTTTGTGGTAAGATAAGAATATTAATACATCATTCATAATCAGAGATCGAGTTAAGAGAAGTTTGAATAGTGAGTTGAGATTAAAATTGAAAGTTGAATAAAATATTATTTTCTAATATTATTTTTGTTTTGAGATTTGAAAAAGTTGAATTGTTTTTTATATTTTATTTAAAATTTTGAAAAAATATAATAATAAGATGATATAAGATGAGATAAATTGAAATAATTTTGATATACAAACAAGACCTAGATGAGATTTGTGGATTGGAAATGGAGATGGAACAATGCCGATCAGTTGGAAGACCACAGACTGGTATAAGTTGGGACTGGGACCGACTATTAAACGTACGTCCTACATGAGTTCATACTGTTTAGGTTTCAGTCTCTGTCAAAAACTCAGCAGAAAAGCACACAACTCATAATTATAAAAAAAACGTTTATATATGACCAGTTATATGCTATGGAAATGGTCATTTTCTATTAAAATGAGATCACTTTCTATCAAAATAAGTTCATTTTCGTTGTAAATAATTATTTTTATTAAAGTAATTCATCACATATAAATACACGTTTTTCTTATAATAACTATGCACTTGCTATATGTCATATATATATATATATGTATGTATATATTAATTTGTCTAGGTTCATGTTTCACACTATGCATGCATGCACGGACTTATTGTCCATGTACGGCACGTTTTCTTTACCTAATGCGTGGAAAGAAAATTCTGCAAGAAGATTATGACCACCACAAAGATGAAGTAAAAATTGATGTTTTGACCATATGGACGTACTACTGTACGTACGTATCCAAAACTGCGGCATGTAAATATTATGATCGTCGTGAGACTCCACGAGCGCTGATGAGGTAATATACAGAACTTCTACGTGCATGCGTAGAAAAATATATAAATTTAATTCGTAACATTTATAAACTGATTTGATTTTATATACATAACATATCAAAATTATATGAATTTATAAATTTATTTTTACGAGATCTTAATATAGATTTTATATCTTAATCGATCAGATTGTTAACTTAATTAAATTAAAATTAATAAAATAAATAATAAATATTTAAAATTTGAAATAATTAAATGATCATATGTGTCATCCCATAACGGAATTAATGTTGCGGTGTGGCCGGCCGCCCCACCCCCCGGAATGCCAATGTGTACATGAAGGGTGGCCGGCCTATACCAACCTCTATATATGGCCATATAAAGACCACCCAAATTCTTCAACCACCCAAATTCTTAGATTTTTTTGTGTATGTATATATATATATAAAAAGATCATTAGAATAGTTGTATATTGATCATTTCGGCCAAATTCCTAGCTATCCCGCGAATAAGACCGGTCCTTATACTTTTATACTTTCTAGAATGTATCAAAACGGCTATGCGAGCCGTGAACCAACCATACATCACAATATGGTGGTTGGACAGGAATTAAAAGGTTCATCCGTTTCTTGAGCTAAATGATCAACTTTTCGCATGCTTCTAGGTTCTCATTTGATCTGCGATCGACATCATGTGTTAAGTCAACTCCATGTGTTCAGGTTTGACATGGTTTTCTCAATCATATATGTTTCTGTGGGCAAGTGATCGATAATTTATATAAATTTAACATATTACATCAAATCATTTCAAGATATAAATTTATTTTGACTGAACTTCTTATAACTGAATTAAAGAATTTTTTAAAAAGAAAAAATTTCATATATGAGAAGTGAAAGTAGAAATGCTAATTGATTAAAAAATTAATGAAACATAACTGCAAAATTACAATTTTCAGTTAAGATACCAAAATCATCGCAACCGATCTCATCTCATCGTTACAATTTTTATAAATTTTCATATAAAATATAATAAACAATATTTCAACCTCTTCAAATCTCAAAATAATAATAATATTAAAAAAATATATTATAACAATATTTTATTCAACTTTTAACGTATTTAATCTAAAATGATCTCATACCATCTCACTATCCAAACCCTACTTAAGATTTTCTAATAAAATTTTATTTGTAAGCTGGTACACTCTAAAAAAAAAAAAAGAAAAATGATTGGGATCAACCACTGTAGGGAGCAGCCATTCTGCACACCCTACGTGGCTTCATCTAAGCCATACATTTGAAATTCAAATTTACACTGATCGAGGATGAGAGATCTGATTAGAGAGAAGTGGCGAGAGAGAGAGACGAAGAGAGAGAGAGATCGAGAATGCGAGAATGAGAGAAAGAGTCGAGGAGAGAGAGAGCTCGGGATGAGAGAGATCGAGAATGAGAGGATGAGAGAGAGAGTCGAGGAGAGAGAAAGCTCGGACTGAGAGAGAGAGAGTAGAGGAGAGAGAGAGAAAGAGAGAGAGAGACCGAGAATGAGAGGATGAGAGAGAGAGTCGAGGAGAGAGAGAAATCGGACTGAGAGAGATCGATATCGATAATGAAAGGATGAAAGAGAGAGAGATGGTGAGGGAGGAGAGAGAGAGAGAGATGAGAGAGAGATGGAGACTGAGAGAAGAAGTGACGAACGGATGAGAGATAGAGATGAGAGAGAGATGAGCGGGTGAAAGGGAAGAAAAAAAAAAAGAAAAACAGAAGATTGCTAATGAGAGAGACGAACGGATGAGAGCCGAGAGGGATGAAAAAAAAAAAAAGATTGCCACGTAGGGTGTGCAAAAACACACACCACTACATTGGCAGATGCCTATCACTTCTCAAAAAAAAAAATGAAAGCCTCAAGTACCCTTTGGTCATGTATTTCTCCTTTATTAATTAACAAAGGGGGAAAAGAGCAGAGATCACATTTAACGCTATCTACATGGCTTCATATATCTGGCTGCTACCTCCAACTTTTCTCAACGTGCATGGGCCTACAATCGAAGCAAAATTCAAACGGAAATATTATTTAGCAGCATTTCTCCATCATCATGATCATGGTATTTTAATATATATATATATATAATATAGTTGCTCATGCATGTGCTGGCCGCGTATAAATCCAAAATTGGATGCTCTTTAAAATATCTAAGCCCTTGAGGGTTGAAAATTATATCCCTCTTAGCCAACTAAATAATTCGGACGATTTCAGTTTCACTGTGTAGTCATTTGTCGCCAAGAAGATTGCAATCTTAGTGATGACGTTATTATGGATGAAAAAAATATTTAATTGACAATAACAGACCGTAGCGTTTCTCACGAGAAGTTTTCACATACCTCTCAATTAGGAGTAGTAATGTGTAATAGGACTCGTTAACTTAATATGAATACGACACAATAAAAATGAATTAGGATTTAGTCTTAACGGATTCGAGTTAAATAGTTGATCCATTAGAACACGATTACTTAACGAAATGATAACAGGTCAACCCGTTATGACCCGTTAAAGTTACAATTATACTTTTATACCTAAAAATAAAATTATTAGAATTTTAATTTCGATATTTTTATTGTTTAGATTATAATTTTAGACTTGTAGTTAGTTTATATTTTTTATAGATATTGCAATTTTAACATTTATATAAAATTATACTAAATTTACTTAGATCAAATGGGTTAATTTCATGTATGTTTAGCCTATTTACATAAACGGGTCAAAACAGATTGACACAACATGATCCGTTATGTTAATAGATCGTGTTAGAGTTTGAAATTTTGAGCTTAATGGGTCGGATTAGGGTTGACTCATATAATACAATATACATGTCTTGACACGACACTAATACGATCCGTTAACACAATTTGACACGCCTACCCTAATATTCTCAGCTTCCAATAGTTCACAAATAATGTTCTCTTCCAAGGCACATGGAGGTGTTGCCCGGGACTTGGACGGGATGATAGCGCTCTCGGTCCGATTCCGTAGTCCTTTGTATTGGCGAGGATGCTTGGCTATGTATGCGGAGGGCACGGAATTGGACATCACTCTTTGTGCATCACTTGCAGGGTCGTTACCCGTGGTGTGACGAAGGGAGCCAGAGTAATTGGATGGTCCCTAAGGGAAGCCATGGTGCATACGGTTTAAATTGGAATTAATGGATTTATTCTTAGATTTTAGTTGTGTCAAATGGTGATTTTTGACGTACGTGGAAAATTTGTGATTTTCAAAAACTGTTGTTTTTCTCGGATTTTGCACTTTGGTCATTATGTGCATGCATAGCGTTAGTTGTTTTAATATATTTATGTCTTAGAGCATTTTGAGTTTTACTTACCTGTGGTACCATTTAATGGTACTGCAAATTTTATAGATGTTGATACAGATGCCAAGCCTGAGGGTTTGGCTCCGCTGGAGGAGTGATCTAGGATCACTCGTGTTATGTTCTTTTCAGCTCTTATATTATTTTGGGATATTTGGTTTATACTTTTAAATGCTTTGTATTTGTTTATTTGTATTAAATAAATTCTGGTACTAGTTGACTTATTTATTATCCGCTATTTATTTTTACTATACACTGTTGCTTATACACATACTTAATACTTGTCGTTGGGATGTGTGACTCTTGTTGTCATCATCCTGATGTCACAATTCTTGAGATTTTTATACGTGGGAGTCGGGGCATCACAATCGTTGGTGAAATAACACATTCTACATCCATTTTTGTTAGGAGCGTTGTACTCCTATTATCTATGACGTGGTATAAGAGTTTGATGATAATCTCGTTTGACATGTTTATTCCGAGTACTACTAGTAACAGAAACCTACAACATGATGAAGAATCTCAGAATGTAAACATAGTATGCCTTTACTCAATTAAACTGTGAACCCATATAATGCTCCCCACCCCACGGATCATGTAATCATCAACTTTTTATTGATAGGACGTGCATGGCTCCTACAAATTATTTGCATCAAATTAGTATTTGAGCCATAAATCAGCGGAAATGAACATACATGCCACAACAACTAAGGCTATTTATTACCTTTTTGCGTTCTCTCTTAACATTATCAAGAGAAAGACATCGGCTTTACTTTTTGGAGTTAAAACCTAAATTTTAATTAATTTGTTTCCAATTTCTTGTTTTATAATTACAGAATTGGGGTAATTGTTGAGATTCCTCTCCCCCTCCCCCCTATAATCACTATAACAAAAACGACTTTTTTCGATCAATTTATCTCAACTAAAAGACTATTCACAATTAAAATTGATTACAAATAGTCTTTTGATCGCGATATATTGGTCGAAAAAGACCTTTTTTATTATAGTGAATCTTTGATATTTTGAACATATCATCGTCAATTGCCAAAAAAAAAAAAGGGAAGAAAAGTTGAATTTGAGGGACCTTTCTTTTAATTCATAGATCCCTGAGTAATCCATTGATCACTCTCATTGACATTCCGATAGTAACATTTAACGTTCCATTGGATTGCAAACATCAACGCGATTATTACTGCATAAAAATATATAAATTAAAACGTAAAGATAAGCTCACATATATTATCATTCAAATTGAAATCAATTTTGTAGCTTTGTGTTCAAAAACCATTGACCAAGTCTTTCTCCTGGCTTTTTTTGGCATTGGCTAGGCCCGTTTGGATAGTAAGATGAGATGCGATGACATATATAGTTTTAGATATAAGTTGAACAAAAAATTATTAGAATATTATTTTTTAATATTATTATTGTTTTGAGATTTGAAAAAGTTGAATTATTTATTATATTTTAAGTGAGAATTTAAGAAAGTTATAATAATGAGATGAGATAATTGTTTCTCTACCTAATCAAGCCCTAAGTCTCCGAATCACTACTCATGGATGGTTATATTGTTTTAGTCTAAGTTAGCCTAATATATAGATATTAATAATTGACTAGTGCTACAATTTTATAGGTATTGAGTAGTAGCCCTATTTTATCTGTGTTTTCTTTTTTAATTTAAATTTTCAAGATTTCGAATTTTAAAATTTTCATAATTTGTAGTAGTTGAGACATCTGCGCGTACTGTTATGCCAATAAAATCATAAGTACTATAGATAACATTTTCCTTAAAAATAATTATAGATAAGTACCTAGTACTTCTGCTCATGTTCTTCTTGGTTAAGTATCTTGCCGACCGGTTATTGGAAGCGTTAAAATCAAAATTTTGAATTTCATACCATACCGGTTGGTACGGTAGAAATATATATATCGTTTATGTGGCGTAACCGGTACTGAGAAGGGTACTATAGTTTTGTACCGATCAGAATTTTGATCGTGCTGGCCTATATTTCGACCCATACAAGCCTATATTTCGACTTTTACTTTTTCTTTTCTTTTTCATTTTTTCAAACTGCAATTTCATTTTTTGACCTTTCAATTCATACCAAATTATTTATAATTTATATATATTTATATATAATTTATTTATATATAGACTATTATTTTAGAATATAATTTATATATACAATTTATTCATATATAAATTATTTCGAGACGGTATTAATGTTGAAATATCTCGTTTTAATGTCTCGACCGAAACGGTTAGGTACGATATTCAAAACATTGGACTTAAAACACATATGAACAAATTAAGAGATCGATGCACATATTTCAACTGGAAAATAGACCTCTAATTTAATTAATTAAGTCANATCTCGACCGAAACGGTTAGCGGTACGATATTCAAAACATTGGACTTAAAACACATATGAACAAATTAAGAGATCGATGCACATATTTCAACTGGAAAATAGACCTCTAATTTAATTAATTAAGTCAATAAACGTTAATTCCTCCCCAGTTACGATCTGTCCAGATATTACATACCCACCGATATTAATTAGAGATAGAATTATATATTAATAGATCTAGTAGTACCGTCTATTATTCTCTCTTTGTTTTTTCTTCTGAGAATAGAATTAGAAGTACTCCTCATGTATATTTGTTAGTTGACCTCCTAGAACATTGACCCTTACCCAGATGTTACGTTCTTTTTTTTCTTTTTTTTTCTCTTTTTTTTTAATTAATTCTTCTTTCGCTATTTCAAAAGTTTAAGCAAGCTTGCATAGCCGGCCAGATCATCGGACAGACCATCCATGCATGCATTGCTGTCACAATTTAAGAATGTTGTATATGTCGTTATTAATATATAATTAGTTAAGTCATTTGCCTTGTTGGACCCGTTGATGATATAGTGTATATATATATGCACAAACTTCTTGGGTCCCACTGGTACTTAAGTGATCATAAATATATAACTTCTTTTATGAGCCAAAAGGCTGGTAGGAGGAGGTCGACTTTCAACTTTCATCTCAATTTATTTCATCTTAATTCATTATTCAAAACTCTCCGTAGTGAGTTGAGTCGGCCGTAGTTTAGACTCTAACCTCACTAAGAAATTAAATTCAATGAATTCTTAAGCAGTCACTACAAAAAAAATGGGCTTTTGTGACTATTTAATTGCGGTGAAAAGATTATTTGAGACCAATTTTAATTGTAAATAGTCATTTCGTTAAAATTAACTGATTACAAATAAACAATTTTCTTATAGTGAATTAGGCTAATACTAATAGTCTGAAGTAAATCAAGAATCATTATGCCGATCGCCTCCTTTGGTGCGAAACCATAAATTAATTAAATTGGTGTTAACCATATATATAAATATATATATTTATATAGTACTTGCTATGAGCTAGCAACTAGCTGGGTGACTTATAAGCTAGGTTTGTTAATTTACACAAACCTCTTATGATCTTATGATATCATCTCATCTCATCTCATCTCAATTATTATAATTTTTTTAAATTTCTATATAAAAATATAATAAACAATTTAATTTTTTTAAATCTCAAAATAAAAATAATACTAAAATATATATTCTAATAATATTTTATTTAATTACTATTCAAAACATATCTTCTCATCTCATCTGAACTGTCTATCCAAACGGAGCTAATCTCTCTAATTAAGCTGCCCAGCATATCTCTCTAATTAAGCTGCCCAGCATAGTATCATCCTGTTCATATTTATGCCATGTTATGATCATTCATAGAACATTGATGATCATCAACTGATAGCAATTATTTTTTTGCAATAACTGACCATGATATAAATTAGGTGGTCCAGTTTTCCTCGTTTCTAGACTATAAAACTAAATCAAGGAGAATGAGACCAGGGCACATAAAGGTCATTCATTACCCTAAGACATTGTTTGTTTTGATGAATTGAAATAATAGTTCAAAATTGAATAAAATATTATTAAAAAATATTTTTTATATTATTATTATTTTAGAATTTCAAAAAATTGAATTGCTTATTTTATTTTATATGAAAATTTAGAAAAGTTGTAATAATTAGATTAAATGAAATGAGAAATGTTGTAAAAACAAATGAGACAAAATTACATACTTGTGCTATAAATATATATATATATATTTATTTGGTCAATGATCTTGCCTGGAATTCCAATTTTTTGAGTCCAAAATGGTGGGTTTGCCGGCCTGTGACCGTATGATCCCAAAATTTGAACAAGCTAGCTAGCCAATGTAGCCATGATCAGCTACGTTCCATGGTTTAAGATCAATGAACCTCAAATGGGATTTTGGAATTGACCCGGAAATTATTAGTCCTTCTTCTGGAATGGAATCACGACTGCTACTTCCCCTTTTGATGATCTGTTCATATGTTTGAATTCATTTTGTGTAATTTAGCACTTGGATTCAAGTCTTCTTTGTGCCCTCCCACCCCCTCAAGAAGGGGCACCGAGTATGATGACCTTGTTTCCTTCATGCTATGATAACTTTTTCCACATGAATATTGCCTCGTACTTCACGGGGTACCATCCAACTTGATTGACTTTTGAGTGCTTGTTATTTTAGCTTCTGGGCAGGCGCAAGAAGACATGATTTTCCCAGAAACAAATGTCTTTGGTGGGTCTAACTTTCCATTCGAGTTTGGTTTACGTCCTATTAAAATTTTACTGTATACATCACGTTGGAAAAAACGAATGGACAAATTAATTGCTTTAAGTGACTTTTGCATCAATCTTCTAATTTCATTCATTCACTTTTGAACAGAATACCTTTTAAATAAGATGCAACTTTTGATCTCAGCTAACCATAAACCCTAAAATGTTATCTGTATAAACTGAAGAAACTGTTTGGATGAGTAAAATTAATCCAGGCAACATCACAATTAACCGTTAGTTCTAGAACAATTTTCACTTTCAAAGGAAGTCATTAAAGACTAGGTAGATTAAATGGAAGTCATTGGTTTGTGGCAGTACTCATCCAATTATATCTATTGTCTATCTGATCACTACATGAAGGTCGCAAGACCGCAATCCCAAATCTTCATGGTCCAACTGACGACTACTCCACCTTCTATCACATTTCCACAATTCTATAAATTTCCAAGAAGGCTCGAGAGGTATGCTAACATATATACCTCGTTATACTAGTTGATCCTAGGAGTTTAAAGCTTTGCTTGGATGTTGAACTGAATTGAGTTGAAATGATAAAATATTGTTAGAATATTATTTTTTAATATTATTATTATTATTTAAAAATTTAAAAAAGTTGAATTTTTTATTATATTTTGTGTTAAAATTTGAAAAAATTGTAATAATAAATTGAGATGAGTTTAACAACCAAATGAAGCCTTAGTTTCTGGCAAGAGTTATATTTAATTATTTATATTTTATCTTAATTAACACTCATCTCACGTGTGGCTCAAAGGATTAAAACTCAGATAAATTTAAGTAGATAAATAATTGTAGAAGTCTAGGCCGGTATATAAAGAATGACTCATTAGAAAAAACTCATTTTTTTTTTCAAATTATCTGCATTATTGAATTTGAATATTGTGAGCCTGTATCTAGCATTACTCATAAATACTTAAAACACTGGCTTGAATATGTTTTATATATAAATGACACACTTCTCACACCATTCATATCACATTATTTGATATATAAATAAAATTTTAAAATTAAAATCTTACAAGTAGAAGCACCGACTTATAAGTAGAAGCACTCATCGAAATAACTTTTACCATATAGTGCTTATGAATTGTGGAAGGAATGACATTAATATGGTCAAATATGTGTAGAAGGTGCTCGAGTAATTTTTTAAAAGCGCCGTCAATCAGGCTCGAAATAAGTTAGAAAACAGAATGATAATTAATCATCATTCTATGGATGAACCTTTTGACCATATATGGTCACCAATCATCATATTCTATGTGTGTGTGATGACCAAAACTCCAGTCTACCAACGAGAAGCACAGAAATTAAGAACCAATTAATCAACGAAGATGGGTGGAAATACAACTGCGAATTACAAGTCTTTCTTCTCAAATTATTTGGAAAAGATGATGAAACGTATGAATTGGAAAAAAACAACACACTGAGGTTGATCTGTTGGCCATTATGTTGTCTGAAAGTGGAGATAAACCTAATACTAGTTGTGACGACTGTTGAAGGTTTGAAGCCTCGGATTTTGATGATCACCATTACATCATCATTTAATGATCACCATTACATCATCATTGTGGGTCCCACATTTTTCACATTTTTTTTTCCTTATATTCTTTTAAAAATTATTTGTTCAAATTTAGGGTTTGTCAGCCATGCGCATATTCTTGAAAAAAAAAAAAAAAAAAAANTTATTCAATTTATTTAAAACAATTTCATTTCATCTCACCATTCAAACGATCCTTAAGAGAAAAAGAGCACATACTCGACCATCCCCATATGCACTGACGAACTAAAATCAATGAAAATCAATTGATCCGTCTTTTCAACACCATCATTAGGGAAGCTAAAGCCTACGGCCTGGTTTGGAAAGTAAAAGTTTCGCATATCATATTTATCTCAATATCTAAATACTATAAATATAAACATTTTTTAATTTTAAATATTCAACTTTTTATCTAATCACTATCTAATCATTACAATTTTTTCAAACTTCTAAACAAAATATAAAAAACAATGCATTTTTTTTAATCCCAAAATAAAAATAATATTAAAAAATTATATTCTAACAATATTTTAAATTTCTAATAATTTTTATTCAATTTTTTTCTCCTTTTTCAAAATCCCATAAAACATTTAAATTCAAACAATTTTACTACTATTCACAAACTATTTCACTACTATTTATAGATTATCTCATCTCATTTCGCTATCTAAAAGAGGCGTAAAGCTACTCCCATTTTCATCTTACTAAATAAAATGTTTAACACTTTTCATAATACTTGGATCATCCTTTATTTAAAAAAAAAAAAATTCAAAAGTTGATGAATAATGACATCTCATCATAACCGGATAAGAGTAGAATGATGTGTAGTTTGTCTAATTTTCCTATACTTTTTTTTTTTTGAGGGAAACAGACTCGTTTTATTAAAGATTCGAAGTTACAAATGTGATTTATCAATATAGAATAATCCAGACTATAAGTCAAACTACGCCTAAGCTCTGGAGCTTCCCCACACACAAAACACTTTGTGGTGGACATTGTCTTAACTTCACTAGAAACTCTCTCCTATCAGAGAAAGCGTTCTGTAAAACAGAACTTGAAAAGCCCCTCTATCCTCCCAGGGAGGAAGAGTATGGGATACGGCTATGGATACTAAATCCAATCGTCTATTTCTATATTATCTAAAACTTAAAATTTACATAACAACTACAAAAGCTATAAACAACTACTAACTATCAACTAAACTATAGAACCACAAACACTGGTGTATCCCCGGACGTCACGCCCATCGCGAACGACTCCAAAAATAAATTATAAGGCCAATGTCTTTACATATATAATCGTTAACTAATAAAAAAAGTGCAACATACTACTTACTGAAATAAGATGATGTGAATCCAATAATAACCTTAGAATAGAATAACTCTTTTTGTCATTTGTAGAGAAAATATATCACAACAATTTCTAAATGAAGTTACTAAATTCAACATGAAAACCCAAGCCAACATGCAAACAGAATGGGTCTGTCTTGTCTTTGCCAAAAGGGCCTCTAGTGGCCCCTAGAACTAGAAGAAGAATTCCAAGCTTAGCCCAAGGGGAGAGAGTCTCATGTTAACCGCTCATTCATGGGGGGAACCTGTTGCCGCCTTTTCTCTTCGATTCAAACGTTCAAAATCTACCTTTCCTTCACGTGAAAGACCCCTTTCTTCGATCTACACTCTCGCTGTTCCAGGCGTTTCAAATTTTTTAGACTTTCTTTATCACAAATCACCTTCTAACTCCTTTCAATGGATCACAATTCGACCCCATTTCCAGGTACTTGAGTTTGTTTTTTCTTTAATTTTTTGGGTTTTGGTTAGTAATCACTCATGTTTACTCGCTAACGCAGGCAAATCTCATCCTCTAAAACCGAAAACTAGCAGGAAAAGTTCTGTAGTTCCAAAGACTGTTGCCAATGCACTTCCAATTTCCAGGTAATCGACTAATACGACGTTGTTGTTCTTTTTTTTTTTCCCCTGTTTTTTGGGTTTCTTTTTTACCAAAGTTTCTGATGCTCTGTTTCTAGTACGAGGAGGATGTTTGGAACGGTCCGCAATGGAAACTTATCGGCAAAAACTGCAACCCAAAAACCTATTATCAAACCCTCAAGTGGCTACGCTGAAAAGACACCTAAATCGACCCAAAACAGTCCGAAACCTATGCGTTCTGCCGCGGTGGAGAAGAAGTCCCCTGCCATTATCAAACCCTCAAGTGAATTCGCTGAAAAGCAACCTGAATCGACCCAAACCACTACGCAACCCGCGGAAACTGCCGCGGTGGAGAAGAAGTCCCCTGCCACTATCAAACCCTCCACTGGTTTCGGTGAAAAGCAACGTAAATCGATCCAAGACTCTACGCAACCTGCGGATACTGCCTCGGTGGATAAGAAGTCCCCTGCCATTGTCAAAACCTCGAGTGGTTTGGCTGAAAAGCAACCTAAATCGACCCAAAACACTCCGCAACCTGCGGACACTGCCGCGGTGGAGAAGAAGTCTCCTGCCGTTAACAAAACCTCAAGTGGTTTCGCTGAAAAGCAACCTAAATCGACCCAAAACACTCCGGAACCTGCAGAAACTGCCGCGGTGAAGAAGTCCCCTGCCATTATCAAATCCTCAAGTGGTTTCGTTGAAAAGCAACCTAAATCGACCCAAAACAGTCCGCAACTGGCGGGCACTGCCGCAGTGGAGAAGAAATCGTCTGCCATTATCAAAACCCCAAGTGGTTTCGCTGAAAAACAACCTAATTCGACCCAAAACACTCCGCAACCTGCGGAAACTGCCGCGGTGGAGAAGAAATCTCCGGAAAAGGCAAGACCCAGATCGAAGAAGAAGATCGTTTCCTTTCTGGACCACGTTGAAGAAAAAGCCGCAATCACTGTGGAGGCAGAAAACGCTGTTGCGCCCCGGACTCCGGTGGCGTCGGCTTCTTTAACTAGGCCAAAAATCCAAGGCACGCCTTACCACAGTGCTGAGAATTGCAGCAAGTGCCGATTCGATAGGCTGGAGACTTCGTCCTACTGGCTTAATCAGATCAAGTTGTCGGAGTCCGTCGGGAAGCATTTCGTGTCGGCTGCTTTCTTTCGCCTTGCCTTTGAATCCAAAGCCGAGGTTTGCTTGTTTCTAATAAAAAGTCGTGTTTATCTTCCCAAAGTTTATCCCTTTAGTCTTCTAATTCAATAGGGTTGATTGCAATCATTGTTTAATTTATTTGTTTGGCAAGAAAGAAACTTCAATATTTCTAGCAGTTAATTTTATTGGGTGTTGATGGTCTTAGCCTTTGAGGAACCTCCGTGTTGAGCTGAAGAGGTATTTGGCACGCCATGGGTGCCTATCTGAGCAGACAGAGTGGAGAGTAGTTTCTGATAGCTATGGATTATCCAAGCATGGAAGCAACAAAGGAGGGGTGGATTCGGGTATGGAACAATACGGGATGTCCGGCACTGCCGAGACAAATGGTGATCAAGGTGACATGCAGGGACAGACAGATAAAGGAACATCTTCTTGAAGAGCCTCGTCCATACCAGGACAAACTAAAGTCTGTCAATATCTGTGAAACATGTTCAATCGACCTGTGTCACTTTGGTTTCATATTGTACCAAATGCTCACCACTCATCTAGACTCTTCATTAGACCTTAATTTCTGTTGAATTGATGAGAAATATTGTATAGTGTATTGGGACAATACAGAGTTCAAAAGCTTAAGCTAATAGCTAGGTCTGGGTCCAATTGTGTTGTTTTATAAACTTATGAACACTTGCAATTGACTCCTTCATTTGCATGCGTGCATATCTTTTGTGTCTGTCTGTATGCATACTTACATGTCGCGAAGGGAAACATTTTGCAGCAGCCAATCTGGTAGGACAACTACATTATTTTCATGGCTAATTCTTGGGTTGTCATTGCTTGACAAGAGTGGCCAAGAATCTGAGATAGTGAAACAAATGCAATGGTGAGTAAAAAGAATGGACAGGACTGGAGATGTGAACACTAATGTTGGGTTGAATATTAACCTTATAAATCTTTATAGAAACTCAGCTCGGCTCAACTCATGTTGATATTAAGCGGGTCGAGTTTGTAGACAAAGATATTCGAATTCTATTTGAGTTGGAATATGTTAATCAAACTCGAGTATTCTTATTCGAATTCTGCTCAACTTAATTCAAGTATTGGCTATATAACTGCTAAAGGTAAACTTTAATTAGAAACTAAACCAAATGTTGTTCTTCATGAAAACCCAGTCCAGATTTCTTGATTCATGTGGGGCATCATAGTCTATTGGTCCCAATGTGCCACCGATGTTTGTGTAATGTCGACAACATGCGATGGGGCCAATCACTGGGGCTGGTAACCCAAATCTTGTTAAGATCTTACTAAATTGCTTGCCCATATAGGACAAAATTATGTATACAGAAATCAGGTTCAATCACTGGGGCACAATCAGACACCTAATCAACTTAACAAAAAAAAAAAAACTCATTCTTAGGATTGCAAATAAATAAGATTACTCGAGAAGTCTTTCCTAATTGATGGATAAACTTGAAATTGGCTTAATTCGTTTATCTAATGAGCCGTTATGTAACTTATATGAAACTCGACTTGAATGACTTCCTATTTATTATTTTTCACTTTACAACATGAATATTTGGAGTAATTGAGAAAATAAGAAGAAATCATATTCCTAATACTATATGCATTAAAATCCTTATGATTATAACTATATATATACTAGGAAACGGCCCCCAGTGCGTTAGTCCCGGGGTACACCTGACATAATAATTTAAATAAAAAAAAAAGAAAAGAAAAAGTCAGTAGTTTATTTATCTGTGAAAGAAAATACAATGTTAAAGAAAGATTAAAAATCAAGATTAAAAAAAAATCTAAACTTTAGAAAAGTATGGGTATTAGCCTACATCCATATTGGATTATCTATTTACTCTCTATATAATAAAATATTATTAATTTAATATTAAGGGCCTTTTGATAAAACATGACCTAACGAAAAAATAAGAAAAGTTAATGACAAAATAAAAACGTTACTATTCATAGTTAGATAGCCACTTATTATAATAGAGTAAATATAAACTATCTAAATTAAAATATGGTTAAATACAAAGTTTTATTGTAAAAAAAAAAAAAAAAAAAAAGTACAAAACTTGTCTCAAAATCAATTTTCTCCGAGTCTTTTTAATTGGCGGAGGATGGGGGCCGTGGGGCAGCCTCCTTTGGGCTAGAGAAAGACTAAAGTTGGACATCACAGCCCACCTCCACGGTGGTCTGGATTAGGTCACCACAAGGTGGCTCAACATAAAGCCCAAGGGAGGGTTTTCTTTGAGAAAAAAAAAATCCTTAGTTTTCAATTTTTTTAGAAAAATATTATCTTTATGTATTTTTATTTTTATTTTGAAGTAACATGTATCTAACAATTTACTAAAAACTTCTGATGAAGGGACCAACATTATCTTTATTTAAAACCACATGAACTAAGAGTACTAGAATTGGACTAGCTAAGCCAAAACACATATTTTATTTCAAAATATTTTATCTCCAATTATTAATTAACATTGTCAATAATAATATTAATTAACTGATTTTGTGCACGGTTATTAATATTGCTATCTCTAACTATTAATCAACACATAGTTAGTGTAATTGTAAAATATGAAAAGAAAATTTTAAAAATATTATTATTCAAAAATAATATTATATTAATATTTTGATTAATATATGGATAATCCTATTTATGATTATATGTTGAATGACTTTGGCTTTAGGAAAAACATATAGTTTTAGAAAAATTTTGACTTTGGCTTTGGCTAACCTAGAAATTTAATCTTGAGACCAACTATATATACGGACAGCTTTTGTATTTAACCTTAAAACATATTTACAAAACTCCAAAGATGGTTTGTCAAAATTTATGGATAAAATTAAAACATATAATATAAGTAATTTACTTTATCAAAATTAAGAAGTTCTTGAACAAGTTAGCAGAAAAACAAGTCATGAACAGTATATAAACATTAAATATAGCTTTAGGATGAATTTAACGTGACTTGTGTTGCTTATAAATTAAATAAAGAGAAATGTTTAATCATAAATAGATTTCATAAAAATAATTTAGCAAACTGACGTAACTTGATATAGTATATATATCAGATTTTAAAGTTAGTTTTGTCATAAATAGATCTAATATATCACATAAATCATACACCAATTTATAAATTTACTTTTATAACATCTTTTGTAAATATAGCAATTATGTTGCAACTTATTACTTATTAGATTTGGATTTTTCACTGCTCGTTGACACTGCTCTATGCTGCACATCCCTTATACATAAAGCGCGCCAGGGCCATTTTGACACAATCCAAGGTGAACTCTGGAACCTATGCCGAGAAAATCAATAGGCTTGTGAGTAGCCTTTGGAGTTGAGGTTTATTACTCATCATTCCTACACATTATATTTATTTTTTAATTTTTAATTTTATTTTTTTTAAACTAATTTAATTCTTCTACTCATCATTCATACATGACCACACAAATTTGATAAGAGAAAAAAATAAAAATAAAAATGGTATGTAGCACATGGGTAGATGATGAATATAATTTTGCTTTTCCTAAATCCATTTAATGTCGCAACTTACCCAATGGTTTTCCTACCTCATCACACTATTATGTTTGCGATAGTGATAAGAATTGTTGGTGTATGTTGTCAATGAGAAATTTTTGTTCTTTATAACGTTCTGATGAGATTTCAATTATATCATTAACTAGTTCTTTTGAAGTATAGGTCACGTGGCTTGAACCTTTCATTGAGACGTTACAAATAGTATCAGAGCATATCTCAATTAGAAATATGAGACTTAAACCGTGTCACATACGACGGACTGGCCTGAAGAAGACGTCGAGAATATAAGGCTGTAGTCCCTTTAAGTACTTAAACCACTATAAAAATTGAATTTTCTCAAGTGAAAAATGTATAAACCAAAGTCTCTATAAAACCATAACTAATTGCCAAGAAAATGTTGGAGCCCTCCTTGCAATGTGCTGCCTACCTCCCCTACCACAAATTCATAGAACATATACAAGAAAAAAAAAAAAAAGCAAAAGCAAACCCCCATTTCAAACATAGCATTGTTCTTAAAACTGATCATGGATCGTCGCCTTGTGCAAAATTACCAGCTGCTCGATGAATTGTGGTACTTTAGTTGTGGAAACAAACATGTTAGAAAGTTTAAACCTATCTAGACACAAGACAAAGACAAAAGCTTTTTTCGCTTGACACGACGTTAATTGAAGGGAAGGGCCACTTTTTCGATCGAGACCAGGGCTGGTCTAGAATAAATCGGATACTACCAATTCATGAATAGAACTATATATAATATAATGCATGCATGCTCGACACAACAAGGAGCCCACTTCCCCAAAATTATCAAAAACATGTCGACCCGGCAAGTAATGCGATCGATCGAAGATCATCAGTTTGAGGTTAGACATGCGTCCAAAGTTGACAAAAACCGAACTCATGCATGCGCGTACTACATGACCTTGTTGGCCAAAAGGCAGGAAATAAGGAAAGAAAAATGAGCATACGCGGACAAATTATAATTACTATTGTTTATTTTTGGCTTTGAGTTATATATAGTTATCATGATCTTCTGTTATGTGCTGAGCTAGCAATTTTGAATAGATGATACCCATTTCGCTTCATGAAATAAATAATGTTTATTTAGTTAAAAAGTGTGAACCAGATCAGTACTATATATGTCCTTTCACAGCTTACTATTTAATTTGTTTGTACATTTTTACAATTAATGTGATAACCAACCGCATGGCCCATGCGTTGCTTTGATTGATTGTGCCTGTGATCATATTTATGGCTTGCTCAGTTAATAAAATATTCTATGAACCACAAATATTAATGGGATGGGAAAATTTACGTGGTTCATACTGACTTAGATTTAAAGGTCTAGAGTGTAAATCTATTATAAAATAAAATTTGATAGGTCGCAATATGTGACACTATTCGTAAACCTAAAAGTAATAAGTTTGAGTTTGAGATAAATGAGTTCAGGCAAAAACGTATTAATCCGTTAAGATACTATATATTAATAAATAGGTTAACCTACTTACTCTAAAATCAACTCGCATGTAATAACTCATTTAAATTTTATTTCAAAATTACAATGTTATTATTGTTTGGTTGTAATATTAGTATTTCTTAATATGCTTATGTTTTTATTTTTATATTATAATTTTGGATTTATGCTCATATTTATTTTTTGTTGGGCTTGTAATATTGATTTTATTATAGATTAAAATCTGATAAATATTGATACATTTTATTAGTAGATAGTGTTATTGTTTTTTTATAGATATTGTGGCTACTAATAAATGTAGATTTTTAACTTTTATATTAAATTATGTTAATGAAGTTGAATGAATTATGCGAGTCAGTTCAACCCATTTACATAAAATGGATTGAAATAGGTCATGTCGTATTGACCCATTTCTAATTAGTTTTAAACAGGTCATGTCGTATTACCCATTATTCAAATAGATCTTGTTAGGGCTTGAAGATATGACCTGTTTATTAACTTAACGAGTTTTATTTGAATTGACCAATATAGTCGAATCATGTCCATGACTTAACATGACACGAATACGAATTGCTACCTGTAACCGCATCCCCTCGCCTAAGCTATCTATTACAATGGCATCTAGGGAGAAGAATGACTAAGAAAGTGATGAAGCCCCAAAGTCTTGATCTCCGTGTTGTCTCTCTCCCTTTGGTCTCTTTTCCATCATTCTATTACAAGTTGTTCGCCTATTTTTTGTTACTGTAGGGCTCATTCATCTAACTTTATCCCTAACAAATCTAATTACTTTTAGTATACATGAGCGATCAAACTTCATATTAATTTCAAACTAAATGAATAGTATCTATTAATTCAAGTGAAATGGAAAGGATTTTTGTTGAGAAACTCACGAGAACTTGGAACGACGTGATAAGTCTTATTATAAAGGTAAAGCCTCTTGGAATTTGGTTCAAGTGGCTTATGCCAATATGTTTCCTCCTGATCTGCACAAAACAAAATGTCACTTCATTAATCCCGCACCAAGCCATTGTTTTAGAGGATAGAGATATCAATACGACCCCATCCCATTGCCAGACCATTAGACTTAATTTGTCATATAGCCTAAAAGATGTGGGTGGTCTAATGGCCGTCGTATTCCCAAAACGACACAGTCACATGCAAGGGTCGGGTCACAGATTTCCTTTGTGTCTGGTCACTCAGGACAACCATGTTTTGGATAGCAAAAGGGGCGCATGCGCGCACACAGAATCCTTGCGATTTGGAGATTAATTTAGTCGACAATATTGGTACAATGGAAGGGAAACAATAGAAAGTTCTGGGCATAACATCGATGGAAATTGGTTTCGTATGATGCTGAAAACCAAACCCAACATAACTCAGCTTTCCCTTTCAATATTCGGCCAAATCGACCCCTCCAAACCAGACACCAAACTCGATATAATTAAGGATAATTAAAGGAAACAGTAGTTGGGACTCATAATTCTGATTCATTAGTCTTATCTTATCTAATTTTATGACTTTTATTTTTACTCGAAATTGTCATTACTTATGATGTCATTAATTGGCTCAAATTTCACAATGTCCTAAACAACATTATATCGATCATGTCTTCTATGGAAGCATAGTTTTGAGTTCAAACTTGCGGTTTCAAGAGGAACTTTATTGTTGTGTTTCTAAGAATTAATTAATGTGCATTATTACGAACTTGGATAAAGTTTTTTGTTATTTACCGATGCAATTAATGTGTAAATTCGTCACTTATTATGAAATTCATTACAATTATAATATATATATATATTTTAGAGTACCAAGTCTGATATGATTTTTTTTTTTCTTCTTTCTCTTCTTCTTGCGGAGTACAAATTTCGAGCAAGAACTATAATTTTTGAGGTGTTTTATATAGAAATAGAAGTGCTACATAGACAAAGAAATTATCTAAAAATAAATTCATAAAATGACGTAGTTTTATGTAATTTATTATATCTACTTTACGGTAAAAGTAATTTTACAATTTAACGTAACATGTTAAGTCATAACGTCACTTTGTGAGTTTTGTTTATTATATAATCTTTTTGTGACTAAAGTATTTTTATACAGAGATAATGGAAAATGTCAAATAAGGGCGAGAAATGGATGGGGGGGGGGGGGGGGGCGCAGGGGGGG
>QEOT01004333.1:407051-419332 GCA_003123785.1 Pterocarya stenoptera
GGGATGGTCCCTCTTAGCTTAATCCTTTTCTTATCACAATAAGTACTTAGCCGTTGATGAAAGCTCTACAAAAATATCTTAGCCCTAGACCACAAGATCTTTTTATCCATTATAATGTTTCTGAGTTCAGTATTATCCTTAAGAAAAAGAATTTAATGATGAATGTGTGACCCTTAGCTTTTTTTTCTTCTTTATTTATCTGTGTTGTCAAATATTAAACTTTGCTAAAAGCACCTACCTAGTTATGCTTGTTTGATGCTCCAATTGCCAGTTTGTAATCATGGGGATACCATTTGTCCCCTAAAACAGGCCCACCGGCTCTATTTTGGGAATTTACACACTTTTCTGGACTCCTTTTTTGAGGCACATAAGCCGAAGTAAACTAGCCTTTTAAGATACACAAATAAATTTTAGTGTTTTTTATTTTTAAAAATGTTTAATACTAGTAAACTATTATATATACTATTATATATACTATCATGAATCAACAAACTAAGGGTCATGTGGGATGAATGGAACTTTTCAATTCTGTTTTTATAGAGTACTTTCTCTTTTAAGAGAGAGTTGTTGAGAAGTTTATACAATATTCGCCACATTATGTGCGGGGATGCCTTAGAGCAGTTGCGTAGTTTGACTTATAATCTAAATTTTTCTGTACTGATAAGTCACAGTTATAACTTCTGTTATTGAATGAAACGAAATCTATTTCAAAAAAAAAAAAAAAGTATCATGTGGGATTAGAGTCTAAGTTATGACTCAAACCCGTCTTGAGGGAGTGTCTTCAGGTCCCGTCTTCTAAAACCCTCCTATCTGATTCCCAACAGATAGGGTGCTATTATGATCACATGCTCAAATAGGAAAATTTTATTCTTTTTATTGAGGAAGAAAATAAGGTGATAAAGAAAACTAGTATAGAGAATATTATCTCTAACAACTTTGGACAATTAGTGTATGCCAACCACCAGTACTGGTTGCATGCATGCCTAGTAGGGTCGACATCGTATAAAGACTTGGGCTTGGGGGAGACAATGACACATGAGAAAGGGTACGATGAATGCGGGTGATTAGATCAAACTAAAGAAAGGAAAGGAAAGGGAAGGAAAGCTATCTAAAACAAACAACAAAAAACACAAAGCACCAGACAGACATCATGTGTGCTTCACAGAATTGATTAAAGTTGGATTCACACTAACATTACATACCGAATAGTGTTTGTCAAGAATTGATCAATGCATGAGATCGCAGCAGCTTCTTGCACAAAGTAAAATGCATGGCTCCTTTCCTTTTTCTCTCTCTGCATCTATCTTTCTAAGAAAGAGTACACTTGTATTGGCCTTTTAATAAAGTGGCTCCAATTATATATAAATAGAGAAAAATAATATTTGCAATTGTAGAGTGCTGTGTAAATCAGCATATTCCCTCACTAAATGATAGACGTAACTTTTTTTAAAAGAAGTGCGTGCTGACTTGCACACCCTCACTACAAGAAAAATGTGCATTCATAATGAGTTATCTGTGACGAAAATAGACTTCTTTTTACGAGAAATAATCATTTTTACATGAAATAACTGATAACAAATAAGTATTTTTTTTTAATAATAAGCTTAAAACTCTATCTAAGAGCACTCTCAATGGATCCTCTATAATAAATTTTTTTTTTTTAAATATAAAAAAAATTCTCTTAAAAATGCCCTTCAATAGATCTTGTATTCCATTCTTCATTTTACATTTTGCTACAGTAGCATGCTAGATGTGGAGGAAGCTATTCATCCTTTAAACATTTTAAATTAGTTTCTCTATCATGCTATTTGATTTTCATCATCTCTTCAAAAGTCTTAAATTAGTTTCTCTCTCATGCTATTAGTTTCTTTCTCATGCTATTTATTTATTTTTTGAATTAATGTATATTTGGTTTAGTTTATAAATTTGGATTAATTTAAAATAGAATATAATTATATGACATTGTATATGGAGAGATATTGCAAATATCATTTGAGGATATTATTTAGTTAAAGAAAATATTTGAAATGAATAAAAAAATATTAAAAAATATAATATTTAAATGATATGAAAAAAAAATAGAGAAACTGATGTATGGTATATTGTAAAAATCAGTATGTAAGATAGAAAAAATAAGTTTTGATGATGTATTTTAAAATATAAGATGAAGAAACAATTAGGAGTGCTCTAACATTACTCATATATATATATATTAAGCGACAAATGTTGGTGTGACATCTCAGTATCTATCACAATGTGACCTTGCTTTCTTTGGGATATAAAAGAAAAAATAATGCAATCCCCACGTCACGTGCACATGAGCTCAACAAGGCATGCATGGACCGTCACGTATTCCGGTGAAAAATAAGCAGCATAGGACTTCTTTTGGAAAGGTAAAAAGTTACGCCCACAACCTGCATGGGTTTGAAAGTCCACATTGAAACTATAAAAAATAAATAATGACATGATTACTACTCTTTTATTATCTATTTACTATTTTTTTTATATTTGATTTTTTAAAAAAATTTTATTTTACTTGATGATTAAAGAAATAATTATTAATAAAATTTTATATTTTTTTAATTTTTTTTAATGATTAAAGATGTTAAAAAAATACTTAAAAATGATAAAAATAAAAATAAAAAATTTCAAATACACTATAAGTAGTAAATGGATAGTAAATAAGTAGTAACCTATCACTACCCATAAAAAAATACCATCCATCAACATAAATTATTCATTATTTTTCACTTATCTATGATCATTTAAGATTCGGGACGCTCAATCTGACCACTAGGTTAAATGTGGGATTTTTTTTATATTTTTTTAACATATTTAAATATTTTTAAAAAATAAAAAAATTAACTAATACATTAAAAATCACTTTCTTAATCATTAAATAAAAAAATTTAAAAAAATTAAATATACAAGTGGTCAAAATGAGGGGACAAACTAGCATTTTTCATCATTTAATAACACATGATCATCCTATATATATAGTATATTATGAGACAAACATATATCCAACATCCAACAGGTTTCGATCTAACATGAACAAATCCAAGCTAAATAAGATTATCAATTGAATAAAACTATTCCAAATTAAATGGAAGTACCATTAATTTAATTATTTACGTTAATTAATCAACTACCTAGCTAGCTTGCTGGATTTAGGAATGATTAATTAATGACACAATACATAGATTATATATGTTCTACTTTCCTTTGGAAGCAATATTCTCGCTTGAGAAATGATATATACAAATATTAAATATACAAGTCTTGCAATATAAGTTCTTTATAAATAAAATAATAAATAAATAAATAAGTGGATCCAACTATAAAAAAATGTAAAACAAAAAACTCACTTTTTTTTATAATTTATTTATAAAATCTACATTTTTATAAAAATTTTATACAAAATTTATACATTTAAAACTTATATCTCATTAGTCTCGTGACTTTCTACCTTTTCCTCTTTTGTGTCCTAGGCGACATTGATAGTAGAAAAAGGCACATTATCTCATCCTTTAACATGCAATGCCAGATCATGTTTATCTAAAAAGTAAAGCAAATATTTTGATAACCATAACATGAATATTGGAGATTTGAAACGTCGAACGTGTAGTAGTACTACGTACATACTGGCCTCATGCATGCAGCAAAGGCACGCGTACGTTCATGAACATGCAGCATGATCAGTACTATATATATATTAATAATGTGATTTAGGAAGTTTGTTTGATTTGGGTCATGAAGTACTCTTGAATAGTATCGATGATATATATCGATCTTATCTGCATGAAACTTGCATGCATAAGCTAGCTAGCTAGCGGATAAAGGTCATCAAACGCGCGCAGAGACAAGCTTTTTTTAGGCGATCATGTCCATATCAAAATTGTCTTTAATTTTGTAGACATCATGTGATGTGAATGCAGCATATCATGTACAAATATTTATTGTCTCAGTCGCAAAAGCAGTACCTTCTTCTTCTTTTTTCTTTTTATTGATTGTGTTTTGATAGGTTGAGGTCCGATTAATGTTACACAGTACCTTAATTCCATTATTAATTGGACGTACGTACCAAAGGAAGAGTTCTCATGTAAGCTGCCATGATCTTGAAACATGAGTTTGGGTTGCAAGAGTTCTATCTACATACGAATGAAGTATAAAATGATTACATAATGATTATAATGAAGATTTTGACAAGCTGCATCATGCTGCGCTACTGCAAAACTCTCAAGTCAAATCCTATTTTTATTGAGAATTTGAAGATAATTTTTAGATCATGTATAGTCTTTTGTGCCCCAACATTGAACTTTTTCTGTGTTATGTGTATAAAGTTTAGCTCCTAATTAATTTCATGGCACGTTTTAGTTAATATTGTTGCCTAGTTAGAAGGCTTATATATATATATATATATAAAGAAGAGATACTACTATTCATATTACTTAAATATTTATGAATATAATTATATATTGATGTATTTATAGATATAACTTTATAAAGATATTAAGAAACAATCAAAGTTTATTTGTTAAAATTTTTGGAAATGAAGTACCTTATGAACAAGGTCAAGTTTGCTTGAATAATAAATGTGCTATTTGTGAATGGACAATAATGCTAGGGGCCTAGTACTTTTGAAAAAAAAAATTCTTTTAATCATTTTTTTAACATTCTTAATTATTAAGAAAAAAAATATACAACTTCGCTAATAGTTACTTTCTTAATCAATATGGAAAAAAAATTAAAATATCCGAATAGTAATTTTGAGCAGTAACTTTCAGATTTATAAAAAAAAAATACAAGAACCAAAATAACTTTTAGAAACATAAAAAGAAATAACAGTACCAAAATATATATACATATTCACAAACTTTTCACATCCACCCACTAACTTTTCAAAACCCCCAATACAAATTAATTGTAATAAGTTTTTATGCAATCAATTTTCAAAACGTTCGTAACAAACAATTCTCTTTGAAAACCTAATTTATAGCATCCATCACCACGTAGCATAATTTAATTTAAAAGATAAGTTTTAAAATTTGAATCTTACTAATCAAATTATCATGTCATGTGGATGGTCATGTGTGGTGTAAATACTTTCAAATAGAACTACTCAAGTCTTCTTTTTTTATACATGGAGTATGGGGATTCGATCATTGGTTCTCTGTGAAAAATCAAAGTGTTGCCAATTTTAAACATGAAATGTATTTCACAAGTATTTAATTTGTCTTCTCAAAACCCACAAAACAACAGCTCATAAATTATAATCAAACACTCATTGAATCTCAAAGTTTGTTTTAAATAAATAAGAGCCAAATCAATAGCCCTTTATATTATCTCTTATTCGATCAATTTCTTCTGTTCATCGCCAGTTTTATTAATTTGTTACAATTGAATAACTTTATAAAATACAAATTAATGTCTTCTATTGTTGTCTTTCAAATTAATTAATTACAAGAATGGAATTTAATTATGCAATTAGATAAATCCTCCATTTAATTCACACAAGAACTTTAGCACAAATTATCATTCAGCTTTCATTACAATTTTCTCAAACTTTTCTCAAACTCTGACGCAAAATATAATAAATAATTCAACTTTTCCAAATCAAAAAATAAAAATTATATTATAACAATATTTTATTCAACTTTCAATAAAATATCTCATCTTATCTCATTTGAAATGCGTAACCAAACGAGGCCTAACGTGGAAATCCTCCGACGTAGAGGGAAGAACTACAAGACCTAGTTCAGTTAAATCTTCTACTATCAACATTAATAGATTTGCATATTGTGTTTCTTTAGAACAATCTTTAGAAGCTACATATATATATAAAAGAATATACACATTCTTAATTGAATATATAAATTCATCACCATAATTAAGGTGGACTCCAACATGAACTATGAAGATTTAGAACAAAAAAAAAAAATCAAGTATTAACACCACTCAATACGAAACTCAAATAATCATAAACAACTTACTGAAATTTCGTAAAAAAAAAAAAAACTATAAAAGATCTCTTAGGGCTTGTTTGAGAACACAAACCATCTCATTTTATCTCAAAATTTTTTATAATTTTCTTCACAAATATCACTTAACACAAACACTTTTTAATTTCAAATATTCAACTTTATCATCTAATTATTATAACTTTATCAAATTTTGAAACAAAACATAAAAAATAATACAACTTTTTTCAAATTCCAAAACAAAAATAATATTATAACCATATTTTAATTTTATAAAATTTTATTCAATTTTTTTTCTCTCATCTCCAAAATCTAATAAAACATCTTAACTCAAATCATTTACTATTATTCATAAACTATTTCATTACTATTAACAAAACTTTCATGTCATTTGCATTCCCCAAACATCCCTTTATCTTTTGAAATCAGTATCTACTAATTATCTAGGGAGGGAGAGAGAGATTCCTTTGTTTTGTTCTCTCTCACAGTCACGCCTCTCTTTTTTGGGTCCAATATGTCGGCACCAACATACATATATATATATATGTATATATATCTTCCTTTTCTAAACACATAATTATCCTTTTTTTTCTTGAGAAAAAGACCAAATTGCTCCTTTTTAATTTTTGTTGGCTCCTTTAGGATCTAAACTTCAAACAAATGGTAAGAGAAGTTCATCAATAATCCAACAATATGTACAATAATTTTCATCATCTTCCTCAGTAGGACCCTTTTTATTTGTGTACCCAAACCACATTTATTTTCTGTGACAACTTTTGTCAAATTTATTCCCAGCTGTAGAACAAATTCCAACTAATGTTGACCTTATTTTTAACACTTTTTCGTTCATTTATATTATGATCATTAAATTGATCCTGACTTTGGTTTGATTAGACCATAAAGTCTGAAAAATTGTCTACTCTAATTTTTTTTTTTTAAAATGAAGACGTTAAAGAAGTGATATAATCATAAAGAAATCGTGTAAAAATAAATATATAATTTTTTATATCATACGTTAGATCTATTTTATAATAAAAATAATTTTTATGACACTATAAAAAAAATGAGTATTTGTGATTTTTTTTTAGACGAAAATGATTATTTACGATGAAAACATACTCATTTTAGTTGAAAATAATTATTTCGTTAGAAATAATTGATCACAAATAAACAGTGTTCTTATAATATGAATTTATTTTTATGAGATTTTTTTCTGACTAAAACATTTATCAAAACTTTAACCAAAAAAAATATAAATATATAAAATAGTTTTATAAAATTTATTTTTGTTCGTGTAAATTTTTTGAACAACATTAAATATTATAAAATTTGATTTATGTATCTTTTTTTTTTTAACAACGAAGATTCGAAAATGGAAAAAAAGAAAAAGAAAAAAAAGAATATTGGTTTATACAGATGAAAAGTTCCCTTATTTGTTTACCAAAAGCAAAAAGTCCTCTGAAAAGACGAAAGAAGCGGTTGAATGATGAATGGCACTGTGTTTCTGGTCGAGTGAAAACAGGGAAACAGTATCTACAGCAAACAAAAAATAAAAAAGGAACAAAGAGTGATGAGACTTGAGATGCAGAAGACTGGTGAACGAGCTTTCTGCAATTTATTATCTGAGTTTGGGTATTAAAATATTATGAAAATAATTTATTATTATTTATTATTATTATTATTCACTATAATTTAATATTTTATCAATATTTTTTTACTATTATTTATAAAATATCTGATATCTTCACTATCCAAATGAAACATTACTCAAGAGTCCTAACAACTAACATCGCGCCGACGAGAGTTGCTGCCAAAAGTCCCCAGGGCCACCAAACTTTGCATCGAGATCTCTCTCTCTCATTTCCAGCCTCGAGGGAATGTAACAAAACTCGAAAATATATATTTAAAAATGATATTGGTAGTTATAAAGTGAGTAAATTTACACTCTTTTTTTTTAAAAAAAAAAAGACTTTTTAACTACGGATTCTACTTTAAAAAAAAAAAAAAAAAGTGGGCAAAATTTGCAAGACTCTAAAAGAATTAACCATGAATTGGACAAGTTTGTGATAAAAATGAGTTTTTTTTAAGCTCCCTATAAATTTTGAGGCTATAAATGGGATGGGATTTTTAGTTGAGAAAATTAGCTTAATGTTGTTGCATTGAATGATCCAGCTCCTTCCTTGTCTTGGTGGAGGGCCTCGCCCATAGTGAAAAGAAATTATTAATAAAAAAGATAAAGCTAAGACAAAGCAAAGAAGAAGGGTGGGGGAGTGTGGGTTCTGTACTGTCTTGGCGTGTCCCCCGCACCCAACACGGTCTCTCTCTCTCTCTCTCTCTCTCTCTCTCTCTCTCTCAGTCTTAAGTCTAAAAGCCAATACCGCATTGGCTTTCCTTTTTTTTTTTTGTTGCCTTTTGTTTATGTGCTTCCAATGCAATTGTCTATGTCTGCTGCTTCTGCACCCTCTCTTCAGTGCCTGCAAATGGGGGAGGAATCCTACTTTGAATTTCTCGTTATTATTTGATACCCTTCTCTTTTCTTCTCATCTTTTAGCCCTCTGGTTGGGTATCCTTCCAAATATGACTTTCTTGTTGTTTTTCTATCCATCCGCTACATTCCTCTTCTGTTTTCACTTGGTGGGTACCGCCTCAAAAATATGAATTCCTTACCGTGATTTGACCCCATTTCCAATTTTCTATAGTTTCGGCTTTGTTGTACCCTTCTTATGCCCACTTGATTACTCTCATCCCCTCAGTTTCTATTTTTCTTTTTAATATTTTGTTCGTGGTTTGTTATTCGGGTGTACTCTTATTCGGCCACGCAATAACGGCACGGAGGTGTTCATGGAAATTGATCTGAACTATGCAGTGACTGAGGTGGTGAAGAATGCATATTGTAATGGGGACTGCGGCAAGGGTGGTTGTGTTTGCTGTTTGTCCTCTTCAACTTCTTCATGTTCTTCAAATTCGTCTACAGCTCCTGTGTCCTCTTCTATTTATCTGGAGCTTTGGCATGCTTGTGCTGGCCCTCTCACCTCTCTGCCCAAGAAAGGAAATGTGGTTGTCTACTTCCCTCAAGGTCACTTAGAACAGGCTGCCTCATCCACTCCTTTCTCACCCATGGAGATGCCAAACATTGATCTCGAACCACAGATCTTCTGCAGAGTCGTCAATGTCCAGCTACTCGTGAGTTCCGAGTTTCTCCTTTTGAATTGAATTCTGTGGAAACTACTTATATTCTTAGTTTCTCCTTTTGAATTGACTTGTGTGTACTTCCTTCTTACATCTTCCTCCAATTTAGCTCTTACACAATTTCATATTCTTTGTTTCTTTTAATCTGGTTATGATATTTATTCTCTTGGAACAGGCTAATAAGGAGAATGATGAGGTCTATACACAGGTTACTTTACTTCCTCAGCCAGAGGTATGCTTCTTAATTTCGTACCATGGCTGCATGGTTTTAACAGCCCATTCGTATTTTAAGTACAGAAGTTTTTTTTATCTTTTTCAGTAAGGGGGTTGTATTAAAGTTACTTGTATGGTTCTTATTGTTTTGAAGTAAAATTTCTGTTAGAATACTAATTCTTTCTAGGAGGTAGCTCAAGCATATGCTATTGTAGTGATGATGTCAATTCTGGGTGTTCTGTAGTTGGTGGGGAAGATTTTAGAGGGCAAAGTGCTTCAAGAGTTGGGGGTGGATGAGGATGGAGGTGGAGGATCACCTACAAAGTCTACTCCTCACATGTTCTGCAAAACCCTTACCGCTTCTGATACCAGCACCCATGGGGGGTTCTCTGTTCCTCGTAGAGCTGCTGAAGACTGTTTTCCTGCTTTGGTGAGACTTTAGGATGTTATATTATCAGCTTTTAAATAAATAGCTTAGCTGAGTCATTGTGATAGAGTTTTTTTTTTTGTTTAAATGTTAGGATTTCCCTTATTGCAGGATTATAAACAGCAGAGGCCCTCTCAAGAGCTTGTTGCTAAAGACCTGCATGGGGTGGAGTGGAGGTTCCGACATATTTATAGAGGTAATTTTGAAAGAACTCGGTCATGAGGTTTATCTGAAGCAAATATTGATTTAGTTTAATGATATAACACTTGACAGGTCAGCCAAGGCGGCATCTGCTCACTACAGGATGGAGTGTTTTTGTAAGCCAAAAAAACCTTGTTTCGGGGGATGCAGTTCTCTTTTTGAGGTATATATGCTTAATCAAATTCCTAATCTCATTTGGACTCCACATGGTAGTTGGCCCATTTCATTCTTTTTATTGGAATTGAAAATAAATTTTATATTACTTTCTTCGTTGAGAAATATCTACATGACCACACAAAAGGCACCATGGAGATCAAAATGTTAAAGGTTCGACCTATGAAAATAAATTGAGAGATTTCATGTGCTTCCTTGTTGAGCTAAACAAATAACAAAAATCTAGGGGGTAAAAATTTCAATGATATGCCAACATAATTTCAAAACCTCATTTTCCATTTGGTATCCAAATGTCCCCAATTGTGTCCACTATCTATTATTCCTAATATCTTCAATTAATATGTTGGTCTTTCTAGGGGTGAAAATGGAGAGCTGAGGTTGGGAATTAGAAGAGCTGTACGACCTAGAAATGGTCTTCCTGATTCGATTGTTGGCAATGATAATTCTTATCCAAAAGTACTTTCTCTAGTAGCCAGTGCGCTATCCACAAAGTGCATGTTCCAAGTTTTCTACTGTCCAAGGTATTGCCGCACCATCATCCGCTAATTTAATTTAAGAAAGTTAACCTTACAGTTATTATTGAAGTTGTGGTTGAGATCTGCTGAAATTATAACAATAACAAAATGATTGAGACCAATATATATATATATAGGAGAACTTTAGGGGTTTTGGAAGTTCTTGAAACTGCACCTAAAGAATATATACATTGCATTCTTCTAATAAAGCAACAATAAATCAAAATGATTGAATTTTTTTCCATTTTTAATTATCTTAGGTGAATTCTTGTTAGGATAGATTATTTGTAACTGCATATATACCTATAAACGTGGTGATCAGTTGGACCTTTGATTTGTTACCATTCATTTTCTCTTTTCGCCTCTCCCCTTCTTTACTTGTCTTCATTTGCTGACTAGATGCTTACGTGATGGTTCATACTTCGGTCCCTCAGCAATACTTATATTTTAGCTAGACCAAAGCTGGTAAAGGGTAGTAAACCATGAAAGTGATGCAAAATAATCAATTCATATTGTGTGTGTGTGTGTGTGTGTGTGTGTGTGTGTGTGTGTGTGTGTGTTGATAGTCATCCAATGAGGAGGATACAAAGGTATGCCTTGTCAACTTGGACATAGATACAAGACAAAAGAGAGCAAAAGAAGTTCATAATTTTCTTTTTCCTTTTCTTTTTTTTTTAATCAAAGTGGGTCCTGGCAATGTTTTTGAGAATAGATTAACATTTTTTGTGCTAAAAAATCTTTGGTCATTTCCTTCTCAATATAGATAACTAAATAAGTAATAAAATCATCCTTCATTTTGTTGTGAAGCCTTTTTTAATGATATTTTTGTAGTAACTATTGAAACTAGAAGATTGAACAAAATAAGAATCAATTTATCAGTCAAATGATATATCTTTGACTTCCCATTTTTAACCAATACTTGAATGGTGAGGCACACCGAGGTCAAAATGTTGCAATCGGTATCTCAAATGAATCTTCTCTTGCAATGTAAAAATTGATGGAAAAGAAAATTATTCCTTAATGTATGCAAGTACACAATTTCAAGACAAAGTATGAACGCACAATACACTAATACAGAGCATAAATATATTATGATTTTTTATGATGAATACATAAATATATTATGATATGAGAAGGGAAGAAAAAGAGACTCACTTTTGCATAGAAGCATGGATGTGAAAGCCAATGAAAACTATATTACGTAATTTAGTTATTGTATGCAATAATATAAAATTCCAAAATCTTAAGACACCTTGTATTTGTATTGATAAGGACAAAAGGAATGGAATGGAGTGATTCACGGAGTTGTTCTGTGTTCCTGCTTCCTTGCATGTGATTAGAAAAATGTAAGGAGCTGAGAAGCCATATGTGAGGACGGGTGAGATGGAGGAAAGAGAAAAGAGAATAATGAAAAGAGGCTATGTGCATTGTGATTTAGTGGAGAGGCTTAGAAAAGGTAATTTTTTTTAGAAGTTCTGCCAGTCGTGAGTTTTAGCAGAGATTGTTGTGTTCTAATTTGTTGTGAGGCCTGTGTTGATTGAGATTTCTCTTTGGGGCTTTTTTTTTTTTTTTTTTTTTTTT
>QEOT01004333.1:420913-441994 GCA_003123785.1 Pterocarya stenoptera
CCCCCCCCCCCCCCCTTCTCTCTCCTGAAGCAAATCCTAGCTTTGCCCTTGTATATGAGGGTGGAAGAGACTTCAGGTGTGAAATCATGAAAGCGCTGAACCTTAGAAGGTTTAAATTGTTCTTTTTATTTCTTTATTTTTTCAGCTTTGAAGTTCTAAAGGTTTCAATCACATAGGAAGCTGTAAAACTGTACATCAAGACGTCCAAATAGTTTTTATAAAAACAATTTAAGATATGATGAAAATTTTGTCAAAGAAATCTGGGGTCTGTATTAATGTGTACGAGATTAGAGATATTGACAGACGAATAGTCATTGGATAGTAATCTAAACTGCCTCTCCATGCTATTCCTTATTTCAAGATAATTTTTTCCCTCCTCTCTCCCCCTGTGAAAGAAAAATTGAATCAATGCATTTTGATGATTCTTTTAGTTGCTTTCTTTTTGTGCCTTTTAGAGTCTTCCCAAATTGAGAAGCATTAATCGTGTGGTTTGAAGTTGTAGCTGTTATGTGCATGTAGATTGGAAAACGCATGTATATGTAGTTTTACCGTTTGCTGAAAATTCTAATGATACTTGGTCGCCCATAGGCTTGGACAAAAAGAACTCTTAACATATATGGAAATGTTGAATTGCAGGGCAAGTCATGCAGAGTTTGTCATATCCTACCAAAAGTATGTCAAAAGCATCACCAATCCTGTAACAACTGGAACAAGATTCAAAATGAGATTTGAAATGGATGATTCACCAGAAAGAAGGTCTTCTACGATTTCATTTCATCATATAGCATGACCAACAGGTTTTCTCCTCTTGATTCTATTCTCAGAATATAATGTCAGATTCTGCATTCTTGCAGGTGCTGTGGTGTAGTCTCTGGAATAAGTGACTTGGATCCCTACAGATGGCCCAACTCTAAATGGAGATGTTTGGTGGTGAGCTTCCTTATTTTTCTTAAATATTATAAACTATGATGAATGGTCTTAAATTTGAGGTAACATTGAATTTTACTTGCATGATTTTGCTGGCTATTTTCTTCATCAATGAATATACACCATTTTATCAACTTGTTTTGATGTGCCTTCTCTTATTCTGCTATCAAGTTAGTACCACACCCCCACCCTAAAAATTAGAAAAAGATAAGCAAAAAATCATGCTAAAAAAAAGCCCTCGCCTGGAAATCCGAATAATTGTCCATGCAACCACTCTTTATCTGCAGGTCGTTATGTCCATCAGAATGAATTTTTGGTCTGACCCTAGTACCCATTAATGGACACTGCTTTCATGGAATTTATATGCACCTCATGAATAGACAACATAACCCATCCCTTTTGTGTAATGAAATTCATTTGAGGAACTGGAGTTCTCTAATGACCAGGTTGTGACTATTTTAGTATCTATATCCCTTTTATAATATCTGACAGATCAGATGGGATGAAGATATTGCAAGTGATCATACAGATCGAGTTTCCCCATGGGAAATTGATCCTTCTGTTTCTCTCCCGCCATTGAGCATTCAGTCTTCTCCACGGCTTAAAAAACTGAGGACAAGTCTACCAATAATCCCACCTGCCAACCCGATCACCGGTACAGATATTCTCAATGAGAGCGAAAAAATAGCATTTAGTTTTCTGTATTTTCTAATCCATCCACCTTTTTTGTGTTCTGGTTTTTCTTGCAGTGAGAGGGGGTGGGTTTTTGGACTTTGGGGAGTCTGTAAGATCCCCTAAGGTCTTGCAAGGTCAAGAAAAAGGTTTCATATCACCCTTCTATGGATGTGATACTGTAAACCACACACTGGATTTTGAGATGCAATCCCCGGCACATCAAAATCAATCGTCAATTGGACTAGGAAAGTCTAATATTGGTGAGTTTTTGAAGATCCATCCCACCACTTACTCAGGCTTTGCGGAATTTGATAGATTTCCGAAGGTCTTGCAAGGTCAAGAAATATGCCCATTACGATCATTGACAAGAAAATCTGAGTTTAGTTTGGATGCTTGGGGAAAACCAAATCCTGTTTGCAATGCTTCCAACATGTATCAAGAACCAAAACCCAAATTCTTCCCCCTGCAAGCAGAGACTGTTCAAAGCTTATATCTTCCCTATAATGACTTCTACCAAGCTGGCCAAAATCCCAAAATGCGCTCTCATGCAACTAACGTACCAAGAGAAAATGTCTCATTCCACCCATCTTCTATTCAGACAGGGGTTATGACAAATGAATTTGGACTGCAAAATCTACAAAATGAGCGTCAGCCAGCTGAAAATGTGTCCACTGCCCCCACTTCAGGGACAACTATGAGAAATCCAAAAGATGAAAAATTTAATGGGAATGTGACTGGCTGTAAACTTTTTGGGATTTGCCTGACTGGGGAAACTCCAAACTTACAAGCTTCTGGTAAGCGGAGTTGTACTAAGGTAAGCTACAATAGCATCAACTTCGGATAATTCCATGCCTTTTTCTAACTTGCTCACTTACGTTACATAACATTAGTGAAGGTTCACAAGCAAGGGAGCCTAGTAGGAAGAGCCATCGATCTCTCAAGACTGAATGGATACAGTGACCTGCTTAGTGAACTAGAGCGGCTGTTTAGCATGGAGGGCCTTCTACGAGATCCGGATAAAGGATGGCAGATCTTGTACACCGACAGCGAGAATGACGTGATGGTCGTTGGGGATGACCCATGGCAGTAAGTCTCCTATGTAATAACCTTCTGTCATTTGTTTAGCCATTTCATTGCATGATGCCAATGTAATTAAATAAAATTATACACCTAGGCACATTTGCAGTGACAGAAATTTTCCAATTTAAAGTGATAAACGCCAATTTGGCAAAATTCTTCTCATCGAATTTGAAAAGAAATGGCTGGGATTTATAAAAATCCACCCAATAGATTACCCTACAAAATATAGAGGATCTTAATCCGAAAGGAAAATCAGACCAAGGATGGTGAGGATCTGTCTCTCTCACTATAATTTTGTTCATAGTAGCAACTGAAAAAAGTTGTTTTTAATGGTGGCGATAACAATAATATTAGATGGGCGTGGCCTGAGCCCTAAGTTTCCACACATTATGTGCAAGATGGCATCTGATGAACTAATTTTCCTTTCCGCTACTTCATTAAGCAATATAGTTGCCTACTTATATAGGTCATGACAAATTAAAAAATAATGAATGAAGCAGTCAAGGATGAATTTCGAGGAGATAGAGAAATTACATTTATCTATGTCTATTGTGTACGATGGCTATTGCGCCCACTGTGCAACAGAACCTGATGGCACTGTCACACCTACTAATGGTTCTCTTCGACAACCTTAGATATAAAGTTTACTCGTATATGATTCTTTTTTTTTTTTCCTCTGGTGGCAGTGAGTTCTGTGATGTGGTTTCCAAGATCCATATATATACCAAAGATGAAGTGGAGAAGATGACCATTGGAATGACCAGTGACGATACTCAGAGCTGTTTGGAACAAGCACCGACGGTAATGGAAGCCTCGAAATCTTCATCAGTGGGTTAGCCAGATTCTTCACTAACGGTGATTGGGATTTAAGTATTAGTATTGTGTTAATTATCATTTATGCTTCCTACGTTTGTATGTGAAACTTATGGACACCTGCATCTGGTTACTTATCTCCTGTCTAGTGAGCTCTAAGTTCAGTGGTTGCCACTGACAACAGGACCATATAGAATAAGTTCAGAGCTGTGTTTCTCCTCATGGATATGTAGTGCTATTACCAGTAATGAGTGTAGCCTGCTCTAGTTGGTTTGTGTTGTATACAATTATTGGTTTGTGGCATTGTGTGAAAATTAAAGCAGTTGTTTGCCCATCACCGGCAAAGCTGTTCCTTCACAGCGAGAAGACCTTAATCCATTGTGCTATTACTATTTAATAAGGGTAAGTGCAGAAGGAATAATCATTTGTGGGATAGAAACAAAACAAGTCAGGTGGTAGAAATGCTTTTTTTTTTTCTTTTTTTTTTTAGGTTTATTTTAAAGCAAACAAGCATTTTTACAAGAATGATGAATGTTGATCAAATAAGACCTTATAAGTAACTGGTAACTCTGCTTTAAAAAAGAAAAAAGAAAAGAAAAGTAACTCGTACCTCAAAAGAAACTTCCAAAAAACAAAAAGGTTCCTCTAGAATGCATAGCGGGTGCATATAGTGTACAAGATGGCACGACAAAAGAAATGTAGCATTTGTTTTTATTTGGTACCTCTTGCACAAACAAAGCATTTGCCCATATAAACTAGCATTACCAATTTCTGAGTAGAATTAGCAAATCCTTCGTAATTAGGCAAGGTGTAAAGTGTAACACTCACCAAATCATGCAAGCGAACCAAGAAGACATTGGATTTTGGCAATAGTGACCAACAGGGCTAAGTGATTATATAGACTTTTAGAAGAAAATATCTCTTTGAGTATTTAGAGTTAAGATTTAGCCAAATTGACTTCCATTACTTAAGATAGGATCTTTGAGAAAATGGGCTTTGTGATGAACCTATAGCTTACTATGGATCTTAGAAGGATATGAAGAGGACTCAAACTTAGTTGAATGATAGGTCAAACTTTTGAAGAAAGAGGCCAAAGATGAGCCCAATATGAGGCCCAATATGAAGCCCAAGATAAGGCCCAATATGAAGCCCAAAGTTGAGGTCCAATTTGGTAAGATAGGGAGGCCCAATGAAAGGCCCAACAAACTAGACCTAAGGCCCAATAACATGGCCCAACAAGTTGAACCTAAGGTCCAATAGGAAGGCCCAACCCGAAGCCCAAAGCCAAGCCTAGTCTAACATATAAACTTGGGGCCAAAGTTTCCTAAACTTGGAGTCCAAGCCAATAACCTTGCTCAATTGGCTCTAGGAATGCAACACCTAGATCTGAATTTTTGACCATGGCTGAACCATGTGGTGCCCTAGGAGACCTTGGATGCTAAGTTTTGCCTTCCACCATTATTCATGAGACAAATTCTGAACTTGGTATGAGACTATAGGACAAACACACAACATGATGCCATATAGACTAGGTATCGGCTGATTGACTCAATCTCACTTCTCTTAAGAAATATTTCTGAAACTAAGCATATTTTCTCTTGTATTAGGTTAAGCCTCAACAGAACTAGGCTAGAAACAAATGCTAGCACATGTCATGCACATTTGAGACATGTCAAAGTCGTGCACTCCACACAAACACCTTACTTAGTGCAATTGGATACCCTTCAATGAATGCCATTGGTTTCTAGTCAAACTTGTGTATAGTTTTTGCAACAAACTAAGCCCTCTCTCAAGAATCAAATCTGAAATTTCAAAACTAGTGTAGGGACAAGAGCTTCACCTTCTTACACAATCAAAATAGGAATAGTACAGCTAAAGTTCAACCAAGTATCATCATGAGCTTACACCATTCAGCAAACAAAATCAATCATATCGCCATAAACTTTGTCTCCAAGCTTGGATTAGAGTTCCAAGATTCTGACTTGACCCACACACGTCTTACTTGGTCACAAAGATTGAAGGAAGGTAAAAAAAAAAGCCAAATTGGCCTTCTCGACCGATGCACATCTCTTCCACCCTCTTCCATTTCTTTTACAAGATTAAGCCAAGTGTCCCTTACCTTCATCTCTCTCATTCACAAGAAGTGAATACCTCTGCACTTACATGGACTCTTAGAGCTGAATTGGTTAGGATTCAAGTGGTATTAGGCAATGGTTTTAGTTTGAGAGGAAAGTTTGCATAGTTAGCCCATTCTTTTGGGAACTTTAACACTTTTGAAAAATCTGAAGCCTACACCCCACACACACTTAGCTAGGTTTTCAACCAAAGGGAGACAAAGAGGTTCTCCTAGCTGCACATAAGAAAGCAAAATGCAATCATAACACCCTACCTGATTGCATCAAGATGAATTACACTTCTCAAATTCAGTCAAGCTGTGTGATGCTTAGCTTCTTACAGGATTCTCTTATTCTTTTGAGCCCTATAAATAGCACCCTTCATCTCCCACCTTCATCCACGCCACTTTCAAGAGCATATGAGTATTATGTGAGAAAACCTCCATAAACACTAGTTAAGAGAAAAACCGAGCACCTTTGCAAGGTAGTTGGTATTGAGTGACCCCTAAAGCTTCATATTGGTAAGTGATTCTACCATAACTCTTTATTGAAAGATGGGTTAACATGTTAAACTTTGGTTTGTGATATAAAAGTGAGTTTTGGGTTGGAATTTTTTTTTTTTTTTTGGGTTGGATTTGGTAATGATTAATTGTTGGAAAGCTTAGTGCAGATTTGATGTTTGGTTGGTTAATCATGTATTAGGCTTGGAATATGATCATAAAATGTTTTGATATGAAGTGATAAGCTTAACTAAGGTCTTGGGATGATAACTAAGAGTTGATATTTGAAGAAAAACCACATGCCATGCCAAGTTTTAAGTTGATATCTGGGATTGATCATCAAACATGTTTCGGTCTTTAATTCGTTGAAGTTTATCTTGTGAGATTTTGGTTAAGTTTCTCAAAGAATGTTTAGTATCATCTGGAGGCATGTTCTTAGTATCATTAGCAATTGGAATATATGATTCCTTAAAGCTCTTAGTGTTCATAGGCGAAGTGTGCCATAAGCCTCATAAGTAGTCTCGGCTTTGTGAAATAATTTTCATGATGATAGTAGTTATGTTATAGATGATTATATGATGATAAAGGATATAAATCTAAGGTAATATTTTGATAACAAGTGTTGTTTTGATGATTGATTTCGGTTGTAGGCTTAAATCACATATAAAATGGATATGATGATATGCACGGACACGGGTTGAGTAGATTTCTCATTGTTAGGGTATGATTCTAAAGCTTTATATGGATGTAGAATATAGAATATATGATCTTTGTGAATTGTGATCAAGTTTCAAGATCAAAATGCTAATAATGAAGGTTTAGGGTGATATATGCAATATCGGGTAATTCATGGATAGATTTGCTAATTTGGATTTTGTATGGTAAACTTTGTAATGTCTAACTTTTAGTATATCTCTTGTAAGTTGTTTCAGCCACACCACCCTTAGAACTTGAAAAGTTTATAAGTTGACTTCTAACTTACTCTTGGATAATATTTATAAGACTTTGTATAAACACTACATTCATGTTATAAATGTTATTTTGAACATGAAATGTTATATGTTACATAATATTCGGTCATTTATATGACGTGTTGATAACTTGTTAATTTTGCATGAACATGTACTATTGAGCATGATAGATGAAAATATGTCATTTTTGCATGAAGCATATTACATGTCATGAAAAGAAACAAATGTCATGAAATATGTTTTATCGTGAATATAGCATGAAAAACGTTGTATCACGACCCAATGTTAGGATGAGGATATATCCTAATGGAACTCCTATGTCCACTCTGGAATGACTAAAAATGTAGTGGTAACCTCTAAGTTGACGAAGAATAGTCAACGAGCTTCGACTGGTTCCTCTATAAAGGATTTCAAGGTGAAGTCATGGATATGGCATCTAATTATGGTGGGTGCATAAGTATGAAAAGTTATGATCAATGCATTGAAAGATATATTTGCACAGCTCTGATGACGTAATTTCAACTAAAGTTGTATTACGATCAGTGGCAAGTACTCACAATGCAAATGGGAAGTAGTGATATTACCATATGTTAATAATATTTCTGATAAGAGAAATGAGATATTTTTGAAAAGATGAAGTATGAGATGTTCTCTGTAAGAAAATGTGCATCAAAGTTTTCTAGAAGATGGTGAGAAATCTAGATGCAAGACAAATACAGTTTTACTGCATCTCACACAAGCATTGCATGTTTATTATCTGTCATGTTTATATTATCTCTGTGTATGTTGGTTGTTAACTTACTAAAATTTCAAGGAATCTTACCATGATAGTCCAAACTATCATTGTCCTTGAAATGATAGAAGCTATGACAGGACCAAAAGATGGTGAACCCTAACCCCTAGCAAAGGATGATTGAGAATGAACCAAACCCCGACCGCAAGTTGGAGCTGATAGTGTCTTTCCTGGAGATGGTCTTGTACACCATACAATGCATCAAAGAGATGCTTTAGAAATGCTTTGTTTTGAAACCCGCTATAAACCCAGATTGTATTAAGGAGATGTGTTCTCCATAAAAATATTGAACTATTGTCTTACTACTTGGACACCTACTAAGTAAGGCATTTGCGATGTTTACTTAAAAGTTGGGATGTTTTAGTTTGTTCTGGTATAAAAAAAATTTACAAGTCACATTTCTGTTGCAAATTATTACATACTACTAGAAACATGTTAAGAGGCATTGTATATTGTCTATCATGAAATGGGAGAGTAGCCTTGTGTTACATATCACGATACTCCAAGTCTTTGTTCCATCTTAAGCGAAGTTTGAGAGCGTCACATATAAAGGGTCTCTAAGTTTAGTACAATTGGGGCTCTTGTAATGTGCTTGTGAGGAGCTAATTATGTATTAAAGTTTGGTGTTGGAGGCAACATAGCATGGGAATTTATTTTGTATTAGAAATAGAGATTCAGTCCGCATACTTGTTGTAGGGATGAGTTGTTAATTTTCACAAACTGTAATGCGCATTTTATGCATGAATAATGAACAGAAGGCAATAAGTGAATATGTGGACTTTTATCGTCGGCCGTTTGACAGTGAACAAATGTATGAGTTTCAACCTTGAAAACTTAATTTGCAAGCTTATTTATTGACACGCCAAAATACTACTGATGTAGAAACTATCACATCAACCAATATTAAAAAACATTTGTATTTTGAATATTTTATAAATAGTATAGATCTCGCAATAAATGTCGCGCTCTAAATGTCAGCTTGTAACTAGCATAACTCTTTAATCTTAGGTCAATCACTTGTTTGGTGTATAAAGACCTGTTGCTAGCTTTGATCTCACAAGTACATAACAAAGCGGTATTAGATCGAGCTAGCAGAATCATAGATGGATGAGCAGCGGACAGGAGAATGATGATATTGTATACATGTCTCCCAAGTCCCATGTTCCATGCTTTAGCAATATAATTAGACCAAGGCCATTCCTGGTTTAAGTATGAGTACTGGGCGAGGAGAAAGAAACCATCAGAATACTAGAATTATCCAAATTAATTGAGCATTCAACTGAAAATCACAAAATTGGATTTTCCCCCATTGAATAGATGATGAGAATCCAACAAGTTGGATTTGTAGTGTAAAGTAATTTTTTGAGTTCCAGCCAATTCCAACAAAAGACCAAAGTGATGTTAGCAACATAGGAAGATGAAGATTGGTTGTAGCAGAAATAGGTTTGGGATAATCCATTTGTTGAAGGAGGTGGACTTTCTTCTAGAGCTCTGCTACTCATTATCCTCACACACTACACACCACACTTTTTTTATTTTTTATTTTTTTATTATTTTTAAACTAATTGAATTCTTCTATTCATCATCCATACACTACACATTTGGTAAGAGAAAAAAAATTAACATTTAAAAAATTATGCGTGATGTATAGTGTGAAGATGATAAGTAGAATTTTTCTTTAGAGGACTTGGGTGGATTGTGTGAACTGGAACGAAGTGGGCTCAGACTGTCTACCACAATGTATACCAAGGAAGAAAGAATGATAGGCCTCGGCGTTCAGAGAAAGGCCTAAGGCCAAATCCCAAGTAACAAGGATGAGGTTGTACCTGAAGATCTCGTCGTATGCAAGCAGATTAGGTCATAGGCAGTTAGAGGATGTTTTATGCATATTTACTTCGTTAGTTCGTGTACTCTATTTTTTGCATGTTTATTTCGCGTGTTCTGTTTTCATGTTGTTACGTGCATGACATGTGTTTCTGTTACTAGCTACTCAGTTGCATGTTTATTTCCATTAATTATTGTAATACCCCATATTTTAGTGTATTTTAATAAAGGATTAGTTTAATTAATTTAAAGATTGACTCTCTAGTTTTAGAATTTTGGGAGTTTTATTAAATTATTTTATAATATTTTAAGTTGTGAAAATTATTTTTATTGGGCTTTCTTATTATTAATTATTGTTTTGGATTTAAATTTATCTTTAATTTAAATTGATTTGTTTATGGGTTTTAAAATTTTTATTGTTTTATTAAAGCATTTCACTGCGTTTGATTAATTTTAATTAGTGTTCTACAATTAAATTGCTTTTTATTTTAAAGAATGATGATTATTGGAGTTTAATATTTTACTTTAATTAGTTTTGAGTTTATATTGATTTATTAAATTTACTGTTTTAAAAATAGTTATTTTGAGGATCAGTTGTGACCCAAAACTTGTGAGGATTCGACCTTATTTCTTTTCCTCATCTTTTCTTTTCCTCTTCTTTTTCTTTTCTTTCTTTCTTCCTTTTCGGCTCATTCCCGCACACGGTCAGCTCTCTCTCTCTCTCTCTCTCTCTCTCTCTCTCTCTCTCTCTCCCCCCCCCGTTTCTCTTTCTCTCTCCCCGTGGGATTCAGTCTTTGCTTCCAGCCACCACCGCCGGCCGTCCGTGGCCCTCACCGCCAGCACCACTCGGTTCCTCAGCTGCCGGCGACACCACCTTTCCAATTTCAGGCCGGCTATTGCCGTCCTTAGCCTCCGCGAGCCGTGCGAAGCCGCGCTTTCCTCCTCCCGTTCTGCCGCCGTCCGGCCACCATTGGCCACCATTTCTTCACCACTTCTTCATTGGCCTCTTGCCATCATAAACCACCCAATTTCAGCTCCGATCCGTCGCCAGAGCCACCTCCCCGAGCTGATCTCTGTTTTGAGTTTTTTGGCCTTCCACCGCCGTTTTGGCCCCCACCCACACCGTTACTTCCACTAGTTTCACCACCTCCCATAGGCCCTACCCTACCGTTCCCTAGCTTTTGTTTGACCCCGTTGGAATTTGGGTTTTCTGTGTATTTCAGCCACAATGTTTTGCACTGCTACGTTGCTTTCCAGCTGCCTTTTGCACCTCCGTGATCCTCCTAAAATTATTATATAGCGCTGTAAGCATTTCTCCAAAAGGATTTTAAGACTTAAGTATATTTTTGCACTAACCTGTTTTATAAACTGTGATTTGGTTATCTGGTTATACTGATAACTGTTGGTTGTTGGTAATTGGTCGATTTCATGACATTGTGCACGCATGCGTGGGTGTGTGTTTTGAGAGACTGTGTTTAATGTTATAAGACTTTTCGGGTGCGTGTGTATCACCCCCAAGCCGAGATGGGGTATTATCTCAGTGGAGTTCATCTGGACACTCGGGAGCGGAATATACTGAGTGTTGTCCCCTGAGGCTATTGCCCAGGACTTGGACGGGATGGTAGCGCTCTCGATCCAACTCCGTGGCCCCTCATGTTGGCGAGGGTCAGAGGATGTTTGGCTATGTACACGGTGCGTGAGGAACTGGGCATCACTCATGTATCACTCGCACGGTCGTTACACGTGGGGTGACGAAGAGAGCCAGAGTATGTGGATGGTCCCTAGGGGAGGCCATGGTGCATACAGTTAAAATTGGAATTAATAGACTTATTCCTGGAATTTAGTTTTGTGCCAAATGGTGATATTTGGCGTACGTGGAAAAATTGTGATTTTTAAAAAATGGTGTTTTTCTCGAATTTTGCGCTTTGGTCATCATGTGCATGCATAGCGTTAGTTGTTTTAATATATTTATTGTCTTAGAGCATTTTGGATTTTACTTACTTGTGGTACCATCTTTTTTGTACTGTAGATTTTGATCAGGTTTTAAGGAGACTGAGTCCGAGGATGCGGCTCCGCCTGAAAAGTAGGGACATTGGCTATTTTTATATTTGAAGATTATCGTTCGCTTATGCTTATTATATTTTATTTTATTTGATGTTGATTTGTAAACAAAAATCGTATTATGTTGACATGTAGATTTTCACTACTTTTATATTGTATTAAACTCTGGTACTTAGTTATTTGACTTAACATTTTCGCTGCGTATTGTTTATTGTACACATGTTGCATTGCACACACTCAGCACATATTGATGGGGTGCGTGACCGTGTCGTCATCATCCCGGCGTTTCGATTTCTGTGTGTGTCCGTACATGGAAGTTGGGGGTGCCACAGGTGGTATCAGAGCAGTTCGGCTCTGAGTAAAACCACATGTCCCATAGGTGCAGTACCAGAAAGTTTTAAAGCTGGGATTTGAAATTATTTAATTTAAAGTACGTTGTTCTTATTGGTTTTATTTATTTTTTTGTATACTACTTTGTTTGCTTATTTATTTTATTCTGTTAGTTTATTTTGATTGTTTTATTTTATGGTCGGTTATTTTATTTGTTTTAATAATTTATTGTGTACTTCGTCATTATTTTATTCATTTTATCGTATGTTATTTTATTTATGGAATTTTATTTTATTTGTGAGATTTTGTTTTGTTTTGGTTTTATGTTGTTTGAGGTATGTTACTTTAATTGTTTTAATTTATTGTATGTTATTAGACTTGGTTGGTTTTATTCTATTTTATTTCATGACATTTTGTTGTATTTTAATTTATTTTTTCATAATTATATTTTAATCTGTTTGAGTTGAAAAGTGGGTTAAGGGCTACACTATGACAGGAAGATGGTACGACCATAAATGTCATTGTTAGGCTTGAACATTTAGTGTAGTAGGCCTGAACTCTTAGCGATTGGTTTGTTTTAATATCGAGACTCGAAGGGAACGACATGGTCTTGGTGAACTCTATAGAGTAGGAACTCAAGTTGCAGCTAAGGTGGGAATAGCTTTAGTTTTCCTAGGATACTTGAGATCTTAAGCTCTGTAGAATTATGTGTCGAGTCTATGGAGTAGGAGGTTGTAAGTTCAACGAACTTCAAGGATAGATTTATGAGAAGTTTATTTAAAGTTTGTGGCCCTATAGTTTTTAGGAAATAAGTTTATGAGATTTAAGGTGGTAGGTTCAACAAGCATTTGAGGGATTAATTAAATTAGAAGTTTTAGATCTTGCCGACTTTGATAAGCTGTCTTTGATAAGCAGTTGACAACATTTGGGGTTTTAGAATTTTGCAAGCTTTATAAGGTGAGTGCTTTAGATTTAAGGTCATCAATCTTGAAGATTTCGGGGAATGATTCTTATCTTGTTTAAGATTTTAGAATTGCAGAGTTGAAGAACTGATTTGTAATAAGATTTAACTTTTTAATTCCGCGAGCTTGGTGTGCTAGCTTGATTTATTTTGGAGACTGATTAGTCTGTGATCATTATGATGAGGTTGATTAGAGTTGAGTTACTAATATGTAAATGTTTCTTCAGGAGAGTACAGGTTCTAGTCTCATTTTTGGCTTAGAAGAAGTGGTTTTGGTAGGTGTTGTAAAGGAGTTGTTACGACAGTATTAAGTTCAAGAGTTTTGGTGAGTTGATCGAAGTGTACAGTCGATGCGGGTTACTCGATGGAATGATAATTGGCAATAATTGTTGTGATTACCTGAAGGAATTAATTGTGACTTAAGGTCATATAGGAATTTAAATTTTTTAGGCTATACTTTCTTTTGGAGATTGTGTGTCCAGTTGGGAGAATTAAGGACATTATTATTTAACTTAAAGAGAGATTGATGGGTCGCCATATATGGTGTATGATAAAATCTTGGAAGTTGAAACTTAGGCATCAATGATAGATAACATAATCAAGTATGTGAGTTAATAAAGCATTAGGATCCATGAGTGTTGTGCAATAGTTTTTGGTGGATTGAAGATTTGAGTAGTATGGCTTGCCTTGAGGTTTAATAGTGTTGTGCTATTGAAGGAGATAGTCGAGCTATTACTAGCTTAATAGGAGTAGAAGTAAGTGGGCGAGTTACTAAGAAGGTTTCGTTAATGTTTTGGTGAAGTCAATGAGGGTTCGTAGTGAGTTTAGCCGTCATTAGATTAGATAATATTCAGAATTTAGGTGACGAGCTTCTGGGTTTAGGTTGTCGGGTAGAAGTTGATAGGCGTTCTTATTGGTTGACCGGCTTGGACTCGAGACTTTTAGGGTATGTTCCTTATCTTAGTTGAGACGGGTGTATTTTGTGGTGATGCTATTTGTTTTCAATTTGGGATGTTGAGGTTAGTTGATATTGGTTTTCTGTCAATGATCCTGGTTGTATTCTGTGGAATATTAATTTTAATTAAGGCATCAGGAGTTAAATGAGGAATGAGTGATAATTCATGGTTTTGGAAAATATAGTATTTTCTACCAAAGTATGGTAAGAGTTTTTTGTTAGTAGGTATGGAGCCACCTTGTACTTGATGGTAATAATTTTTATGAGGACATAAATTTTATGTATGTGGCGAATATCAGAGTGCGCAGTAGGAGCGTGATATTTTTTATTGTAATTAGGAGTTCAAATTTTGTGCTGATTTTGAGGAATTAGTGATGACTTGAAATTTTGAGAAGCTACCTGTAATTGGAGATTGATTATTTGTTTATGCAATTTCGTTATTGATGATTAACTTTGGAAGTGACCATTAGGTTACCAAAGTGTATTATACAACGAAGGTTTGGAAGTTTTACCATATGAGTCAATAGAGGTTAGTTCAGATTATCAAATGGAGCTATTAATCATTGAGATTCCTTGGGTGTTGTATTAAGGTTTTGTGGATATAGAGATTTTGGATTACATAGCCGCTCTAGGAGTAATAGTCATGATGTGCTGTTGGGAGACTAGTGCGAGTAGGTTGAATATTGCCATGTTTATTGAGAAATGTGACACGTGCCGGCAAGTTAAGGCTGAGCATCAGAGACCGTTGGTAAACTTCAACCTCTCCCTATTCCTGAGTGGAAGTGGGATGACATTTCTATAGATTTTTCGAGGACTCCTAATGGAAAGAACTCAGTTTGGGTGATTGTTGATCGATTGACCAAGAGTGCCTATTTCTTGCCTATCAATAATATCGACTCTTTGGGAAAGTTGACTCGGTTGTATGTCAAAGAGATAGTGTATTTGCACAGAGTACCCAAGAGTATTGTGTCAGACTGGGATCGCGGTTCACGTCCCATTTTTGGAAGAGCTTACAGGCAGCTTTAGGAACTAAGTTGAAGTTCAGCACTGCATATCGCCCTCCAACTAACGGTCAATCTGAGCGTACCATTCAAACTCTTGAGGATATGTTGCGGGCTTGTGTCATGGAATTTCAGGGAAGCTGAAAAAATCATCTGTAGCTTATAGAGTTCTCTTATAATAATAGCTTCGATGCCTCAATTCATATGGCCACGTATGAAGCTCTGTATGGGACGTAGTGCAGATCGCCTTTGTATTGGGATAAAGTTGGTGAGAGTAAATTAATTTGGCCCGAGATAATAAAAGAGATGAAAGATCAAGTTCGGGTGATAAGGGATAAAATGGCGGAAGCGCAAAGTCGTCAGAAAAGTTATGCAGATTCAAGGAGAAGAGTCTTGTCTTTTGAGGAAGGTGGTTGGGTTTATCTCAAAGTCTCTCCTATAAAAGGCGTTAAGCGTTTTGGTAAGAGAGGAAAGTTTAGCTCAAGATATGTTGGACCTTTTCAGATTTTGGAGAAGGTTGGAGCTGTTGCTTACAGAATTGCCTTGCTAGAGTATTTTAGAGAAGTTCATGATGTGTTCCATGTGTCTTCGTTGAAGAAAAGTTTTAGCCAGCAAGAGCCGCGTTTTGTCGACCTAGGGTGCATTCAACTTCAGCCTGACCTTACTTATGAGGTTGCCCCAACGCAGATTGTAGATCGGAAGGAGCAAAGGTTGAGATCTAAGTCTATACCTTTGGTGAAGGTAGCTTGGGGTGATCCATTGGCTCAAGTTTTCTCTTAGGAAAGAGGATTAGCATGATGGAGCAATACCTGTATTTGTTTGGATGAATGGTGGTATGTCTCTTAAGCTTACTTTTAATCGCATCTCATGCCTGTCTTTAGCATTGATGTTTAACCCTACAATTTTGAGGACGAAATTTATTTTAAGGGGGGGAGGTTGTAACACTCCGTATTTTAGTGTATTTTAATAAAGGATTAGTTTAATTAATTTAAAGATTGATTCTCTGGTTTTAGAATTTTGTGAGTTTTATTATATTATTTTATAATATTTTAAGTTGTGAAAATTATTTTTATTGGGCTTTCTTATTATTAATTATTGTTTTGGATTTAAATTGATCTTTAATTTAAATTGGTTTGTTTATGGGTTTTAAAATTTTTATTGTTTTATTAAAACATTTCACTGCGTTTGATTAATTTTAATTAGTGTTCTACAATTAAATTGCCTTTTATTTTAAAGAAGGATGATTATTGGAGTTTAATATTTTACTTTAATTAGTTTTGAGTTTATATTGATTTATTAAATTTACCGTTTTAAAAATAGTTATTTTGAGGATCAGTTGTAACCCAAAAGTTGTGAGGATTGGACCTCATTTCTTTTCCCCATCTTTTCTTTTCCTCTTCCTTTTCTTTTCTTTCTTTCTTCCTTTTCGGCTCATTCCCAGGCACGGCCAGCTCTCCCTCTCTCTCTCTCTCTCTCTCTCTCTCTCTCTCTCTCTCTCTCTCTCTCTCTCTCTCTCGTTTCTCTTTCTCTCTCCCCGTGGGATTCGGTCTTTACTTCCAGCCACCACCGCCGGCCGTCCATGGCCCTCACCGCCCGCACCACTCGGTTCTCCAGCCGCCGACAACACCACCTTTCCAATTTTAGGCCGGCTATCGCCGCCGTTAGCCTCCAAGAGCCGTGCGAAGCCGCAGCCTTCCTTCTCCCGTTCCGCCGCCATCCGGCCACCATTTCTTCACCGGCCTCTTGCCATCATAACCCACCCAATTTCAGCTCCGATCCGTCACCAAAGCCATCTCCATGAGCTCATCTCCGTTTTGAGCTTTTTGGCCGCCACCCACGGCCAACCGTTGCTTCCACTAGCTTCACCACCTCCCACAGGCCCTACCCTACCGTTCCCTAGCTTTCGTTTGACCCCGTTAGAATTTGGGTTTTCTGTGTATTTTAGCCACAGTATTTTGCATTGCTACGTTGCTTTCCAGCCGCCTTTTGCATCTCCGTGATCCTCCTAAAATTATTATATAGCGCTGTAAGTATTTCTCCAAAAGAATTTTAAGACTTAAGTATATTTTTACACTAACCTGTTTTATAAACTGTGATTTGGTTATATGGTTATACTGATAAATGTTGGTTGTTGGTAATTGGTCGATTTCATGGCATTGTACACGCATGCGTGGGTGTGTTTTGAGAAACTGTGTTTAATGTGATAAGGTTTTTCGGATGCGTGTGTATCACCCCCAAGCCGAGATGGGGTATTATCTCGGTGGAACTCCTCTGGACACTCGGGAGCGGAATATACTGAGTGTCGTCCCCTGGGGCTATTGCCCGGGACTTGGACGGGATGGTAACGCTCTCGATCCGACTACGTGGCCCCTCGTGCTGGCTGGGGTCAGAGGATGATTGGCTATGTATGCGGTGGGCACGGAACTGGGTATCACTCGTGTATCACTCGCACGGTCATTACCCGTAGGATGACGAAGAGAGCCAGAGTATGTGGATGGTCCCTAGGGGAGGCCATGGTGCATACGGTTAAAATTGGAATTAATGGACTTATTCCTGGATTTTAGTTTTGTGCCAAATGGTGATTTTTGGCGTGCATAGAAAATTTGTGATTTTCGAGAAATTGTATTTTTCTCAAATTTTGTGCTTTGGTCATCATGTGCATGTATAGCATTAGTTGTTTTAATATATTTATTGTCTTAGAGCATTTTGGATTTTACTTACCTGCGGTACCATCTTTTTGGTACTGTAGATTTTGATGCAGGTTTTGAGGAGACTGAGCCCGAGGATGCGGCTCCGCTTGAGGAGTAGGGACATTGGCTATTTTTGTATTTGAAGATTATCGTTTACTTATGCTTATTGTATTTTATTTGATTTGATATTGATTTGTAAACAAAAATTGTATTATGTTGACATGTGGATTTTCACTACTTTTGTATTGTATTAAACTCTGGTACTTCGTTATTTGACTTAACCTTTCCGCTGCGTATTGTTTATTGTACACATGTTGCATTGCACACACTCAGCACATGTCGATGGGGTGCGTAACCGTGTCATCATCCCGGCGTCTCGATTTCCGTGTGTGTCCGTACATGGAAGTTGGGGGCACCACAATTATGCTTTCTATTTTACGTGTGTTGCTTTCTGTTTTACGTGGTTTGTATTCAGGTCCTTTTCTATTTCGGTTTGTACGTGGCCTTGCTTATTTAAAGCAGCCAGGAGTTATCAATAAAGGTATCAAAAAGCTTATTATCCAAACTGGTGGTACTTTCACACCCGAAGAGAAACAATTTATCTTAGCATTTGAACTATCTGCGTTTGGGAGCCAGGTTAGTTTTGGGATCCAATAAAGAACGCAGTGAGCAGTTGGAGGCTGGGTTCAATGGAGTGCAAGACGAGTTACACAGGATGGAGCTCGACATGGCTAACAGGCTTCGTCATTTGGAAGAAACTCTCAACCGCCTCTTTGATGTCTTGCTCGCAAACCCGGAGAACCCCAACCATGGAAACGACCAACGAGAAAGCAACGATGGAGGTCGGCAAATCGTCTCATCCAAAACGGCGAAGCTGGAATTTCCACGATTTTTGGGGGATGACCCAACAGAATGGTTCAATCGTGTGAACCAGCTCTTCGAGTACCAGGGCACGGCAGAAGCCCAGAAGGTTTCCTTGGCAGCATACCATTTGGAAGGAGAGGCTAACCAGTGGTGGCAGTAGATTCGCAGAACATTCTGAGAAGAAGGACAAGTGATTTCATGGGAGAAATTCGAAGAAACTCTGGGCTTGCTTCGAACCATCGGAGTATGAGCAATCCCCACCTACAAGAGCTCCTTTAGCTCTTCCACAAGCCACTAGTGTAGCTCTTGCTACATCTGCAGCCCCTATTTAGCGTTTATCTTGGGAAGAAATGCAAAGGAGAACAGCACAAGGCCTCTGTTTCAACTATAATGAACGCTTCACAGCTGGGCATAGATGTCAAAAACCATAGTTATTACTCTTGGAGGGGCATGCGGGTAACATGGTATGTGAAGACATTACTGACCAGCAAACGTTGGAGGAAGACCAAGGCGAAGGATGCCACGGGGGAGAAGAAGCAGTCGTTGTTGGACCAGTGTCCTTCTGTGGACCTTAAGGACAAGAGTCCACTTGATGGGAGGGGTATTGATAGGCCTCGGCGTTCAGAGAAAGGCCTAAAGCCAAATCCCAAGTAACAAGGATGAGGTTGTACGTGAAGATCTCATCGTATGCAAGCGATGTGGACTGGGTCATAGGCAGTTAGAGGATGTTTTCTACATATTTATTTCATTAGTTCATGTATTCTGTTTTTTGCATGTTTATTTTGTGTGTTCTGTTTTCATGTTGTTATGTGCATGTCATGTGTTTCGATTACTAGCTACTCAGTTGCATGTTTATTTCCGTTAATTATGCTTTTTGTTTTATGCATTGCTTTCTGTTTTACGTGGTTTGTATTCAATTGCTTTTCTATTTCGGTTTGTACATAGCCTTGCTTATTTAAAGCAGCCAAGAGTTATCAATAAAGGCATCCAAAAGCTTATTATCCAAACTGGTGGTACTTTCTCACCCAAAGAGAAACAATTTATCTTAGCATTTGAATTATCTGCATTTGGGACCTATCAAAGTACATGGGGGAAAGCATTTGAGGCATAATTTTCATCCGATTTTAGAACTAAGAATCCGGCTCTAAAGCAAAAACATAGATCAATTAAGATTGATGAGTCAGTGTAACCCGACAAGCATTTCATTAAAGATCCTTTGAGAAATTGACATTTACAGAATCCATAGGAAAATGAGGCCACAGCATAAAATTTTTTGTGAAAACATTAGGCTTTGAGAATTCTACAGATACAGATTCACCTTTATAGTGTCCTATAAATGTTTCGTGTGAAAACATTCACATCCATGTAATGAATCGATAAGCGCATATGCACCTTTATGAGAACTTTTTTCTTTGGTTGAAGCAAACTTTCACGCTTCACTGTAAAGAAACACGAACAGCAGGGGCTGCATAAATGATTGTCCTGGATGAGGAACAGACCACTAGGGTATGCTTTAGTCCAGCAACTGCGAAAATTCACAGCTTCTCTCCTACTGCTCCTTGAAGAGTTCACGACCTATAATCATTCTTCTAATTTCACTAGTGCCAGCTCCGATTTCATATAGTTTGGCATCTCGAAGCAGCCGACCAGTCATATACTCGTTCACATATCCATTACCACCCAGGCACTGTATAGCCTGCAATATTGAACTTATTTGAGTGAAACAGTGGACAAACCATTTTGTGGGAAGTGGGAAATATACTTGTACGGGTGTAGCATATTATTCAGTGACTGAACTCCACTTTTGCCAAGAGGGGAAAAAAAGAAGAAAGAATTAACTCAATTGTTGCTATAGTGCTATTGGTCCCAGGTTGACATAAGGAGGGACTCTGTTGGATTGGCTGGTCCTTATTTCTCAGTGAAAAAACCATTGGAATTTTCTTTTTACAAGTCGGTTAAAATGTTATTAAGATAAGAGAAGGGTGTTACCCCAGTTTACAGGAAGTATACAACAAAAAGAAGATATCCACCAAACTAGGAAAAGGGAACTAAAGATCATTTGTTATGATGGGCTTTTTACTTTAGGGGACGGCGGAAGAAAAATAGCAAGTAATAAGGTTGCATCAAATGATATATTTCAAACAATATATAAGCAAAACAAGAAATGAACACAAGTAAGTGCTGCAGGAACTTTCACCTGCAAAGCCACTTGGGTGGCTCTTTCGGCTGCACAAAGTATAACGCCAGCACAATCCTGAAAATTTGCGTTCAAGTAAGTTGGCTTATGTTTCAGTTTAAGCATCCTATGGTACTATATACGAGAACCTCATAATTTCTCTCTTCCATTATTGGACACTATAATAGTCACAAGATTAAATAAGTAAAGAAATAGCTGAAACCAGAAAGCATTGCATTTGTTAAAAAGTCATTCATAGAATCAATAGAAAAACAGAAAAGCCACATTTATATGAATAAGAAATAAGCTTTGATACTCATCATCCCAAAACACCACACTTATTTTT